>JAJGRW010001310.1:79862-172170 GCA_025461045.1 Carex parvula | reverse complement strand
TTTATAATTATAGTTAGAAAGTGAAATTAGTTAGTTGGAGAATGAAATGAAGATAGACAGATAGAAAATATAATTACCCTATTTAATATAACTTGCATTTTTACTTGCATATTAAAAAAAACATTACTCATGTTAAACATCGTAGCCATATATGAAATAAAACATAATTTTATACGATTCTAAAAAATCTAATCATCTATATTCTTCTCCAATATAAAGCTCTCGTAAAACACAAAAAAAAAAATCACATATGCCCTTTTAAAAATTGAAATTTACATACCTCATTCTAAATAAATTCTCTCTCTCATCTCTCTCTTCCCTCTCTCGTCTTTCTTTTTGAGTAAATGTTGGAGATCAAGATATCAAACTATTTAATATCCACAAAAAGTTTCTTTATCTGAATTTCAACCTGCCATCTTCTACATAGAAAATATTGTCTTTACACTAGATCAAAGACTGATTCTCCTCTCTGTTTTTCTTATAAACAAGTTGTGAATAAATGCAATAAGAAAAGTGTAAACCAGTTGTGATATGACTCTGATCTGCAGTTTTGTTATTTTTGTGGTTAGGAAAAAATTGTAAATTGGGAATCATATCACATAACTTGTTCTCTTTCATCCTTATCTACTGTACTAGGCCATTGTTTGATGAGTGAGGATGGAGAGCAAGGAACAGAGAAAATAATTTTTTCATCATTTGTAGGGTATTAATATCAAGTGCATTATATAAGAGGGACTCACTTTTATAACATTTGTAAGTTACAACATCTTAAAACAATTGTTTTGTGATTTTTAAAGTTCAAACAATCGATTCAAACCGTTCAACATGATCTCTATATTAAAATGTGCTTGGAGATCAAATTTTACATTTTTTTTAATTTTTCTATTATTTATTAAGTATTTTACAAAACTGCTATTTTTAGACAATTTTGGACCACTGAGAAATAACAGTTTTGTAAAATACTTAATAAATAGTAAAAAAATTTAAAAAAATATAAAATTTGATTTCCAAGCATATTTAATATAGAAATCATGTTGAACAGTTTGAATCGACCGTTTGAATTTTGAAAATCACAAATTAAATTATTGTAAGATGCTGTAACTTACAAATGTTATAAGTGATCCTCCTCTTTGTATAAAACATATATCAAATTCTAATACTTTAGCGGGGATGAAAAAACAAAAATTCTTTTGGATACTCTTGTTTGCAGAAGCGCTTCCAAACTACCAATCCAGACCTAAATAATTTAATCAATTCAAGCCCACTTAGATTCGCGGAAAGCATGGGAAAACAGGCGGTCTAACAGTCATAAGACCAAATTGTGGGAGTAAAGATTTAACAGAGCTATTGGATCAGATCAAATTGTGGGGGTAAAATTTGAACAGAGCAGTTTTTGTTTCATCTTTCATGCAGCATAAAGGATGTTTAGATTTTAGGGGGAATTTCATGTATATCCCTCAAAAGTTTCAATATTACGTATTTATTTCTCCAAAATCAATAATTACATATTTATTCTTGAAATTGTACAAACTCATATATTTGTCTAATCTAACTCTATAATATATCAAACATCTCCAAAAATAATTAATAATATTTTTTTAAACTTTAAAATTTATTTTACAATATTAATTAAGAATATGTTGACTATTATGCTCTTCGTTTTTGTCTCTTTAGTCTGCCTGAGTTCTCTTCTCTCTAAGGCGCCAAACCTCTCGCATTTCTCTCCAAATGTGCCAAATCACAGATTTCTCCCCATCTTTCCTCGTCGCCTCCCCTCTCATAAATTTATCGCCACTCGCTACTTTAATTTTTTCATCTTTATTTGGAGAGAGAGGCAGGAGGTTTAACGTCTTAAAGAGAAGAGAACTCAGGCGAACTAAAAAGACAAAAATGAAGGGGCATAATGGTCAATATATTATTAATTAATATTGTAAAATTAATTTTAAAGTTTTAAAAATATTATTTAATTATTTTTGGAGGTATTTGATATGTTATAGAGTTAGATTGGACAAATATGTGAGTTTTTACAATTTTCAAGAATAAATATGTAATTACTAATTTTAGAGAGATAAATACATAATATAGAAACTTTTGAGGGATATACATGAAATTTCCCCTAGATTTTTATAGTCCGTGTGCTGCATAAAGTAAACACTTGTTCTGTTAAATATTTATAAATGCCTGACTGGAGTCGTCCGATCCACTTCAAAAATAATGCGACCTTTAAATTTAGAGAATCGTCTGCACGAATCGAATTACAGATCGTACGTCTATGATGTGGTCTTGGACCTAATTCGGTCCGATGCTCATAGGACCGCCACCTGTTCGGGAAAAGTATGCCTTAGAAACACTCTCCAGTGTCCTCTCCCTTATTCGGCGCCATTAAACCCTACATTGAACCCTTGATCAACAGCCGTCGCCATGCCTCCTAAGTTAGACCCGAGTCAGGTCGTCGACGTCTTCGTCAGGGTCACCGGCGGCGAAGTTGGAGCTGCCTCCTCTCTCGCGCCAAAGATCGGTCCGCTCGGTCTCTCACCAAAGAAGATCGGAGAGGATATCGCTAAGGAGACAGCCAAGGACTGGAAGGGGTTGCGCGTCACCGTCAAGCTCACCGTCCAAAATCGCCAGGCTAAGGTTCTCAATCTAGATTTAAACTATGTCGATATGTTATTTCTTGTACTTTGGTTGGTTCTGTTTCAATGGATTGTTGGCAGCTGAGCTCTTTGGATCTGTCCAGAGGCGGACCCAAGTGAAGGGAATGCCATTTTTTTTAAAATTTTATATTTAGATATAATTTTCTATATGATTTACAGTAAAATGTCATGGTATTGTAAAATTGACTCCCATTCTCTATAGGAAACTTTTATATAATTGACGCCCATTGTGTATTTGACCCCCATAGTTCGAAGTCTGGCTCCGCCCCTGGATCTGTCATATCTTTGTATGGTTTCTATCTGATCTGGATACAAGCTTTGAATCTCTCTAGGTTATAGGTTATGATATTGTTAGTCATTTTGTCAGGGGTAGCAAAGCTTGTTCTGTTGAATAGGATGCCAACATCGCAGCATTTTAGTACAGAACAGTTAGTCTATATATGCATTAGTTTCAGAATGCAAGTCAGACGTGCATGATTTTCTGTTTCATAATTCTTTTGATGCTCTGAATGTATCTAGTTAGAATTATTGCTGGTCTGTTAACAGCGGTTGTGCGGTCCTTCACCATATAAAGTGATTTTTGTTAGTTAGAATTGTTAGAACCTGCTGGTCTGTTAGGCTGTGAGCTCATTGACCATATAAAAGTTATTTTAGTTAGTTAGAATCTAAAAATCATCAGGGCCTGGTCGACTGTTAAACAGAGGTTGTGAACTTGTTCATCATTTTAAATGATTTTTGTTAGTTAGAATTATTAGAACTTGCTGGTCTATTAAAAGGTGATAAGTGAGCTCACTCACAATATATAGTGATTTTTGTTAAATTAGAACCTGCTGGTCTGCTAAATAACAGTCCTGTGCCAATTTTACATAACAAATTGATTTTTGTGTTACTAATTGTAATCTATGATAGACACTTTCGGTTTCCACTAAGTTACTGTTGAAGCCTCGTGTGCTAAAATCTCATTGTTTGAAACTATATTCAGAGTACCGAGTTTATTATGTAATAAGCTGACACTTTGGCAATTCAAGTTTACTAAATGAACTGATTCAGGAAGTGGTTAGAAATTCCATGTTTAGTTAGGAGTGGTGAACTTATCATATTCTGTGTTTTGTTCAATAGATGCAACTTCCAATAATTTGATTAACAACACCAGATGCCAACTAATATAAATTGATAATCAACCAGGTGACTGTGGTCCCCTCTGCTGCTGCTTTGGTGATTAAGGCACTCAAAGAGCCAGAAAGAGATAGAAAAAAGACGAAAAATATTAAACACAATGGCAACATCTCTCTTGATGATGTCATTGAGATCGCCCGTATCATGAGGTCACGCTCCATGGCTAAGGACCTCACTGGTACTGTAAAGGAAATCCTTGGTACCTGTGTATCTGTGGGTTGTACTGTAGATGGAAAGGACCCCAAGGACCTTCAAACCGAGATAGACGATGGAGAGGTTGAAATCCCATCTGCTTAAACTTGAATCTTTTTCATTTAGTCTGTTGGTAGAGAGGATTTTGTTTGATCCAAGTTGTTTTGTCAGTAGCTTTTGCATGATCCGAGAAAATTTTGGACATATTAGAGATTTTGTCAAAATGGAGAATATGGCTCTAATTTATAAGGTTTTTAAATTTTTTAGTTGAGATATATTTTTCTTCTTTGGATTGCCTATTTGTTAAACTGTTGATTTGTCCTCTTGAATTTTTTTTGCCACTTGCATGTTAATGATGTAGCTTTAGCTTGAGATTTTTTTGACATTTGTGAATTGTTTTTCTTTCTCATTTTAAGTGGCGCGAGTTTGTCAGTTGCACTGTTTTTTTTTTCTTCTTTTATTTAATAGGAACTCCCCTGTATCAGTTATTCAGTTGTACCGATTTGAAATTAGTTTGGTAAGTTTTTGGTTTGTAACAGTACTAAGGGAAAAACTTAATGCGTGAAAATGTAGTTGTGTAAAGCAATGATGAATACATGTGGAATGCAAGTAAATACTATTAATATGATGTGTCATATGTAGGGCCGACATTTTTATTAATATCCAAAGTTAATTAGAAATTAATATTTATGCTAAAAATTTTGGAGTTTCGTCAAAAATGCCCAAACTGGTCATTTTATGGCCGGTTTTCTCTCCCTAGAAAATGGCCGGTTTCTTCTTTCCAGAAGCCGGTCATAAGACCGGCTTCATAATCTTCATGATCTCGATAAAAATAAAAATGACAATACAAAATGGTAAAGTGTGATCTTCATAATCTTCATGATCTCGATATTTATGATCTTCTGTAATCTTCATGATTCAATATCTCATCAATATCTGACATTCAAAATGGCTCGTTTGAATCTTCCATTAGATCATTTTCATCAAGTCATTTCTTCTAGCTCGAAAGGAGATCATGTAACAGATTATCTTGTGCAGCTTGTCACGTCAACTTGTCATGATAAGCATGTTGACTTGCTTTGACCTTCAGACGCACCTTATCGTGCCAACTTGTCCTGATATGTATCGTTGACTTGTTTTGACCTTCGGACGTAACAACTAAACCTGCATACATCTCAAATAGAGAAACTGTAAAATTCAATATTTATACGTTTTACAAATTAGTCAAACAATACAGAAGATTGCTTACAACGATAATTTTTTTGAAAATGTGTCACTTAAAAATTAGTTTCTCAACTTTACAGAAATACTTTTATATTATTGATCATTTAATATTGTTTCTTTTTTATACCAGTTCTATATTCCTTAAGTGTTAAGGTAACTGATCAAGCTCATTTTGATAGTGAATTATGTAGGGTTTTGGTTTAGGTTTTGCTTATTTTCTCACATTTATATTTAATTATTACGTGAAAAAGGTTATTGTTACCCTATTTTATGTTCTAGTGCAGAAATCATGTTTTGAGGCTATTTTATATCATTTGGAGCAAAAATCGGGTCAATCGGAGAAGCGCAGCTCACCGACTAAGGCTCTGGTACGGACTGTATTAGCCAATACGGACCAGAACCCCAGTACGGACCAAAGAAGACCAAATACGCATTAACTCTTGCATCGACACAGTGGGAGTACGGTCTGTATTAGCCAATACAGACCGTACCCGAGGCGCCCTTTGGTGAAATCTTTGACAGTTGTATCCAGATCAGATAACTTGCACTCCACTCCAGGTGCCCCTTCACTCCTATAAAAGACCTCTAGACTGAACAGAAACATATCTTTGTATCTTTTAGTGTTTATATTTTCTTAAGTGAGAAGAAAGGAGTGTGTAGAGATTAAGTAGGAGAGTACTTTGTGTATGGTTGTATTTTTCTCTTATCTCTTTGTAAACATGCCGTTCAGCGGCTAAGTTTAGATTCTTAGGATTGGCAGTAAACCTTGTTACTCATGATACTTTGATATATACTTTTATTTGATCATTGTTTAGTCTTTTGTTGTTCGATTACTTTTGCGCTTTATGTTCTATCTTACTTGATTTTGTTTATTAGTCTAGACCGTCATGTGATGGCCACACATGAAAGTTAGTCATCATTGGGCTAATCGAATTGGAATAAGAGAGAATAAAAATACTAGATTAGTGGTGGAGACCTTAACTGGAGATACCATTAATTGGATCAACAAAAGTACACATGGGAGTATCGACATTCACAGACGAATGTCACATTGTCGTGTCTTACCATGGGGACACCCAAATAACCAAGATAGTAGGGTGACGTACCCAATAAGTGAAGTTTGAATTCTTTTAGGCTAGTCACAGATCTCCTTGCACCAATCAAGATAAGCCTTAACGGGATCTCTTGATTGGTAGGGTGGTTGTTAGGCGAAAGCGGTAATCACTAAATTAGATTAGAAACCCTTATACAACAACTGAAAACCAACATCAAATAAGATAAGAATCAAAGCAGATTGAAGTAACAATGGTGTGCCAAAACCCAAAAAATTCACATCTCTATCTTTATTTTACTTACTTTTAATTTTTGCCAAATAAATTGATCAACAACAATAACTCATTGATTTTAGATTTGGTCTAGCATTTCGAAAGATTGTGATTTAATCGTTCAAGACCTTAAATCTTATTTCCTGCGGATCGACACTCGTTTATACTACTCGATAGGATTATGCGCTTATAATCTGACTCGATAGCAAATCGGGTTATAAATTTTATTAGTTTGATCACAATTTCACCCATCAGTAACATAGATATTATTTTTGTTTGATCTTATTTATGTCTGCTAGCACTATTTTTTTCAAGAGAATGTGTTGTGTGATATTAGATGTTATAAGGTAATATAAAACAATTATGATCAAACTCAAAAACAAATTTATTGGAAATAACAATTTTGTGATTATGTCATTTAAATTTTAGATAGAAGTGTAAATTTTTTATTGGAATTATCTGTACTTGTAAGATAAAATAAAACGCTGCATGATTAGGCCTGCTAATAACTACGGCAAAAAGAAATGAGCAGTCAATGGGCTGGACGAGCTTTACAGAAAAATAAATGAGTTTTTTTCCGAGCAGAGCCGAGTCAGGTTTTTTCTTTCAAAACCGAGCCGAGCCTGAATCTGAGCTTCTATGACTTTCTCATTGAGTTGAGTCGGGTCTGAGCCGAGCCAAGCTCATTAGCGGGCCTAATTGGAGAGCTTTTGAAGAAGTGTTCGATGTTTGAAAAATATTGAAAGAGATGGTAGAGTTTAAAGTTTTTCATGTACCAAGAAGCCAAACCTGTTTGGCTGATTATCTTGCTAAAAAGGGTAGATAGGTGTCTGGAATTACACGGGTTTTACTTTCCCAATTTTTGGTTTATAACTTGAACTTTAGTAGTTGTGGGGTAGGAGATTGAATTATATTCAGCTATAACTCCGTGAGTTTAATAACAATGCCTAATGTAAGGCGTTTCTCCGCAAAAAGAAAAAGAAAAATAAATGGGCTTAGTAAAAAGAGGTCAATGTTAACCGTGGATTGATTTTTGACAAAAACACACTATTGGTAGCCCACTTGCTTAAAGAATTAAAACTTTTCTAGGGTATGAAGGATTCAAGTGAAAACTTATTTTAATTTTCTTTGCAAGTAACTTGATACAGCACAAACTTATTTCAAGTTGCAATCTACACCTAACCAAGAAAATTCAATTAAATTGTTGTTTCTTTATTAATTAATAGAAGTAGATTAATTTTAGTTTATCCCCAATTCTATAAATTCTCTCGAAATCCAACAAACGTGAAGCCAATGGAGTCAGAGGCGGTCCGATGTTCAGTCAGAGCCCTCCGATTTCAATAAATATTGGTACAAACAATTTTAAAATTTGTGCAGATTAAGTGTATATGAATCTTGATGCGGATCCGATGACTCCGACCGAATATCGAACCGAATTTGATCCGCCCCCACTTACCAGCCAATTTACAGATTTTATTATTTTTTGCCATGCGCCAATTCAAACACTTTGCTTTTGACACAAGTTGTGGATATCGCTCATATGCTAGCAACATATGTTGTAGACAAAACAACATTTAATTAAATTAATTGCGCCAACCTTTCCAGAGATTTCTACAGCTGCTGAGCTCACAAGACCGCCAAATTTTTTGGAGCCACTTTAATCTACACGTGTATTTGTCTAATATGATGGTCGGTCCTGTTGTTACATATTTATTATAATCCTACTGGCTGGTGTTAACCCAATGCGTCCTATCTGAATAAAAAAAAACTTTTGATTATCTTATCTGTTTCCATTAATAAAATATAGCATTATGTACTGCTAGCCTAATGACAAAGAATAACAAAGAACATTATTAATATATATTAATAAGAAAATCATCCTTTGATCTAATAACAAAGAATAACATTCTTCATGTGAAAGATCGTGAGTTAAAAATTTAAATAAATATTTTTTATGGACATTAATCAGAAATTAAAAGACTAGACCTCTATTTTTTTTTCTCTCTCATTAAACATTATTCATGTTAAAGTAGAAATTAATGCTTATTTTTTTACCTTAATTTTAATTAACAGAAGCATTCATATTTCTCACAGGGATTGAATCAATAGGGTCGAGAGACGTTTGCCTATTTCTGACTCGAAACTTCTTTGAAAATATATATATTTTTCTAGAAAACATTATAAAAATATGTTTGTGATTAAAATAATTATACCATTATGTTCTATTTTAAAAATTTGTCTGACCTCGCTTCTGATTTTTCATTTCTTAATATTCAGCTGAAACTAAAATAGTTTCGTATGCGTCTCCTATGCATCTAATTGTGTTAACTATGTTAGACTTAGTTATCCAAATTAATACTTTCTTGATAGAATAATTTTAATGAGGCGATCCAAATTCTCCATAAAAACTGTGACAGGATGCTTGAAAGCAACAAAGGACTGAAGGAGTGAGCTAACTAAGCATCTAAGCCAAAAAACAAACAACAAAAAAACATAAATATAACATAGTGGCCAGTCATGCAAGAGCATTGATCAAATCATTAGGCTTCAGAGTCGGTTAAGGGCGGCTAATTAAAATTTATGAAGGATAAGTTGGAAATGAAAAAAGCAAAGCACTAGGTCCCACTAGAGGTGTCAACAGGTATGGTACAGATCGGGTGGAGGCATTTTCATACCCGTATCTGTTATGATAACGAAAAATAATCTTTGCTCTTACGGTATGGATCGCGTAAACAGATAAAATAGTGTCATTAACATCTTGATTTATGCTTTTGATAAAATATTTTTCAAAACAGGAAAAACTGAAAAAAAAAAAAAAATTATGAACCCAACTAATTTCTATTATGAAAAAAAATGTATTATCTTCGTACAAATATATATATCTATAAATATATATTTTTATTTTAAAAATTATCTTATAGAATAACAGATAAGATAACGAAAAAAAAAATGTTACCTTACCCGTATCCAATAAACTAACTAAAAAAAATCTTACTCTTATCCGAAACGGATAAAAGAGTGTCACACCCCTAGGTCCCATCAATTATTGCATCTGCCTCACTTAATTCTCTTCCCATAAATACCCCTGCTTACTCCCTGCAACACCTCACTCAACAAGACAACAACACAGTGTTCCTGTTCTACTTCCAAAATCACACCTTATTATTCAAATCCATTCTAAATTTTTTGTTCTTTCTCTAGAAACAAAGAAGAAATGGCAAAAGATGTGGAAGCAGGTGAATACACCACCAAGGACTATACCGACCCGCCACCCACTCCAATCATCGACATAGATGAAATAACAAAATGGTCTTTGTACAGAGCAGTAATAGCGGAGTTTGTTGCCACAATGCTATTTTTGTACGTCACCGTGGCAACTGTGATCGGGTACAAGCACCAGTCTGACCCAAATGTTAACCCGATTGATGCCGCATGCAGTGGTGTTGGTATTTTGGGTATTGCATGGGCCTTTGGTGGCATGATCTTTATTCTGGTGCACTGCACTGCCGGCATTTCAGGTATATACAAAAATTTTGGAGAACGGAGTAGGTCCGATGACCATCGCCTACTTTTAGGTTCAACGAGCATGATGACCGTCCGATCTAATTTAAGAGTTGTGCGCACGAAATTGAAACAGATACGCACAAATTTTAAAGTGTTCCGCACGAATCTTAAAGCAGATAGACGGTGATTAAACCCATCGAACCAGAGTATGTCTGATGCCCATCGGACCTACTCTCAAGTGAAAATTTTGAACTGTAATCCATCAATGAAGTATTCACACAAGTATAACCTTTTATGGATAAAAACCGTTAAGATCTTAGAGGGATAAATGAAAAAAAAAAAAAAAATCAACCAACAAATCACACATACAATTGGGAGAAAAATAGCACCAACAAATAAGATACTTAAGAAAAAACAATGGAAACAAAATATACATGGATTTAGGAAAAAAGAAGGGCCTTTATTTTCAAGCTTAATAAGCATGGAATAGCTAGTGATTTTTTTTTAAGGCGAATAGCTAGTGATTAGTAATTTCATTTTGTATTATTGAAAAATTTCTAATATATAATTATCTTTACTTGACACACATACAGGAGGTCACATTAACCCGGCAGTGACATTTGGTTTGTTCCTGGCCCCAAAGGTGTCTCTGATCCGAGCTGTACTCTACATAATTGCACAATGTTTGGGTGCAATTTGCGGGGTTGGCCTCGTGAAGGGCTTCCAAAGCGCCTATTATGTTTGCTATGGCGGTGGTGCAAATGAATTGAGCTCTGGGTACTCACATGGTACCGGGCTAGCAGCAGAGATCATCGGTACATTTGTTCTTGTGTACACTGTCTTCTCTGCCACCGATCCCAAACGCAACGCTCGTGACTCGCAAATCTAGGTAAGTAGATCTTTCTTTTGTTAAAATTAATCCTTTTTCATGCCCTTAGCGTATGATTATTGATGCAACAATTTAATGTGTAACTTGTTAAATTTTTTTTGAGTAAATGTGTAATTTGTTAATTAGGTTTAATTCTACAAACATATAAGCCATAAGCAAACACCTTGAAAGTATTTGTCAATAAAGTTACAATGTGTCAACATCATTAAGTAATAGGTTGAAAAAAGAAGCAATTAATCATGCTGTATGAAAGAGAGAGTTTAATAAATGAGAAAGCTTCCAACACCAAAGACTTTTGTGTCATTGGCGCATTAATTTTCTAAGCAAATTTAATTGTTTACAGTCAAAGAACTGTCTTATTAAACAAAGTGCAAAAGTAAAACATAGCTTCTTATAACCACATAATTAAGATTGGTACTGATATGGACTTATAGGTGTAATAAAAACATGCCAATGTCAAGGAAAATGACAATTGTGAAGTGACCACCTCATCAGAGTAACTTCCCTTTTTTACTACAAAATGAAAATTTTGCTACCGATAACTTAGCTAATATTTAGCCATGAACGCTCAAAATATACAGGTATTGGCTCCCTTTCCAATCGGATTTGCAGTATTCATGGTGCACCTTGCCACAATACCAATCACTGGTACCGGTATCAACCCTGCTCGGAGCTTCGGTGCGGCTGTGATCTATAACAAAGACAAGGCTTGGGATGATCACGTATGTTTTTCATAGAAAATTCATCTCATCTTGACATTATCTAAGCAATATAATATGGTGCATAGTCATTCAATTTTGACTGCAATTCTTTTTATTTTTATTTATACGGAGAACAGTGATTGATGACAAATGCTCTGGCTATTCTAGATGCAACCTAGCTAACCTACATGTCTAAAAAAATCCAACAATATTTAAAAAAGACAATTTTTGGTTTTGACCCCTCAGGCAATTTAAAACCTTTCAAATTTTAAACATTATTGATAGTTGGTATCAGGCAGTATCATCTACCAGTAAATATATACCTATCTGCAACTCTTTAAACCATATATACCAGACTATACAATAGCATTGCTTTTGGCTGCTACCCTTTCTTTACACATAATCAAATTTCAATATCTCTTATTTTTTTACTACAGTGGATTTTTTGGGTGGGGCCGTTTGTCGGTGCTGGAATAGCTGCTTTGTACCACCAATTTGTGCTGAGAGCGAGCGCAGCTAAGGCCACAGGGTGTTGGATCATATATCCAACGTTGAGCATATATGTAATATAATTATGAATTGTATACTGTCAATATGATTGTCACAATTAAAGTGATCTAATATGGAATTAAGACATTAGACAATCTATGTATTCAATAGGATGTGGTCCATAAATGTGTAGAACAATTTAGGCAAAGATCAAATCATTGATGGACTGATTCTGAGATTTGCAAATACAGAAAACTGCTTTCAGAACCCTGAGTGCGGACGCACTGAGCCCCAGTGCGGACGCACTCAGGACTTAGCCAAATTTTAGGAACTGCAGTGCAGAAACTGGAAAAGTCCGAGCCCAGTGCGGACGCACTCAGGACTTTACCAAATTTTGGGAACTGCAGTGAAGAAAATGGAAAAAGTCCGAGCCCAGTGCGGACGCACTCAGGACTTAGACGATTTTCTGAAGTCCAGTGTAAAAACTGGAAAGAAAGTCCGAGCCCAGTGCGGACGCACTCAGGACTTAGGAAAAATTCGGGGCTAAAAGAAAAACAGTTATTTGGACGCGTCTCAACCCAGTGCGGACGCACTAAGTCCCAGTACGACCCAGTGCACCCGCACTCGCGGCGCCAGATGTGTAATACTATATAAGGATGGGTCCCCAAGGCACAAGATAACCAACTCAACTCATAATTCTGGAAAGAGGTTTCTTAAACAGAATTTTTGAGTGTCTTCTCCCTTCTTTCTCCATTAAAGAATTGAGAGGAGAGATCCATAAGAAAATTGGAGAGGATTTCTCAAGGGCGTATCTTGTTGCTTTGGAAGATCTAATCCACAACCCAACCACAAAGGCGAGAAGGACTTCTTGCCGTTAAAAACTTGTCTCGCGCTCACGGAGACGGCTTGCTTAAGACTCTTGTATATTCCATGGCAAACGGCATGAAATCAGGTATAATTCCGCACTTAAGATTATGTTTTCGGGTATCTTTGGCATAGGACGGTCCTTAGGTTTAAGATGGGGATTGTTTCTTCTTCCCCGGAGTGTAAGTGTTTGACCTCTAGATGAGATGTAATTGTTTGATCTCTAAATAAGATGTAAGTGTTTGGCCTTTAAGATCCTCCAACACAGGGTCTTCATACAGGAGCAACATGTAATTTCGCACTATAAATTTATCCCTATTACGCTCAAGGTGAAAACAAAGCTGAGGTGCTTGTCAGGGAAGTGTACATAGAAGGTGTCCAGAGTGTGATGCATGTTTTGTTTACTTTGTTTAACCTTGTATCATGGTGTGTTTTAATTAAGGCTGGGGATTGTTTTTGTTATTCCCATCCCTTCTTGGCTGTAGTCTGTGCTGATATTGTAAAGGACATCCTTTGTACATGTGTATCTGTGGGTTGTACTGTAGATGGAAAGGATCCCAAGGATCTTCAAACTGAAATAGATGATGGAGAGGTTGAAATTCCATCTGCTTGAACTTACATTATCCTTTTCATTTAGTCTGTTGGGAGAGTTAGGCTTTGTTTGATCAAAGTTGTTTTGTCAGTAGCTTTTGCATGATCTGAGAAAAATTTGGACATATTAGAGATTTTGTCAAAGTGGAGAATATGGCTCTAATTTATAAGGTTTTTAAATTTTTTGTTGAGATATATTTTTCTTCTTTGAATTGTCTATATGTTGATGAACTGTTAATGTGTTGTCTTGAAATTTTTTTGTCACTTGCATGTTAATAATGTAGCTTTAGCTTGAGGTTTTCTGACATTTGTGATGTGTGTTTCATCTCATTTTAAGTGGCCTGAGTTTTGTCAGTTGCACTGTTTTTTTTTTTTATTTAATATGAAATCCCCTGTATCAGTTGTACCAATTTGAAATTAGCTTGGTAGTTTTTTAGTTTGTAACAGTACTAAGGGAAACTTAATTGTGACCATATCAAACCTACTATGAAAAATGCGTGGAAAGGTAAATGTATAAAACAATGATGAATACACATGGAATGCATGTAAATACTATTAATATGATGGGTCATATGTTTGCTGTGTTCTATTTGATATATATTAGTGAATTACTTCTTACATTTATTTAGTAAATATGAAAGTAATGATTTATTTATAAAGTATTTCGATAAGATGTTGGAGAAAATTGAATATCAAATTAAAATTGCAGAATATTGAAATAATTATATATTGTATATATTAAGTCAATAATGACAAAAGTAACTTATTTAAAAGAACAAAATCACCTACTACAGTAGGGAAAAAAAATTAGAATTGACCAATTTAATAAAATTATATCCTCTAAGTCATTTTTGTAAAAGATTCGTGCTGAGTTAAAAAGAACGGTCAGGATCCACTAATTGTAAAAGAATCCCTTTTCAGATACCTTAGAGGATGTGAATTCGTGGAATACAACTCTTCATCCCTCCAATAAACACTGCACCTATCCTTATGCTAGAATCACACAAACTCCATTTGTTTGCTTTAGATTTTTAATTTGTGTTATATATTTATGGAAGCTCCATCAAACAAATATTCATTATAATTTTTTGTTGAGATTTAAGTTTAAAATTAGCAATTATGTAAAAGGAAAATTATGAAATAGATTAGAGATCTATATGTATAACATGTGTACTCTATATAAGACTTAAGTGAATTAATGAAATTATATTTTTCTCAAAAATCAACTGTTTTTTATTATTACAAATTGATATGAGGCATTACAAAACACAAAACACAACTGATAAGCACAACTTTGTCCCAAATAATGTGATAAAAATCATTTTATAAATTGAAAATTTTAAAATTGCCCGGACAAAAATGGATCTTTTAGACGGAGTGACAAATTCATTCTTTTTTATATAATAATAAATTTTAATTATATCGAATAAATTAGATCTTATAAATATGAGGAGGGTTCAAATGCCTCCTTTTTTGTGCCTCCACCATGCCTCCATTTTTAAAAACTTTAATAACTCAAAATTTAAAACTTAAACGTCAAAATAAAACCGTTGGATATGATCTACATCATTTTATCTATGTGCTCATAAAAAATTATCACATTTTGATTTTGTTTTTATGTGAATCAATAAGTTAAAAAATCAACGTCTAGAAATTATCCACATTAGTACGTTTTTTACAAGCTCTTGATGACAACCAAAACAAAATTGAAATGTCATAATTTTTTACACGTGCATAGATAAAATGACGTAGATCATATCCACGGTTTTATTTTGACTTTAAGTTTTAAATTTTGAGTTATTAAAGTTTTTAAAAATAGAGACATGATGGAGGCATGAAAAATGGAGGCATTTGAACACTTCTCTATAAATATTTTTGTTTAGCAATTTTTCTTATATATGAAGTAGGTTAAGTTACGAAACTACACGGTTCTTAACCAAACCGGCTATTCTATTTGAGCTCTCTATTTTCAGCAAACTATTTAAAAAAAAACAAATCTTATTGGAGTAAAGATAATTTTGCAATTATTGAACTTTACAAAATGTTGCTAGCTGTCAGAAATCAAATATAAGTTTTTCCGAAACTCCACAAATATATTTTCAAAATTGCTTTATGCAGAAAACATCATCTAACATAGAACATACAATTGTTCATTGTGTTCTAGTCTATGAATGATTTTAGCTAAAATTATTTCTAGTTTTTAGATTATTTGTGCATTTTAAGTTTTTTCTTATTCCGCAAAATAGTTTTTAGATATAAGAGTATCTATATCTCTGAAACTATTAGAGTTTCTAAATAACTGTTAACTATTTTTTAGAAATTAAAAGTTCCGAGTTTTTAAATATTTACATCTCTGAAACTAATTTTAAAGTTCTAATAAACCACAACAGTAATAAATTAAAATTAAAAGAATTTTTTTCGTTGAAATTTATCATTGGACTCTATTAATTCTGTCTCTTTTCCCGCCGTTCCTTTTCCCTTCTCCGCTTGACCTATCCGAATGGAATATAAAACCTATCCGTCTTCTACTCACGGACGCTCCAACAAAATTTCAACGCAAATAGTCCAAATTTTCTCTGATCTTTGGGCTGACTTGAACAATATCTAAATGAAGCTAATTTCTCTTCCCTTTATCAAGGGCATGACCATCGTATTATATAAATCACATTAAATCAGTAATGCTGGTTTCCTTTACTGTTGCATTGTGGCCTTTGAAGTTTAATTTTACCATTGGTTTAAACAACAACAGATAAGTATTGGATGAACAACAAAACACTGAAACATGCCAGAATAAGTAATGGTAAGAACAACACTAAACCAAGAAACTTATTAGATTTCGCAGGATGACGGAGGAGGGTGCGATGGCGACTCCGTTGCGGCAAGTGAAAGACAGTGGCAAAGAGGACGAGTGGAGATAGAGCGTGCGAAGGTGAATGTGACGACCCTCAGTTGATTTGGATTTTTTCCAATTCTGTCTTAGTCCGTGACAGTGGAAGACAGCGTCAACTTTCTTCCTCTTTCGCTGAGAAATACTTTCGTCGGAGAAATTCATTGAAAAAAAAATCGGTGACTGAGATTGATAGGGCCATGTTCCACAGACCCTTTTACTTGTTTTAAACTGGGTCATGAAAGACCGGGATTCGGACCTCTATAAGAGCCTAACCCGACGTCTTATGAAAAGTCCAAAAGTCCACTAAGCCGGGGCCCAATACAGCGGCCTCAAATCATATAGCCCTAAAATAGGCTCATGCTAACCGACATACGGGATAGCCGTGGAAACGGCTAGCTTAATGCCCACGTCCCAGTAACGGCTGACATAACTGCCCACGTTCTCCATAAACGCCCGAGATGGCAGTTATGTCTGAACTATATAAGGCAGTGATTCCCGTTAGACAGGGGACGCAATTTCTAACTAAGAGAGAGATCATACAGGTTAGAGTCCGAATCTCTCACAATCCACCCCGAGTTCCTTACTCAATCCACATCTCGGCCTGCCATCCTTTGGCAGGGCGAATCCAACCCAGTCCAACTTTCCATACGGCCTCATCTTCCGAGATAGGACGTATCAGAGATAACATTTTGAAGAGAATAAAGTGGCGAACTCATTGCAATAATTAGCAAGAAAAACCATGGTCGGAGGTGAACGAACTGTGGAAAAGGTTCCGCTGGAGAAACTTGTTTTACAGAGAGCGCCAGCAGTGCGGGAAAAAGGAATGACGTTTATAAATGAATTCTTATTAAGAAATTATTGAGCAAAGTTGCTAAATAAGAAATTCATCTATATATATCTGTGAAACTGGTTTAAAAACTGCCACGTTAGATTAAAAACTCTAATAGTTTCAGGAATGTAGACTATAAGGTTGCACAGAACAAAACTTTAGTTTGAATAATTTGTACAACTATTAGCTAATAAATTAAACTTTCCCTTTATAAATTTTCAGAAATTGCTCGAACAAAACATGAACCTTTTAGATGGAGGGACAAGTTCATGCTTCTCCAATGTAGTAATGTATTGTAACTATTTGTCATAGATTAAATATTGTGGATACCTTTTGTTAAAAAATATTTTTTTTCTACGAGATATGAGGCACGAAACTAGATGGTTCTTTACCAAACCAGCTAATTCCATTCGCTCTCCCTTCTATTTGAGCTCTTTAACGAGTAAAGTTTATTTCATATATAAGAAGATCGAGATTGGCTAATATTAAAATGTTTGTTTTTAGACTATGGAACAAATGCTTCGGTGTTTATATTTTTAAAGTTCAAACAGTCGATTCAAAAGTTTTCTCTATTTTTTAAAATCAGTGATTTTAAAACTGACTTAATAAATAGTAAAAACATTTCAAAAAACTATAAAATTTGGTCTCCAAGCACATTTTATTATAGAGATCACATCTAACGGTTTGGATCGACTGTTTGGACTTTAAAAATCAGAAAACCAATTGGTTGCACCACGGCTCCGGAACAAACGTTTTGATATTAGCCAACCCCTCTCTCTCTATCTATCTATCTATCTATATATATATATATATATATATAGAGAATGGCTAATATACAAACGTTTGTTCCTGGGCTCAGGAACAAACGATTTGGTTCTCCGATTTTCAAAGTCCAAACAGTCGATCCGAACCGTTAGATATTCAATCTATATTAAAATGTGCTTGGAGACCAAATTTTACATTTTTTGGAATTTTTTTACTATTTATTAAGTTGATTTGAAAGCCGCTGTTTATCAATGCTGCAGAAATTTAATAAAAACAGCGGTTTTCAAAACAGCTTAATAAATAGTAAAAAATTCCAAAAAATGTAAAATTTGGTCTCCAAGCACATTTTAATATAGATTGAATATCTAACGGTTTGGATCGACTGTTTGGACTTTGAAAATTGGAGAACCAAATCGTTTGTTCCTGAGCCCAGGAACAAACGTTTGTATATTAGCCATTCTCTATATATATATATATATATATAGAGGAGGGATCCACTTATAACAAAGTTACAACATTCATTTTTTTCATTTTCAAAGTCCAAATCGTCGATCCAAACCGTTCAACATGATCATCTAAATAAAATGTACTTGCAGATCAAATTTTATATTTTTTTGAATTTTTTTACTATTTATTAAGATGGGTACAAAATTCAATGGTCTAAGTATGGCTATTTTTTGTAAAATACTTAATAAATAGTAAAAAAATTCAAAAAAAATGTAAAATTTGATCTGCAAGTACATTTTATTGTGGAGATCATGTTGAACGGTTGGATCGACGATTTGGACTTTGAAAATGAAAAAAATGAATGTTGTAACTTTGTTGTAACTCAAATTTGTTTTGTGCTCCAATCATGCTCCACGTTTTTTTCTCTGTTTTAAAAGTTTGAACAATCGATCCAAATTGCTCAACATGATCTTCATATTAAAACATGCTTAGAGACCAAATTTTATATTTTTTGAAATTTTTTTACTATTTTTTTAGATAGGTACAAAAAATCACTGTTTTGGATGGTCTATAATGTTCTGAAAACAGTGATTTTGTACCTATCTAAAAAAGTAGTAAAAAAATTCCAAAATATATAAAATTTGGTCTCCAAGTATATTTTAATCCGAAGATGATGGTAAGTGGTTCGGATCGACTGTTCGGACTTTGAAAACAAATATAAGAATGTAGAACATGATTGGAGCACAAAACCAATGATGCATTTTAATCCTACTCTATATACATATATATACATATATATACATAGATATGGGCTATTGTGCTTTGCAAAGTAAAACCCCCTCTTTACTTCGGGTCATATTTTCAATTTTGAAAATTCCAAACAACCGATCCGAACCTTTCAACAAGTTCGAAATATTGAAATGTGCTTGCAGACTAAATCTTACATTTTTTGGAATTTTTTTACTATTTATTAAGCCACTTTGAAAATCACTGATCCACTGTGAACAGTAAAAAAACAGTAAAATTTTCTGGACCACCCGATTAGCGATTTTCAAAGTGGCTTAATAAATAGTAAAAAAATTCCAAAAAATGTAAGATTTAGTCTGCAAGCACATTTCAATATTTCAAACTTGTTGAACGGTTCGGATCGGTTGTTTGAATTTTCAAAATTGAAAATATGACCCGAAGTAAAGAGAGAGTTTTACTTTGCAAAGCACAATAGCCCATCTCTATATACATATACATATACATTTTGCAAATATAAATATATATATACTTATTTTGCAATCATAAAACTTCTACAAAATGAGTTCGCATATCAGAATTCAAATATAAATTTCTTTCTATCCTTTACAAATATTTTTCAAAATTGTTTTTACATGAAACCGAGTGCTGATCTAGTTCAAGCACAACAGTAGTCTAATTATCAATCAATATAGAAATGGGCTTAGTAAGACGAGGTCAATGTAAGCCCTGAATTGGGTTATCACAAATCACAACACGGACCATTAGAAGCCCAGTTCCTTAATAAATTAGAAACTTTTCTATGGCTTGAAGGTTTCAGGGGGTAAAGATTTTAACAGAGTAGTTTTGATTTCATGCAGTGCACATATTATAGAATCAAAACAACGCTGTATTTGATTCATACGCTGCATGAAGTCAAAGTTGTTGTATTTGATTCATACGCTGCATGAAGTCAAAGTTGTTCTGTTAAAATCTTTACATGGTTTCAGAAAAAAGAGAGCTTATTTTATAGTGTAATTTAACTTAATATAGTGTAATTCAATATAATTTTCAGTAATTTAGTGTATTTTAGTATAAATATGCTATATATTAAAAGAAGTAATCTATCAAATAATTGAAATAAAAAAATTTAAATTTTCAGTGTTAGATTTCATTATTTTGCTCTTCATATTATCTCTTAAAAAAAAAAAAAATGAGTAAGCCGGGCAGAAAATGGCTGACTTACTCCTACCCCCTAAGTCGGTCATTTTCTGACTGGCTTGGACATTCTTTGAAATTTACTGAGATTCTGGGCATAAATAATAATTTGTATTAAACTTTGGATATTAATAAAAATGTCGGTTTCCAGAGACTTCTACAGCTGCTGAGCTCACAAGACCGCCAAATTTTTTGGAGCCACTTAATTTACACGTGTATTTCTCTAATTTGATGGTCGGTCCTGTTGGTAGACACTTATTTGTTTCCATTAATAGAATATAGCATATATGTACTACTATACCTTGCTCAGCCTAAAGATATGGGACACGCTGCTGAACCAAAACAAAAGAACAAATATAATGTCATTAAACTGGATGAAAATCAGCTTTTAATACTGGAGTTGGATCGGAATAGTTGCGGCTAGTTTACTTATCAAATAGCAAAGAAGCACATAATTGCCAATAAATCTAAACATTATTCATGTTATAGTAGAAATTAATGCTTTATCTTTTGCCTTTTTTTTTTAAATTAACAAAAGTATTCAGATTTCTCTTTTTTTTTACTATTCAGCTGGAAAATACGTACTTAATTAGTTTTATATGCGTTTGAAGACGAAATTAGAAAATTTAGATTGATGTAGCTGAAACATAAAATGTATAATATTTGTTAGGTCTGATTAGAACTCAAGTCTCCATGACTACAAAATGAAATTCAAACTACTCCAAGGATCCATTTAATATTTTGTGAGGGAAACTGAACCATATAAAAACTTAAAAAGAAATAAAATTCAAATAAATTTTAATATGCATAATTAAAATTTTAAAATCATAAGTGTGGCTAAGCATTCATGTAAGTAGCTGTAGATCCGCCCTAATGCGTCTCTTATACAACGCATTGGGTTAACTAATTATGTTAGACTAAGTTATCAAAACTAAACTTATCTTGATTGATTAATTTTTTGAGGTGATCAAAATTCTCCATAAAAAATGTGGAAAGATGCTTGAAAGCAACATAGGAGTGAGCTAACTAAGCCAACAAACAAAGAACAAAAAAACAAAAATATAACACAGTGGCCACTTATGCAAGGGCATTGATTAAGGGCGGCTAATTAAATTTATGAAGGATTAAGTTGTAAATTAAAAAAAGCATAGCACCAGGTCCCACCAATTATTGCATCTGCCTTACTTCTCTTCCCATAAATACCCCTGCCTACTCCCTGCAACACCTCACTCAACAACACAGAGCTCCTGTTCTACTTCCGAAATCACACCTTATTCAAATCCATTCTAAAAGTTTTGGTCTTTCTCTAGAAAAAAAGAAGAAGAAATGGCAAAAGATGCGGAAGCAGGTGAATACACCACCAAGGACTACACCGACCCGCCACCGGCTCCACTCATCGACATACATGAAATAACAAAATGGTCTTTGTACAGAGCGGTAATAGCGGAGTTCGTTGCCACAATGCTATTTTTGTACGTTACCGTGGCAACTGTGATCGGGTACAAGCACCAGTCTGACCCGAATGTTAACCTGACTGATGCCGCATGCAGCGGTGTCGGTATTTTGGGTATTGCATGGGCCTTTGGTGGCATGATCTTTATTCTGGTGTACTGCACCGCCGGCATTTCAGGTATATACAAAATTTTAAACTATAATCCATCAATGGAGTATTCACACAAGTATAACCTTTCATGGATAAAAACTGTTACAATCTTAGAGGGATAAATTAAAAAAAAAATCAACAAACAAATCACACATACAACTGGGAGAAAAATGGCACCAATAAATAAGATACTTGAGAAAAAAAACAATGGAAAAAAATATAAATTGATTTAGAAAAAAAGGGATTTTATCTTTCAAGCTTAGTAAGCATGGAATAGCTAGTGATTTTTTTGTAAGGTGAATAGCTAATGATTAGTAATTTCATTTTCTATTGTTGACAAAATTATAAAATATATACAGAGAAACATATATATAATTATATTTATTTGACACACATACAGGAGGACACATTAACCCGGCAGTGACATTTGGTCTGTTCCTGGCCCGAAAGGTGTCTCTGATCCGAGCTGTACTCTACATTATTGCACAATGTTTGGGTGCAATTTGCGGAGTTGGCCTCGTGAAGGGCTTCCAGAGAGCCTATTATGTTCGCTATGGCGGTGGTGCAAATGAATTGAGCTCTGGGTACTCACATGGTACCGGGCTAGCAGCAGAGATCATCGGTACATTTGTTCTTGTGTACACTGTTTTCTCAGCCACCGACCCCAAACGCAATGCCCGTGACTCGCATATCCCTGTAAGTAAAGCTTACTTTTGTTAAATTGTTCCTTTTTCATGCCCTTAGCATTTGATTATTGATGCAACAATTTAATGTATAATTTGTTAATTTGGTTTAATTCTTCAAACATATAAGTCATAAGCAAACTTTCGGAGAGTTCCCTGCTAGTGCGGTTTAATGTGTGAACCGCATGGTCATGCGACTTGGGATGCGGTTTGCATCTGTCAACATCATTAAGTAATAGGTGGAAAAAAGAAGCAACTAATCATGCACTAGGAAACAGATAGTTTAATAAATGAGAAAGCTTCCAATACCAAAGACTTTGTGTCATTAGCGCTTTAATTTTCTAACCAAATTTAATTGTTTACTGTCAAAGAACTGTCTTACTAAACAAAGTGCAAAAGTAAAACATAGCTTCTTATAACCATAGAATTAAGATTGCTACTGATGGACTTTTAGGTGTAATAAAAACATGCTAATATAAAGGAAAATGACAATTGTGAAGTGACCACCTCATCAGAGTAACTTCCCCTTTTTACTACAAAATGAAAATTTTGCTACCAATAACTTAGCTAATATTTAGCCATGAATGCTCAAAATATACAGGTATTGGCTCCCCTTCCAATCGGATTTGCAGTATTCATGGTGCACCTTGCCACAATACCAATTACTGGTACCGGTATCAACCCTGCTCGGAGCTTCGGTGCGGCTGTGATCTACAACAAAGAAAAGGCCTGGGATGATCATGTAAGCCTTTTTCTTTTCTTACTTTAATTTCTTTCTCTAAAACAGGGCAGAATATTTCGTAGAAAATTCATCTTATCTTGACATTATCTGAGCTATACAATATGTTGCTTAGAGTATTTCATATTTGACTGCAATGCTTTTTTTTTTTTTTTTATGGAGAAGTAGAACAGTGATTGATGACAAATGCTCTGGCTATGCTAGATGTAACCTAGCTAACCTACATGTCTAAAAGAATCCCAACAATATTTAAAAGACAAGTTATGGTTTTGACCCCTCAGGCAATTTAAAACCTTTCAAATTTTTACCAGTAATATATACCTATCTACAACTTTAAACCATATATACCATACTATACATTAGCATTGCTTTTGGAGGCTACCTTTCATTTACACATAATCTGATTTCAATATTTCTTATTTTATTTTCACTACAGTGGATTTTCTGGGTGGGGCCGTTCATCGGTGCCGCAATAGCTGCTCTGTACCACCAATTTGTGCTGAGAGCCAGCGCAGCTAAGGCGGCAGGGTCTTCATACAGGAGCAACATGTAATTTCGCACTATAAATTCATCCCTATTTCGCTCAAGGTGAAAAAAAAAGATGAGGTACTTCTCATGGAAGTGTACATAGAAGGTCTCCAGAAGTGTGATGCATGGTTTCTCTATTGGATTTGCATGTTTTATTTTCTTTGTTTAAGCTTGTATCATGGTGCGTTTTAATCTAGGCTAGCTGGGGATTGTTTTTGTTATTCCCATCCCTTCTTGGCTGTAGTATGCACTGGATTCAAAATAATAAAGTATGTTATTTGGGTAAAGGATTTTTATATTCTACTTCTTTTAAATTTCTCAATTTTTTTTTTATTTCCTTTCTTTTAAATTCCCATCCCTTCTTGTTGCGCAATTTACAGTATTAAAAAAATATAGCGCATCAAGTTCACCTCCTCTACATTTTAAATTGGAAGTTACAAAATTGCTAAAGCCACGTTTAATTTACGTAAAGCTAACCGCTTTACTCCTCTTCGCTCCCTTCAAAATTTACAGTTCTGAAACAAGTAACCTGCCTCCAATCAAATCTAATCAGATCTATGTTTTTCTCTAAACCCCTCCTTTGTCGTGTAACTCTTAAGTACCAACTGAGGTTCGTTGGTACCTCCAGTTTTTCTTTTATTTTGTTTAGGGTAAGATTCGCCTAATAATTTACTTTATTAAAATATAATAACATTTGTAAGATAACATAAGGATGGTTTCGTTGGTACATCATGATATGATAGAATTCGAAACATGTCAACATAACAAAGCGTTTCGACAGATAAATTAATAAATCCAACCATATTATAATATGTGGCGTAGAATACATTTAAAAGATAAAAAAATTGAACGTACGCAAATGCTCGGACTCAGTCTGTCAAATAAAGCAAGGTGAACTTTTTTAAGTTTAAATTGATCCAACAACTTTTAAACCTTAGCATGAATTCATATAAACTTTTTCACTATAACAATTGATAATAGAGAGGTTAATCAATAAAATGAAAATTTTATAAATAACAGCAACTGCTAAATATATAGGTGGTTAATGGAATTCAATTGATATTTTCTTCTTACACAATGAATTACATTTGAAATATTATTAATCTCTCTTAATGTAAATCTTGAAAGAGATTGCGCTCTGCTCTTCATAATTTCAAACAAAATATATTTGTGAGCTTCCTTATTTGTTCTCTTCTTTTGTTCACCTCATGCTACTTTAAATTTCTTGTAATCCCCCGTTCCTAATTATGGGAAGAAAAAAATCAATATTCAGAACCCAATTCTCTATTAGGTCCATTTTTAGTTGTTTTCTATCTTAGTGCTAACGAAAATATTTTTTGTTCTTATCGATTCAGTAATTAATGTTTATAACTTTTTTTTGCCAATGTACTAATTATTAATTAGAGATATTGATATATTCTTAATTTAACCTTTTTTCTATATGAGTAAGAGCAAAAAGAGAAGAGATAACTATTTTTTATTTTTTAAAAACGATCTTTTGATTTTTATTTTTATTTTTTTGAACAGCAGTGCAACATATCGTATCTTGTTCTAAATTTTAAATAAATTTTGATTTGTTATATATAATTGAAATCTTGTCATATTAAAAAAATTTATATAGTTAAGTATACAAATAAAAATTAATATATATTTTTTTATTATCAATTATTCTTATTCTTACTCAAAGCTAACAAACTTATTTCTCTTATCTATATCATTTGCCAAAAAGATAATGAAATTTTGTTTCTACCCATTCTACCTTACCAAATTCAATACAGATAATTAAGATAAACGGATAATAAAAAATTATTGACATCTTTATGATAAATGTACATTCTACAAACAAGATGAAGGATAAAAAATGTGTGTTTAGACTTTCACCTTACACATATAAATTTAGAGGAAGAAAAATATGTAGAAAGAAAATAATTTTCTCAAACAACCACAATTATTAATTATTTGACTTTTGTCTTATAGCAAGACACTTTATATAGGATAATAATCTGCAACTAGTATGTTTAGAGGTTTAATTTCAAATTAATAACGGATTTTTTTTAATTGATGATCGCATAATAAAGGCAAGTAAAAGAATGATGTATCAAGTGAAGCAAGATCTACGAACCGGGATATGCGAGTCACGAGCGTTGCGTTTGGGATCGGTGGCAGAGAAGACAGTGTACACAAGAACAAATGTACCAATGATCTCTGCTGCTAGACCGTGTGAGTACCCAGAGCTCACTTCATTTGCACCACCGCCATAGCGAACATAATAGGCGCACTGGAAGCCCTTCACGAGGCCAACCCCGCAAATTGCACCCAAACATTGTGCAATTATGAGGAGTACAGCTCGGATCAGAGACAACTTTCGGGCCAGGAACAAACCGAATGTCACTGCCGGGTTAATGTGACCTCCTGTAGTCCTGTATGTGTGTCAAGTAAAGATAATTATATATTAGAAATTTTTCAATAATACAAAATGAAATTACTAATCACTAGCTATTCGCCTTAAAAAAAATCACTAGCTATTCCATGCTTACTAAGCTTGAAAATAAAGGCCTTTCTTTTCCTAAGTGAGGCGGGTTGCGCTGGAAGTAGGGGTGTTCAAACGGTTCGGTTTTTTCGGTTTTCAACATAACAAAAATATTTCATTTTAAATGGTTCGGTTTTTCGGTTTAAATGGATTGGTTCGGTTGAAATTTTGAATTATTTTGGTTTAAATGGATCGGTTCAGTTTAGACTTTTCAAAACCGACTAAACCGAACCGACCGAATTATATTGGTTCAAATATGATTTATATTTTGTTTGGTTCAATTATTGTTTCCTTTCTTTCATTTTAGTTTAAATATTTTAGAACATCTACATATTTTGTATGGAATTGAACAACTTGTGTATGAACATGTGTAATTTTTGTTAATAATGGCACCAATAGGTTTACTTCGGTTTAAACCGAACAAACCGAAATTTACTTCGGTTTGTTCGGTTCGGTTCTTAATTGGTTTTAAGTTTAATCGGTTCGGTTCGGTTCTATTTTTCAAAACCGAACAAAGTTTAGTTTGATTATTTTAGTTTGGTTTCAACAGAACCGACCGTTTGAACACCCCTAGCTGGAAGTGGAGCTCTTTTTTTTTTTTAAGTTAATCTCTTCAATTTTAGTGAGCCGCCCAACCGACTAAAGCATCATCAAATAATCAGTCTAATCAGTGGCAATCATACAAGTTTTTCATATTCTATTGGAAAATTTACATATTTGTTAAAAAAAATTGAGACAAATTGTCCTTTTCTCCGAAATTTAAAAAAACTTCATTCCTTTCTTTTTCTCATGTTATGTTGTACTCTTTTATCTTCTTTCCAATTATGATAATAGAAAAAAAAATGTAAAACTATTCCTCTCTTGTGGACTTAGTTTTCATATAATATTTATTTTTTAGATAGTATTTATACAATATTTATTTTTTATATATATGGAGTACCTTTCAATACAAAATAAACACCTACTAAAATGAAATAATAATTAATTTGACTTTAAAAGGAGAGATGAAAGAAGATCACTCATATTTATATTCAATCAGTAATTTATGATGAAATTGATTCATACAATATTTTAAATGATTTTATTTAATTAGTAATTTGCATTCTCTTAAACAAATAATGGTGATCGATAATTATAATTTTTCATATTTAATGATATTATATATATGAGAGTACGGCTAATGTCATAACGTTATAATTTCAACCTAAGTTATAACAAGTCAGTTTTTACGATTTGAAAGTCCAAACAGTCGATCTGAACCGCTCAACATGATCTCCATATTAAAATGGACCTGGAGACCAAATTTTGTATTTTTTGGTATTTTTTTACTATTTTTTTAGATAGGTACAAAATCACTGTTTTTAGATAGACCATTCAAAACAATGATTTTGTACCTATCTAAAAAAATAGTAAAAAAATTTCAAAAAAATATAAAATTTGTTCTCCAAGCACATTTTAATACGGAGATCATGTTGAGCGGTTCGGATCAACTGTTTGGACTTTAAAATCGCAAAAACTGACTCGTTATAACTTAGACTGAAATTATAACGTTATGACATTAGCCGGACTCTGTATATGATGTGGATAAAATAATATTTGTTTGCTGTATTTTTTATTAAATTTTATAAGTCATCAATTTATTGAATAATTATTTTTTATTCATTTGTTATTCAATTACCTTAACTGATAAAAATAAAATACGGATAAGACTCCTGCTTAAAAAATAATAATGAAGTATGAATAAAACTAATTTTAAAAAATAATAAAATATCTCCAACTCAGTACCATTAACACCCTTATTTATCATGAAAGAACTGTCTAATATTAAAATCGTGTACTGGTTCTGTTTATCTGACATGGGAGACAGTTTGGGCCCAGAAAAAACCAACGAAACAAATTTTGGATTTAGTACATTGATTTGGAATTTTATTGTTATCTTCAATAGTTCAATGCCTCACATTTAGTACATCTCTAGTTATTTTTGGTCGACTTTTCAAAAGAAAAAGACCTGACTGCATAAAAAAGTAGTTCGAATAATGAGTAGCTATATAATATATGCTATTGTCAATTGTAAATTTTATTATAACTAAATATGAATTATGTAATTGTCAATTGTAAAATTTGAAAGATTCAAATAATGAATTAATATATTTAAATAATTATTAACAGTTGTGAAAATATATTTAAATATGAATTTTATATATATGTCAACAGTTATATATCAGTTGAAATAATGTAATTATATTCCACAATCGTAAAACGTACTTTCTAAAATCTTAAGAAAAAGTTAGTAAAAGACACTTGATTGACGAGTTTGCCGAAATTTTTAAAGTTAGCATTGTTTTAAAAATAATAAACTAAAAAATCACAATTTATGAATAATTTTAAATTTATCATGACCGCACTAGTATGTTGCGGCCCATTTTAATATCGGTGCGGCTCCATTTTTGTTTTGTCAACTTTGAGATATCTCTCTTTGCAAATTCCACGAAGAATTAAAAAAAAATTAAGGTATTATGAGAACCAACCAAAAAATTAGGGTATTCTGTAAAATCAATTGCCACGTGGGTGGGACCCGTATAATCATTACAATTTGAATTTCTTTTTGGTTGGAATTCGCATCCTCTAAGAGCATCTCCAACCCAGCAATCCGTAAAAATTAAAAACAGCTGTAAAGCACTATTTAAAAATTAAGTTCCTTTTAATTTGTTAACCACTCCATCTCAGAAATTGAGTCAGAGCCAATAGGAAAGAGAACAAAGAAGTCAGAGCCAATAGGAAAGAGAGAGAGTATTAGCATGTTCAAAAGAAATCGTTTGCTTTATAAGCAAATTTGCTTTTTTAGCAATTGGCCTACAACCCAACAATTATATTAGCAATTGACACATCAGATTAGCAATTTAAAAACAATTACCATTGTAGATGCTCTAAGATATCTCAAAGTTTGAGAATTCTCAACCGTTAAATTACGTTTAATCTCGAGCACACATAATACCGCACCGACATTTTGCAGCTTTCAGATTGGGACCGCATTGGCATTAGCGGTCCTCATTAAAAGAGGTGGCAGAACACTAATATGGCCGTAGTAGATTCAAAATTACTCAGAAACTGTAGTTTTTTTATTTATTATTTTTAAAACATTGCTAACTTTAAAAATTTCGGACGAGTTTGTGGTATTAAATTACTAAGGGCGGACCCAGCCTAGTTCAGGGGATCAACTACTCCTTCCTGAATTTTGAAGTTTTACACAAATTAATAGATTTGGATCAACTTTGCCCCCTCTGAATTTTATTTGGCCCCCTCTAGACTTTTGGTTTGTCATTAATGTTAAATTTAAAGTTAAAATTATAATAAATTTCTTAAATTCTAATTGGTAATTAGAATTAGAACTCAGAATATTGAAAATTAGAAGTTAAGGCATTAGAAATTAAAAATTAGAGCATTATTTTTTATCTAATACCCGATTAGCTAATGAATTTGAACTCAATTAACTATTCAAATTTTATTCGTTATTTTTTTGTTCCTCCCTGACAAAAATTCTAAATCCGCCCCTCTAAATTACAGCTCCTACACACTTGATTGGCGAGTTTGTGATTTTAAATTAGAGCTCCTGCATAATTTGGATTTTCGGTACAGATTCTTTCTCCTCTTTGATTTTCTCATATTTTTAAAACGAAATCTTCTGTGCCAGTAATTGGGTAGCAAGTGATCTAATGTGTCCAAGTTCGTGTGTCCTTTCTGGTTGAACCTCAATATTAATTCATTTCACATTAACAACATAGATATAAACAGAGTTTGCCACGAATAAGTTAGGCTATGATCGGAAGCAAAATTAATGAGAATAGACTTCATTTCAATAGAAAAAAAAATGATTAGAATAGATTTAAAATTGAATTTTGTTGATCGGAAGGGTTAAACAACATAATATAATTCAATATTTGACCGTTCAAAAAAAGTCTAAAAGTTTACTTAAATTACAAAGTATGCAAATCAGGTCAAAGCCTCTTCTTCTCCTCCAAAATCAAAGAATTACAAAGCTTCGAACAGGAGGGAAAAACAAGAAAAACCTCCCTCCGCCTCTTCTTTTTCTCCTTCAACCACGTCTTCTTCAGCAAAGTTGAAACTCGCAGCTTCTCTCACGACGACATGGCAGCGGTGTAAAAGCAGACAATAACGAGGGCAGCAACGTAATTTCACCTTGGCGAAATCGTTTCTCGCCAAATACCTTTCACTTTGCTGTGATTTCGTTGGAGGAATTTTCCCTTCTCGAATCTCGTCAAATCGTGTCATCTCCCTTCGATACTTTCCTTCCGATTAAGCGAAGAGGAAGAATTCCAATTCTATTTCTCGTTTGAGCGTAAAATTTCTCATTCCGATCAGAGGGTTAATATGCAGTGTCTAAAAAGAGAAAGTTACTGAAATTTCCCCTTAAACTATATAAATTGAAATTTTTATTTTGGATTATTTTTTTATATCTCGGACGCGCATATCTCTCTGTACATATATTGGTTTGAGTTTTTTTTTTTTTCAATACTCTTGTCTCATTTTTGCTAACAAAATGAGTTCAATATTAGATATGTTTTGCAACCAGTTTGATAATTCTCCACTTTTCATTTGTCATTTGGGCCTCAAAAATTTGTACAATTCCGTTGTATTTAATGTAGAAATGATATATTTGTCTTTTTTTAATATTTGATCATGTAAAATTAAATTTATAAAATAACTGATGATAATTGTGCTAATCAATATGTATATAGGTCATATAAAATAAATAAGATAGATCATATATATTAGAGATTATAATTATAGTAAGAAAATATACATGCCTAAATAAATTTAGTTTATTATTCTTAACTATGTAACCTGGAGAAAGGAAAAAAGATACTAAAAAATAAAAATTTGACTTCATAGCCCGAGCTACTGTATAATACAAATATTACCATGAGTAGGGTTAAATATCTCATTGTTTTTGTGCCTCAATCATGCTTACATTCTTATCTCTATCTTCAAAGTTCAAGGGCTTGTTCAGCGGCACTCCCATTTTTACTGTTCACGTGGGAAAAAAAAATTTACTCAGACTGAATTTTTTTTTCCCCACCTGAATAGTAAAAATCAATTCAAAATTTTCTGTTCATGTGCCCATTCCCCTGCCCATGTGTTTGCCGAACATGCCCCAAATAATTGATCTGAATCATTCACCATGATCTTCATATTAAAATGTACTTAAAAACTAAATTTTATATTATTTGAAATTCTTTTTAAAATTTTTATAGGTACAAAACTATTGTTTTCACATGATTCTAGACCATAAAAAAACAATGATTTTGTACCTATCTAAAAAGATAGGAAAAAAAAATCCAAAAAATATAATATTTAATTTCCAAGCACATTTTAATATAGAGATCATGTTGAACGGTTAGAATTGATTGTTTGGACTTTGAAATGAAAGTAAAAATGTGAGACATAATTGAGACACGAAAATAATAGACATTAATTAGTCTTTAGTTATTGACAAAGACAATACTTATTTGTGAGAGAAGTTATAGATTCAAAATTCAAACAAAATTTCTTATAAATATTTAATAACTAGGTAAGTTCCAACTCCAAACTTGCTCAAAACAATTGAACATTTTAAACCTACTCTTTTACGAGTATAACATGAGTGTCATATCAACCTATATAACCTTAATTCTAAAACCTATCAAAACGACTTCAAATGGTAAATCCAAACCGTTCAAATCCATCTATTTCATTAGTTGTGCGTTTACATGTAGAATTTATATTTTTTTTGAATTTATTTAGTATCAAGTCAAGCAGTCAAATGTGGAGATTTTAAGTTAATTTTAATGCATTCATTTTTCAACATTTGTTACTACTTGATTTGATACAAAAATTATTTGAAAAAATAATTTTTTTACATGTAAACACATTACTCATAAAATAAATCAGTTTAAACAGTTTAAATTAATTATTTAAAATCTATTCAATATGTTTTAAAATTAAATAATTATATAACACTGATGTCGCACTAACCGAACTCCTCTTTTACCGTTGCCCCACTAATTAAAATATGCCAAATTATCACTTCTTCCAACTCTTCGAGAGGCTTCTGTAGTTCTATGTTTTGGGCTTTTGGCGCACTCCTTAGTCTACTACTGCTACTGCTGCTCTGCCAGAGACTACAGCTAGGTCCACTGCCACGTTTCTCTCTCTTATTGGTTGGACGGTATATGTTTTTACATTATAATCTTATGGCCATAGGTCAACCACGTGGCTTATTCATACTAGCTTGCATAAAGATTCCATGCCGACGTGGTGCCTAATGTCTGACACCCTGAGCTTGCTTTTCGGCCTCTTATGAAAATGGAAAACAGATGCGACAAACAGCTTCATTTATTTTAGTAATCTGTAATATATAGAGTAGAACTGGGGTTTTCTTAATTTCACCGAGTCTTTTTGTAAGCTTAATTAAAAATTTTATTGAATTAGTTTCAAGCGATTCATTCAAACTACTTTACGATTGATGAATTTAAATTTTAAAATTTTCAAACTAATTTAATATAAAGTCAAAAGGTCAAACATTGATGAAAAATGAACACATTAAAATTAACTTATAAATAATTATTTTTTTACTGCTTAACTTTATACTAAATTAGTTTGAAAATTTATAAATTTGACATGTAAACGCATCACTCGTGAAGTAGACAGTTTTAACGGTTTAGATGCATCGTTTGAAGCCAATTCAATAGGTTTTTTAATTAAGCTCACAAAGGAACTTGGTGAGCTTAAGAACAACCTAGTTATGCTCATATATATATATATATTTTTTTTTAGAGGAAGCCCGGAGGCGTTGCTTAATTACTGACTGAAAGTACAAAGTATCATAATACAACAGCTAAAACATAAGGCTAAGTAAATCTGTATATTTCCAGCATAGAAATACTGGAAATGGAGGGTGGTTGTTTTAGTAATTAATATGTACATACATATCTAGCGTACTTCATTTATTTTAGTAATCTGTATATTTGATCCAATGTTTGTTTGAAGTTGTTTGATTCGTATTAAAAATCGTGCATATTAAGTATTTGTTAATTTTAATATGGATCGAACGGTAATATTAAATATTAGACTTTTCATTTTAGAAAGCTGAGTTTCTATAATTAGAATGATGGCACTAATTCTCAACACTACAAGGAACATATTGAATTTTAAAGTATACTATTTCGGGGGTATTTTCTAGAAAAAAAATATACAGCCCTGAAATAATTAAAAGAATATATTGAAAATATATTTTAGAATAATTATTTTAGTACCCGCACTATACCCGCACTACATTACCCGCACTTAGAAGGATAATGTACTATGGTTCTCACTAATTATATGGTCTCCACTAATTATTATTCTAAAAAGATATTATATGTTCCCCACTAATTATTATTCTAAAATTCCAGTAACACCCTTCCTCTATGATCCACGTCAACCTTCCTCTAATGAAGTAGTGAGAACCCCGTATCACCGCATCAACCTTACCGAATCATCACCGCGTCAACCTTCCTCTAACAAAAATAGTTGACCACATAGGTAAAAATACTTTAGTGCTGAGGTATAAATACTTGCAGTACTTGATATTAATACTTTCAGACGTCATCTAGTGTCATATGTAAAAAATATTTGAGTGGTCCCCTAATGAGGGTACGACACGAGGATTTTTCAAGAAAATGTGCGGGTACGGTTATTAAATTCATATATCATATATGTAGTTCATTGTATAGATATAAATACTTGTCTTGTTTGAACTATATACTTCACAATGTTACTATTAATATTTGTAAAATAAAATTACAGTTTGGAATGGTTGCGTGGTCTCCTAATGCGGGTACGACACGAGAATTTTTCAAAAGAAGATGCGGGTACGGTTATTTAAGGAAAATTTATATATCATATATGTAGTTCATTGTATAGATATAAATACTTGTCTTGTTCGAACTATATACTTCACAATGTTACTATTAATATTTGTAAAACAAAATTACAGTTTTGGAATGGTTGCGTGGTCCCCTAATGCGGGTACGACGTGAAATTTTTTCAAAAAAAGGTGCGGGTACGGTTATTTAAGGAAAATTCATATATTATATATGTAGTTCATTGTATAGATATAAATACTTGTCTTGTTTGAACTATATACTTCACAATGTTACTATTAATATTTGTAAAATAAAATTACAGTTTTGAAACGGTTGCGGTCCCCACAAACAGTTATGACAGTTTAGGTGCAGGTACAGTGCAAGTTCTCAACTGCGGGTACTCATATCAGCTTCCTGTATTTTAAAATCGTTTATTAAAATCAAATCAAATTATTACCTAATCCTCACACAATACAATATCGTTTATATATTTTAATAGTCATACGTTTTAAATAAAAAAAATTAGTCATACGTCATAGCACTAGGTTAAAGACTCGGACGCTTGCTAATTTAAGGAAAACTACAGTGGGCGGTATGATGGATGTTTGAAAATCTAATGGTTTGGATCGACCGTTTGGACTTTGAAAATCAAAAAACCAATTGGTTGCATCACAGCTCCGGACAAACATTTTGATATTAACCAATCTCTATATATATAATTTAGGAAGGGTGCATTGTTCACTGTAGTGTTGGCTTCTTCTCAGCCATTCAATTTGAATCTGATGGTTCTTAGCGATCAGTGTTTGCTCTCTTCGCGCGTTGTGGACATATGTCTTTTCCTTTCCTCGGCGCGTCCGTTGCTAAATTAAGTTTTCATATCAAAATTTGTCAGCACTTAATTCAAACAAATTTGGATCCGTATCTCCTCAGGTATCTGAGGAAACAACGAGAAAAGAACAATCTAGATTTAGTTCCAATCAGGTTAAACAAAAATTCTAATACAAATGTGGGCATGACCCTCATTTTTCATTAAAAAAAAAAGGTTAAACAAAATTCAGTACCTACTATAGATAAATGAAGTCCGTTTTGAGATTTGTGACAAAGTTAAAGAATGATCTGAATTTATCAATTATATCCTCAAGCAACACGAGGGATGCTAATTCAACAAAATTTAAAATTATTATTGCGAATTTTATTGTGAACTTAACGATTCCAGCTAATCAAATTGAATTTAATCTGATGTCTTTCGAACCACCTGATTCCTTAACTATATGCTTCAATTTTTAAGTTAGATACTGGTCCTTTTGCATTATATAGACTAACTATTTGCTTGAAGGCACCAAGTCAAATACATGTGCTTTTGCATTATGAAACCTTCTAAACTTCACATTTTTAGAGTCTGTTCGGCTTGCCATTGTGCCTGCGAGAAAAAAATATTCACTCAGATTGAATTTTTTTTTCATACACAGTATTTTGATCATTTAAAAATGTTTATTTTCCAGCTCATTCCCATTGTCTTCAATCGGCCGAACAGGCCAAAGCGAGCTCTTGTGAAAAATCAAAGAGGTTAACACTAACAAAACTTATCAAATGTGAAAAGGTTTTTCTAGCCGACGTCTTTTATGTGCTCTCTGTCTAATCCTCCGGCCCACTTACAATTGAAATTCGGTACGTGTTGTCGTGTCACATGATTAGTACGGAAATGTAATAATAACTATTTCATATAACTTCCATATTATCATCAACCGTGTCTTAAAAATTATAATTATATATGTCAAAATAATTATAAAATGCAAAAAAAAAATACTTACAAAAATGATACCGAAATTTTTATTAATATTAAAAAAATAAAAAATTTAACAGTTTGTATTCAAATTCAGAAAATTTTCAAATCTGTCCAATCCGGAGAATAATTCTCCGGATTCAGGCCTTATTTCCGGAAAATTATTCTCTGGATCTAGCCTCTGTCTTTCTGGAGAATTATTATCCAGAAAGAATCATTATTTTTTTTGGTTGTTTGTTTTTGTTTTTGTGTGTTTTAATTGTTTGTTTTTGTAGTTGTTATTATTGCATTATTCAAACAAATTTCATATTTAATATTGTGTTTTATATTTTAATTTGTTTGAAATTATTTATTCTAGTTGTATTTTTAGATGTTTTAATTGTTTTGTTTTAGTTATGTGTAATTTTATTTGGCAATTGTTTTTTATAAGAATATGCTGTCAAATAGGAAGTAACAATATTGAAATTCAAATTATTTCAACATAAAAATTAGAATTAAAATTAATAAATAAAAACTGAAAATGTCACTACAAATTAAAATTACAACAACATAAAAATTAAAATTACTAAATAAAAATCCGGAATTGTCACTACAAATTAAAATTACAACAACATAAAAATTAAGAAACATCAACATTGGTGTCTATTTGAAGAAGATCATCTTGCATAAGAAGATCCTCTTGTTGCTCTTCTTGAGGAAGATGTTTTTGCTTTTGCTTGTCTTGCTGCTTCCTCTACATTACAAGTAAAATATATATAAATTAATTAGTATTTGTTAAAGAGAGAACCAATAAAATTAGTATATGTAAATAATTAAATCATGTATTTTACCTGTTGTATTCCTATCAATGGTCATACGATGAACCTGATATCCAAGTTTTCTACCTTGCATACGGTTCATTCCCATCGGTATGCGGTTATGCCGTCTCCTTTCCTTTTTGATCAGTCTCCGCTCCGGGATAATCCTCGGACCGTTGTATCGAGGCCAGTCACATTGGTTGCCTTTGGGCTCGAAGCATGCACCCCATGTTTGTGCCTGCATTGACATACTGTAGAGGGGGCTGACGTTCAAATTCTCATCATATTTAATTTCTCGGACCACCACCATGAAATGAGAACATGGTATACCAGTCAATTGGGGCTTCTAACATTCACATTCAACCTTGTTGTTATCCTTAACAACAACCTTATGTTCGAAATCCTTGAGGGTATACTCCAATCTTGGCTAATCACGCCTTGCATGAATTTTTTCACCCCTTACCATGACCTCATACACTCCATGTACCCTACCGTAAGAAATCACAATCATGGCCAAAGATTTGTTGATACGCTTTTGTTGGTTATATGCAATCTTCTAAGTACTTTGTTTGATATAATTTGCAAAACATATATTAGTTGAATTTAACCGTTTCTATGATTGAGTGAGTTTGTAGGTTCAAGACCTTAATTGCAAGATTAATATGAAGAACCAAAGAAAGGTTCATTAAGATCTTAATTACAAGACTAAATTGAAGAACCGAAGAAATCAACAAGACTTTACGAAACTATAGATTTGTAATAATCAAATAGAAAAGCATATTTGAGATTGTTGATTCCTGTGGAGCAACCGTTCATAACGGAACTATCCGTATAGAATGGATTAAATCATAAAATTACAGGGAATTCCAGTTTGGTTCTGTCCATAACGGTTGTGATCCGTTGGAACGCTTATCAATTGTACTAACCGTCCTAAACGAACATAGCCGTTTAGAATGGTTAATATTAATTTAATAATGCAGAATCTCTAATTTCAATATTCGTACTATCCGTTCGGAACGGATCACTTCCGTCCGAACGGATCTGGCAAATATGGAGTCCCTACTATAAAAGGAGTTACCCCACTTCAGATTTGACCAAGCTAGCCGCCTCCGACATTCAAAAAGAATTTATTATGCATTCTTGAAAGTTTCCATTGTCGAGTGAGCTTAAACTTCAATATCATCTCAACACTCTAAAATCCACTCGACTTATCTTCTTTTAGATATAGTTTAGTGTCTAGAATTTAATTCTAGAGCCTTCTCATCCATAGTGTGAAAATCTACTTAGTGCTCCAATTCGAATAGCTTTGTGACTTCCCCGCTTGTAGGGCATTAAGGGGCTCACTGGCTTCGAGCGTCTTTCGGTCACCATATATCCATAGTTGTGTGACAATCCCCTTTGTCGGGACTCTCCAACTGAGCTTCTAGGCTCACCTTGTATACGAGTTAGGCCGTGACTTTCCTCCTTTGTTGGGCTCATGTGTCACGAGTTGTATCAATTCTTTTTGGGTAATAGTAAAGGGGCGCCGACGATGTTGCTCTACTCCGGAGACGTATGTATTTTACGTTGAACTCTGTTATCATCTTGCGTGTCAAATTTCTCTAACTCTACTCTATTTACTTTTACTTGTGCATGCTTGCTTGTTGTTTGTTTGACTTGTTAGTTTAGAGAGCTTAACCGAAAAACGTCCAAGAGTCTTTAAGGCTCCCTATTCACCTCCCTCTAGGTGCTGTTAGGGACTATAGCTTTTGTAACAGATCACTTACCATGTTGGACCACATCTTACCCTGCTCAAGTGTCATTTCAGCTTTGTTCCGCCGTTCAAAAAATCATACATTCAACTTGTAGAATGTATCCTCCACCACAGCTGCAACTGACAATCACCGACTCAGTTTAAACACATTGTTCACTTGAGTATGTTTTCTATTCTTTTATTTAAATTTGGGTATAAACGAAAGACTCGTATATATATAACCAGAGGTAGATTTAAGGAAAAGGTACGGGGTCAATTGGACTTCAATTTTTTTTTTCTTTTTTGTAATAATGTATGATGTTCTATATAATATATAATATAGAGTAAAATATGTATTATTGATTTTCATTCTTCATAAAAAAAATTTATATAATTAATGCTTAGTTCGAAAATCTAACTCTACCATACCCTGTATATAACTCCCTCAACCTCAATAAAAAAATTAGAAAGTTAAAAATTATGAACATACAATAAAACACTAAATATTTATAGAAGCACAGTACGTACAATTTAAGGTATGTACGGAGAGTAGGTGAAATCATATAAATAACTAGTTCTGGCTAAATTTTATTTACACAGTTACACATAACCTGTTGCAGGATGGGGAAAAAAAATTAAGTTTCACCAAATAAGGAAAAAAATTAAGAAATGAGCTGCTACCAAATTAAGTAATATTGAAGTTGGATAAACTATAGTATTGAGGTGTTAATCAATAGATGTTATACCTAATCAAGAGAACTTTAGTTGTTAATTAGTTTTATTTTATTTGATATAACAATTCTCAAATAGCTAGCTTAATTATTTTAAACCATTAACAGGCCAGCTAATAGCCACTAATTTGCTGAAAGATGATCAAATGATGAGGTTACTACTTACTAGTCGGTCAGGACGGCAAATTTAAATTCAAGGATAATTTAAATTAGGACTTAATCAAAACCCCACCAAAATTTGTCACTTCTCCTGTCAACCCCCCATAAATACACTCCACTTCTCTCTTTCAATAACTCAGTCACTGATCAGCATCTCCTACTCCAAATAAGCTCTCTCTATAATCTATCTCCAATTTTAAATTCCAGCAGGTAATATCCTTTTTACAGTTTTAGAAAACAAAGAGAATGGCGAAGGATGTTGAGGCCGTGGTAGAATCCGGCGAGTATGGCACGAAGGACTACACCGATCCACCGCCGGCCCCGCTAGTAGACTTGGAGGAATTGACAAAATGGTCCCTCTATCGGGCGGTGATAGCCGAGTTTGTTGCCACCATGCTGTTTTTGTATGTCACAGTAGCAACCGTCATCGGTTACAAGCACCAGTCTGACCCGACCATTAACCTGACCGATGCCGCATGCAGCGGTGTGGGTATTTTGGGTATTGCATGGGCTTTTGGTGGCATGATTTTTATCCTGGTCTACTGCACCGCTGGTGTTTCCGGTGTGCATTTTTTTATTTCTATAATAATGCATATTAATACTGTACCAGATAGTAAATAAACCGTTTTGCAACTATTTAACTAGTATTGAAGTGTATAAATACGCATCTGTATATTGTATACATATAGCCTTATAGATTTTAGTGTGATAAAATTAAAAATTCAACCAGAAAAGGAAGTTTCATTAATCAAGCATACTGAATCACTGTTCTATGATCTTACAGGTGGCCACATCAACCCGGCTGTGACTTTCGGTCTATTCTTGGCACGAAAGGTATCGCTAGTACGTGCTGTGCTATACATAATTGCTCAGTGCTTGGGAGCGATTTGTGGTTGCGGCCTTGTGAAGGGCTTTCAGAGGGCTTACTATGTGCGTTACGGAGGTGGTGCCAACAGTCTCAGTGCCGGTTACTCGAAGGGAACCGGTGTGGGAGCTGAAATCATTGGCACTTTTGTTCTAGTGTACACTGTTTTCTCTGCAACCGACCCCAAGCGCAATGCACGCGACTCGCACATTCCGGTAATCAAGTAGCACTTGTCAGCAATATGTTTTTTATTTATTTTTCTTGTAAAATCTGTGTTTGAATTAAAAGGAATTCAACAAAAATAGATACATGAAAGAATTCAATGTGCTTTTCTAAAACAATTTGCAAGATTAAATATTAGGTAGAATTGCCGTTGTTTTGATATGCATGTATATTTCATCAATATGTAAAACAGATTAATCCTTTCCTGATTGAGACAGAGTGCTTAGGTCTATGATCAATTATCCCCACAAACTTAGGATATTATATTTTATTAACAGTCTCTTTCTAGATGACTAAGTGAACACTAATCTGCATGGCTGAACTGTTATGAAAGTCATACTTTGGGTCATTATCATGGATTAGTTACAAATTATTTATATTTAACTTGAAGAGCAGATATATACAATGACATAATGAAACTGATGTTACAATTTAATAGTTAAGGGATATAATTTTTTTTTTTCATTTTTTAAATGTAGGTTTTGGCACCGCTTCCAATTGGATTTGCTGTGTTCATGGTACACCTTGCCACTATACCAATCACTGGTACTGGTATCAATCCTGCACGTAGTTTGGGTGCTGCTGTTGTGTACAACCATGAGACCACCTGGCATGATCATGTATACTTTCCACCCATCTATCAATTGCCATCTAAGCATTTTGTAGGAATTAATTTTGGCATGCTATTAACACTGGATGCAATCAAACAGCCATCAAGTAGATTTCTTGAACCAACTTTTAAAAGAATTATGGACAGAATTAGCCCTGTTTCCAGTCCGGCATTTTATCTTGGTCTATGCTATATGAATTTCTAAATGTAATGACATTTTAGGTATATAGTCACTGGTTAGCTAATTGGAACAAAAACACCACCTACTATAATTAGGTTATCAAGCTGATATGCAATGTAACTTATGTAAGCCAGAATTATTTGGTAAAATTTGAAACCAATTCTGAAATTAAATTTCAAACACACCATGCATGACTCGGTTATTTGGTATAAATTTTGACTGGGTAGGTTTAAATTAAAAATGAGCATCAAATAATGCACAGTTTCATGCCCTTAAGAGAAGTGGCTCCAAATTCTATCTCAAAAAATAATATCTCAGGAAATTCTAAACTATTTTTTTTTTCTTTTTGCAGTGGATTTTCTGGGTGGGACCATTTGCAGGCGCTGCATTTGCTTGTATCTTCCACCAGTATATCCTGCGTGCCAGCGCTACCAAGGCTCATGGATCATCGTACCGCCGGTAAAATAAAAGGTGTCGATCGAGATCTCCATGCTGTCCATGGAGGAGCACGGAAGTGTAAATAAATGAAGTGCTCCGCTCTTCTCTGTGTGATTTTAAATTGTGTTGCCAAGTTGTGTTTTATGAGCGTGCTGATTGTATGTGCAAGAGAATTGCTTATGTTTTCTTCTGTTGTTCCTCCTACATTTCTTTCAGTTTTTCTATGTATTTTCTCATGTGTGCAAATAATTTAATCAATTGGCTTTAATTTATCTCCTTTAAGCATTACTAGCGTGCCAATTAGATGCTCTGATATTTGATGTTAGATGCAAGGTGAATTATGTGATTGATGAAGCACTCTCCTACAATAGACTTGTAAGAATTTTAAATGAAATCTATAGAAGATATTATTCATTAATTGATCATAATACATCAATATAATTGTGTAAATTTTATTTAAAATGGATACAATGGCTTAGTTGTGCAATTTATAGCCGTTAGAGAGAAAGAGAGAATTAGCTAAAGAGTCATTGAGAAAATAATCAAATACAGAAAGAAAGTATCGAGAAAAGGACAGGAAAAAGTGAGACGGAGTAATTTATAAATATATATATATATATATATATATATATATATATATATATATATATATATCTCTCTCTCTCTCTATATATATATATATATATATATATATATGTTTTTGCTTGGTGTATCCAAGACAGATATTCAATTTGTATGATTTGTTATTAATCTTCAACAAGCTTAAGGAATTATAAGTCTAAAAATGTCAACAGTTTGCCACACATGTGGTTCACCATTCTTTTAGAAATCGAGAGTGGTCTGATGGACATCAAACTAAATTTGGTCACATGTCAGATCAGAGTTATCTGATTCGCATGAATAATTTGAAAATTTATTTGAATCAAGTGTGCTCAAATCTTAATGCGAATCAGACGACTTTGATCGGACATTAGACCTCTCCCTCTTTATTCTTTTTTATCCATTAATTATCCACTGATTTTGGTCTACTCACAGTTTATAGCGTCAAGTCAAAAGTTTTAGCACTGGAATCACAGTCCCTTTCTCCTTTTGGTAATTTTGATTTATAATATAGGAAATATAAAAAAAATTAGTATGCAGTATATAGTTAAAACAATGAAGTGCGAGAGATTTAAAAAGAAGGGTACTTTTTACTTACATCTAACTTTTATAATGCATTATTGTAGATATATTTTTAATTAATTGCATAGGACATGTCGCATGTATCCAATTTGAGTTGATAAAAAATTTGATTGATAATTCATCGTAAAATTATTAAAACTCCACTGTTAAATTTTTCAAATTGTTTGATGAAAATTAAATATTTTTCAAATCGACTCAAATTTGATACATGTCTTCTTGAAATAATTGAGAACACATCTAACAATTCTATTTTTTTATTTCAATAATATTTTTTTAAATATACATCATAAGAGTTGAATGTACTGTAAAAATTAGATATATGCTAGAATTATTCTAAAAAAATGAACTAAAATGACGAGAAAATACAATATATTAATACCGTATTGTTGAAAGTAGGGCAGTAAACGAATCAAACCAAATCAAACTTACTCTAGTTTGAGTTTTGAGTTTGAACAAGATTTGAACCGAACTGGTTTGATTTGTTTCAGAACGAACTTCAATTGAACAAGTTAATTGCGAAAAAAATTTCGAATCAAAGTCAATCGAATCACGAATTACGAGTTTTTTTTTACAACCCTACCGCCCTTAGTTATTTTTTTAAAATTGGATAGCTTAAACTAAGCATTGCATTAGAATTTATCTGATCATATCAGGTACCTATTTGCACCTATTTGAAATGAAACCTTGATTTTGCACTGAGCCACTGGCGTTGCTCTAATTTGAACTGTACATGTTAATTTGAGATTTGAATCTAAATAGTTCGCGAACCAATTTCAAACGAACTATATCCAGTTTGAGTTTGAGTTTGAATAAGATTCGAACCGAACTGGTTTGATTTGTTTCAGAACGAACTTCAATCGAAAGTTAATTATGAATTTTTTTTCGAATCGAAGTCAATCAAATCACAAACTACGAGCTTTTTTAGCAGCCATAGTTGAAAGTTTTTCTTGAAACTAAGAAAAATGATTTTCCTGAAATTCATCTTTCCTATCAAATAAACATACAAAAATTGGCTTCCACAGAAAATAACTTTCTATATCTCTTTTGTAATGAACATAACCTAAATGGCTAAATTAATGAAAGCGATAAAGCCGGAAAGAACCCCAAAAAAAATTAAATATATCCAGAAAGTTTAATCTTTGATAATTTATAACTTTCTCCATTTTTTTTAGACAAGTTAGCTGGAAAACTGCAAAAAAAAAAATATTGTTAGAAATAAAAAAATTAAACTATCGGAAAACATATGATTCGAATCCTATAAATATCCCAAAGGGAATTTGGTACGGTCCTTACTCCTTTCATGAGATGAAAAAAAATGATCCATCTGTTTCTTTTATAATTTAATTTTTATATTTCCAAAAGAATTTTTTTCTTGAAAAAAACTGTGTTGGTTACTTGTTACACGGTAAATGTTGCGTGATGTTGTCCTTTCTTTTTGAATCTGAGTATATCAATGCCAGCCATATTGCCACGTTTGTACTTCTGTAATTCTTTTTTGTCTGTGTCAGACGCCTGTTCTATACATGATGGTCTATGATTTTCTATAATAAGACATGTGAGGCACTGATTTTCATGCACGCACAGATATCACATTTATATTCTTTTGATTTAGCTTGGGGCTCACATCACACATATCACCGTTTTTTTTTTAGAAAAAACAAAACAAAACAAAAATATCGAGAACGATCAACAATTTTGTTAGATTTTGAAAAAAAAAATAGAGAGAACGTTCTGATTTGTAACGTTCAGGGCACTATAGTTAAACGTTATAAATAATAACGTTCAATTAATTTAATTACTAATAATTATTAATTAACAAAAAAATACTGTAGCTGAATGTTATGATCTATAACTTCTAGCTACAGTGTTTTTTTCTTCTTTTAAAAAAATTTCACAAACCGAAACAGAAAAAAACACTGTAGCTAGACGTTATGGTCTATAACATCCAACTACAGTGTTTTCTGTTAATTAGAGATCATTAGTGATCAGATTAACTGGACATTATGGTTTATAATGTTCAGCTACAGTGCCTTCGACGTTACAAACCATAACGTTTTTTCTATTTTTTAAAATCTAGTAAAACTATTCCTCATTGTTGATATTTTTTTTTGTTTTTCCTATTAATAAAAAATTCGTCACGTATCACATATAACTTATAAGTGTAAGAATTGATCTGAACTATATATTTGTGTAGTAGCATTCCAATATTTTTTCCAGGAAATAATTTTCATATGATAGGTGTTGAGAAACATATTTATATCTTCTGCGTTTTTTATTTGGTATTATACCAAGAATTACTACAATTAATGTCATGAAATGATGTGTTTGAATAAACAATGTACCAAATCACGTTAAGTAAGAGTAGAGCGGATCTAGGATTTTCATTAAGGAGCAAAAAAAATAGCGAATCAATTTCAAACTTATTAGCTATTCAGGTGTTAGATAAAAAAAACAAGAGTGAGTCTATGGTACTATGCATAGCACGATTTGGTACGTAATACGGATCATATTTTTGTTTTCAAAATTCTAACGGTCAACCGAACCGTTCAACATGATTTTTATATAAATATGTACTTGCAGACCGAATTTTATATTTTTTATAATTTTTTTACTATTTTTAAAGATAGGTAAAAATGATTGTTTTTGGATGGTCCAGAATTTCATATTAAGTGATTTTCTACCTATTTTAAAAAATAAAAAAAATTCTAAAAAATATAAAATTTAGTTTGCAAGTACATATTCATATGAAAATCATGTCAAATGGTTCGTATCAACCGTTAGAATTTTGAAAACAAAAATATTGATCTGTATTACGGACCAACCCGTGATATGCATAGTACCATAGACTCACTCAAAAATCCGTGATTTTTATTTTTACCTAAAAAAAAATTATTTTAATATAAATAACTACGTTTTTAAAAGAATTTTATTTCTACCCAAACCGCATATATTATTTGCGGCTTGAATTAACAATTCAAACTGCACAGAATATATGCGGCTTGAATTGTGAATTCAAACCGCATATATTATTTGCGGCTTGAATTAACAATTCAAACCGCACAGAATATATGCGGCTTGAAACGGCTTGAATTCATCAACTTTTTTTTAATATGAATCTTTGTCATATGGTCGTGTAGTATCAATAATGAAAATTTCATTTATTATTTTATTAAATGGTAAAATTTCACCGATAACCCTAGAAATTTATTCACCGATAACCCTCAAGTTATTTTTATTACAAAGAATTATATTATAAAAAACTTATCAATAATTTAATCCTATTCCTCATGAAATACCATTTCCATTTATAATTGTCAATTAACAAATATATTTTGTTTAAATCGTATCAATGATATTCGGATTTTGTACTTAATAAAATTAGTTTAGCAACAGACATGTCCATATAAAAACATGTATAAATATTAATTTAGAAACCGTGTTATCATATCCTGGATTTAAATATGCATTTCCTTACTTCAGAACTCGGACCTAATTTTTATACATGTTTCTAAATTATATTTATACATGTTTTTATATAGACATGATACGTCATATCTCGGGAGATGAGGCCGTATGGAGGATTGGGCTGAGTTGGATTCGCCCTGCCAAGAGATGGCAGGCCGAGGTGTGGGTTGAGTTAGGAACTCGGGGTGAATTATGAGAGATTCGGACTCTAACCTGTATGATCTCTCGCTTAGTTAGAAGTTGCGTCCCCTGTTTCATGGGAATCGCTGCCTTATATAGTCCAGCCATAACTGCCATCTCGGGCGTTTATGGGGGACGTGGGCAGTTATATCAACCGTTACTGGGACGTGGGCATTAAGCTAGCCGTTTCTGGGACGTGGGCATTAAGCTAGCCGTTTCTGCGGCTATCCCGTATGTCGGTTGGCACAAGCCTAATTTAGGGCTTTATGATTTGAGGCCGCTGTATTGGGCCCCGACTTAACGAACTTTTGGGCTTTTCACATGACATCGGGTTGGCCACTTAGAGAGGTCCGAATCCCAGTCTTTACGGTCCAGTTTAGAAGTAAAAGGGCCTGTGGAACATGGCCCTATCAAGATATGTCTGTTGCTAAACTAATTTTTATTAAGTACAAAATCCGAATATCATTGATACGATTTAAACAAAATATATTTATTAATTGACAATTATAAATGGAAATGGTATTTCATGAGGAATAGGATTAAATTTTTGATAAGTTTTTATAATATAATTCTTTGTAATAAAAATAACCTTAGGGTTATCGGTGAATAAATTTTTAGAGTTATCGGTGAAAAATTACCATTTAATAAAATAATAAATGAAATTTTCATTATTGATACCACACGATCATATGACAAAGATTCATATAAAAAAAAGTTGATGAATTCAAACCGTTTCAAGCCGCATATATTCTGTGCGGTCTGAATTGTTAATTCAAGCCGCAAATAATATATGCGGTTTGGGTAGAAATAAAATTCTTTTAAAAACGTGGTTATTTATATTAAAATAATTTTGTTTTTGGGTAAAAATAAAAATCACGGCTCAAAAATAAATACTCTTAACTTATAATTTACAATACTTCTTAGTAGCTTCTACCGTGTTTTAAAAAAAATGTATAATTATTAATACTCTGACTTCTAATTTTCAATACTCTAATTTCTAATCTTAATTGCCTATCAGAATTCAAAAAAATTATTCTAATTTTAACTCTAAATTTAACTCTAGTTACAAATTGTAATTCCATAAAGGACAAATAAAATTTCAGAATGAGAGGGGAAAAAATTAATCCGGACCTATAGATTTCCAACAAAATTCAAAATCGGGAGAAAAACAGTTACCTCTTTGTACCTTACTGGTCCGTCACATTGTAAGAGTATCCTATAATCTCATCCTAAAAATTTAGTTGTTTTTATATTGAAGTTATTAAACAGATTAACAGTTCACCAAAAATTATGTAAAACAACAGGAAAATGTTAAATTGAGTATATACAAAATTACTACAATTTGTTTGTACTGAATTCCAATAAAAATAGTTTCAACTTTCAACATATTTGCGTCAATTGGAAAAAAAAAAACAATTGCTCCTCGATTCAATCAACATTAAACGATTTTATTATAGAAATGCATTCCATTTATATAATGATGCTAAACACCTTGGCAAATCTCAAGATCAATTCAAGATCTAGAGATGCTAATTGCTATTTATGCTAATTGCCAGGTGTACATTGAAAGATGTGTGACCACAAACCAATTGCCAAGTGTCTCATTGGAAATTGTGTTACCCAAATCAGGGAATGCTGTAATAAAACAAGAACAAAGCTAGCGTGTGTCAGAGAGACTTCTATTACCAATACTGGCCTTGCAAAAGGAATATATTATAAATATAAATATAAACCAACACAGCAATCTTCTAATCTTTTTGTGTCTTTCAATGCAGGGATTAGGTTGGGAGTTGTGTTAAGTGATGTTACCACACAAATCTTTTATAATTAAACATATTAGAGGTAATATAGTGGAACATTGCCAGCTAATCCTTTTCTTAATTTAATGGCCAAAGTACCGTTACTGGAAAGTTCTCAACCATACCAATTGTGAATGTCTAGACCCATAATAAATTAATTATTTTTATGGATTACGGAAAGCCAAGCATTAATTACACTGCAGTTAGCTGAAGGTTGTTGAAGTTTTGTCTCTCCTTTATTTTTTTCCCTTTTTAATTTTTTATTTCCTCTGAACAGTTTCCAAAAATAAACTTTTAAGTTTTAAGTTGACCTGGTCAATATCGGAAGGGCTCGGACTGTTTTCAGTCGTGTAATAATAAGAAATTGCTTATATGGCACGGTTTTGTCAAGTATTCAAGTGTGTTGTTACATGTCATGATTTGTGTAATTAATTTTTGAAAAATTAACACTACATGACATGCGAATCTGTCTAATCAGGAAACAACATGTGACTAACATGAACAATTTAATAATTTTTATAATTCCACATTTGTTGACATTTTTTATTTTTCCAATAAACTAACTTATATTAAAAAAAATAGTTTAACTCGATTAAATGTGACTAATGTGAACAAATGTGATACACATTTGTTTAGAGCATGTGTTGTTACGGCATGATTAACATGTCATGATTATTTATGTGTCGTGACCGTCTCATGTTATTTGATCGCGACATAACACAGCACTTGAAAAATTATTTGATAACGTCTCAATACAACAAGTGACCAAATCACGATGTTTAATCACGACACAAATTTACTTCACTATTTCGATCCAAATCAAGATCAAAAGTACTTCGTAAAAAGCCATTCAAGGAACCTAACCTAAATATATGGGCTTTAACTCCTTCCCACTTCAGAGTTCCCATCACATGAAAAAAGAAAATGATTCCTGCTTTGAAATTTTGCATTAAACGAGGCCACGCCCAAAAATATGTGATCCTACGGGCTTTTAATAAGAAAATAAGTTAACAGAAGGCCTAATTATTTGGTTTAACAATTAATTCTTATTATCAGGCCTTTTAAGTTCTAGCCTTTTGTACGGGCTAACAACTGCGGCCCATTACCGGGTCACTGCGGAATTCAGATCCAGTGCATTAACCCAATTTTTGAGTTTTGATCCAAACCGTCCAAGATAATATAACACGAATCTTAAAGATCCTGGACCCCACAAATAATACTGGCCCCTGCGCTACCACCGAATAGGCACCGTACACGTCTAAACTCAAAAATTGGGTTACTTTAGGGGATCCGGACTCGTCACTGCGAAAGTACAATGTCTTGGAAGTGAGAAGAATAACCACTGCATTCTGGACCCACATGTCATAAACCCGTTCGTTTCAGGCATGTCCTGGCTTTACACATCTCTTCTTTGCTCCGTCCCTCTCTAACTCTGTAGCTAATTTCCAGATTTTCTGGTAGAGATGTTGACAGAGCTGGTTCTAACTCATGCAGCGCACGAATTATATACTTTTTCATTTCTCTGTTGATCTTGCGATGTATGAAGTTAACCTAGCTTTGTCAATATCTTTACCCGGATTTCCCAAATTTTTGCTAAATTAGAGAGGATAGCGACTTTTAACACCAATTTTACAGAATCAAAATTCGATTCTTTCTGAATCTCCTCTTTAACAAGATTCAATTATTCAAACCTTCCTATTAATATTATACTGTACTACATCGAGTAGAACTAGGGTGCTCCTAAGCTCACCAAGTTCTTCGTGAGCGCGACTCTAAAATCTATCGAATTGACTTCAAACGATATTTTCAAACCGTTAGATGTTCAATCTATATTAAAATGTGCTTGAAGACTAAATTTTATATTTTTTGAAATTTTTTTACTATTTATTAAGATGGTTTGAAAATCGCTGTTTTTATTAAAATTCTGCACCATTGAAAAACAGCGATTTTCAAACCATCTTAATAAATAGTAAAAAAATTTAAAAAAATGTAAAATTTGGTCTCCAAGTACATTTTAATATAGATTAAATATCTAACGGTTTGGAAATGTCTTTTGAAGTTAATTTGATAGGTTTTAGGGTAATTTGATAGGTTTTAGAGTCGCACTCACGGTAAGGGCTTGGTGAGCTTAGGAGCACCCTAGTTCTACTGGTACTACATCTCTCGCTCAAGATCTCCTCTCCATTTCCCCCCTTTTTCTCAATCATGCATCTATGGCCATCGCTGAAAATTAGGGATTCGTTCAAGCGGTCGTACCTGGAGAAGCTCGAGTTGAATCTCCACCGCATGAAGCGTAGCAAGGCATCTCCGTCGACGGCGCCGCTCCTATCTGACAAGTCCAACGGCGGCACCTCCGCCTCCGCCAATGATGAAGTGGGTACCACCAAATCCGTCGGATTATTGCTTTTCTGCCATGATATTTTCATGCTCTTGACCTGTTGCTGTTGCTGCTTCTGCTGCGGAGGTATAAACTTAATTCACCCGTTTTTCTATTGTTTTCATAACTCTTCGTTGAATTGTACTAACAGATTGCAAAATTTAGTTTATTCGGCTTGATCAAATATCATGATCAACGGTCCCTACTCCACTCGGTTCACTAATTAAAATAATTTCCTTGTGATGATTATATTTTGCAAAAACTGATGTGAGGTTCCTTTGGCATGTCATAAATTTTGTTGGGGGAATTTCATGTATCCCCTCAAAAACTTCAATAGTACGTATTCCCCCTCAAAAGTTTGTAATATCATATTTGTCCTTCAAAAGTACAAGAACTCACATATTTACCCAATTCATCAACTTTTTCATTAATTTCAAATTTATCACCATTCTAAATCCATAATTCCCTTTTTACCATTATAAGAACTCAAAGAAATTAGAATGGAGATAAGTTATTACTAAATGCATATGATTTAATTTAGATGAGCATATATAGAATCACTAGAATATGTGATGGTCAGAGTTCAACGATTGAGAATCGCAATGTAATTGAAAGAACAAAAGGATAATTTGGGTTAATCTGAAGAAAATTAAATACAGCGGAAATAGCGAAGTTGAAAGGAATAGAGCAAAGCTCATTAATTTCCTAATGAATCACATGATTAGTTCCATACATGGATTCGCCTTTATATAGCGAGCCAAGGCATCTAATTACAATTGAAAATAAGAATCTAGAGAGGTCTAATGAAGTATAGCTTGCATCACCTTATTTGAACAGTTGGTTCAAGAGCCGATTCTGACTTCCTGGGACCCGCTCTTCAGTTGCTATGCTTATTGTTCAGTTGGCCCCAACAGTAAGAGAGGCACGGTATTGCGGTCAGACCATTAATTAATAGCTTGCTTCCCGTTGAATTCAGTGAGTACCCGTTTGAATTGGGTTTTAATAGCTTGCTGCCCGCGGAGCCTTTCTTTTCCTTTCTTCTTCTTCAATTGGAACTTTGACTACTCCCAAATCAGTTGAGTTGCTCTCAGATCATGACATAATACATGTAAAGACTAATACGCAGTGGGGATATGCAATTAGTTCAAAAAGGAAGAACGAAAAACAACGAGTGCTGACCAGAATGGAGGGAGGAGAGTGGGGCCCGCAGAGACAGAGGCCTGGAAATGATAGATCTCAAGGAGGAGGAGGCGGCTGGAGGTCGGTGCGTGTATCCCCGATGGAGGAGAGAGAACAAATTGACATGGCTGCTCCTGCCATTTCCGTCTATCTTTCCTCTCCTCTCTCTGCCTTGTTCTTACAACTATCAAATGGAATAATCTTTCTTGAAGGGTATAATGGTCAAAACTTTACTAATTGATATGGTGAAGACGTGAAGTGAATTCAGAGTCTCAAATATTAGGATTTAACTACTTTTAGATATATTTAATATACTGTAAAATTATGTTGGGTAAATATGTGAGTTTTTGCACTTTTAAAGGACAAATATGATATTACAAATTTTGAGGGGGAAATTCATAATATTGAAGAGTTCGTTTTATGGGGACCTAAACACAAGCCAGTCAGATCTTCCAATTGAATGTCTTCTGAACCATTGATAGATATACTCAGACCAGAAATAAGTACCTAGATTGATTTATTCATTGAATGTTTCAAGGGTCACCTAAGGTAACATAATATTTTAGTTTGAATCCAGACTGTCCGAGCTGATTTGGCATGAATATTAAAGGATATTAAAGGGGCCCCGTGCATTCCATCTCGGGCAGGATTCGCCCGGATTATGACCGGACGGTCTGGATCCAAACTCAAATAAAAACCAAGTTTATCCACAAGTAATGCTTGCTCAAATACATGTGACAGAAGTATTTACTCTACCTGCAAGGATTATAAATAAAAAGGAAGTTTGAATTTATAAGTTAATAGAGGTGTTTACTTGAAGTAGAATTTCACAATATTTTGTACTTCTATGATTTGCACAAGGGACTAATTACTAATGCAACAGTTCTCTTTTCCAATTTTGTGATTTCAGCTTGTGGTAATGAAGAAAGAAAATCCCCTTTGTACTGATTGTAGCTTCAGCATGCATAATCGAGTGAATGAAAACAAAATTATTTGCCAATTTGTATATAGCTTCAGCTTGAACCTGATAGCTTGAAATTTTTTGGTTATTTAATCTTTTATCGAATAAAGTTTTATTCTTTAATTTAGTTCCATGAAAGATGTGGTGTTACCTAGAATTGACCATTGGCTCAATTTGGAGCTATAGTAGTATCGGTGTACATCATGCTAATCTAGTAAAATGTAACAGGTCACTGTATCAGGCTCAAACCCTTCGTACTGCATCTTATCGGATAATCATAAAGCCTATTTGATCCATCCCCAGTGTGTTTTTGCTATGTTGGTTCAGCTCAATGTCCTTTGAAATCATGGTTCCCAAAACAATCTAACGGTTCATCAAGAAAGCTTTACCAGACATGCTGCAATAACCATAGATAGTAGGTTACTAAATTTGTTAATTCCCCTTCGTCCTCCATCACACAGAACAGATTCTCTGCTTCGCTTGCTAGTTCTTTTTAGGCTCTATTAATGCAATGGAAGTGGTAACATTTTCAAGATGGGGCGGTAGAACAGGAATTCGTATCCTCTGCATTAACTCAAATTTTGAGTTAAGATCTGAACCGTCCTATTGAGATCCACATTAAAGTGCACGTGCATTATAGGAGTGGACAGGATTGGTCCGAATTCTGATCGTACGGTTCATAAATTAACTCAAACGGTGCGTTAATGCAGAGGATACGTGTTCGTAGAACAGTTGGCTAGGGCAAAAGTCAACTGTGCTACCAAAAAAGTCCTAGAACTGTGGCTATCCAAAGGTCGAGAGTTTAAGTCTCGCTCACGACTTTGCAGCTTCGGCTTAGACTTCAAAAAGAAAAAAAAGTAATAACATTTTCTGTTCTAAGCACTGTTCTGTTCACCAAGGGGTACTGCATAAAGACCTTGTATAAAATAGTGGGGCACTCTGTTTTATGCCACTTCAAAACTTCACAATTAGATTTTTGCCACTCTGAGGGAATATTCCTTAAGATTAATGATACAATACCCAATTCTTGCACCCCAATGTTTTTTTTTTTTTTTTTTTTTTTTTTTTTTTTTTATATCAACCTTTGCTCTTAACTTTGGGGCGATATTTTCTACCGAATTTAGCTATACCTCACCTCATCGTGTTAATCCGTAATCTTCCCCACTTCTTAGGGTACTGTACGGCAGGATGATTCTTTTGGTTTAGCTATATTTGTCGAAAATCAAGCCCTATAAGCTAATATCCTTGGGTTAATATTATTAATTAAGAAAAAGCCTTTAAATTGTATAATTCTCTTCTTAGATTTTGAGCATTTTTCATAGTTTTGGCATGATCTCCCCTTAGCTACCTTCCTAGAATATAAAGGAACTTAGAAAGCCATTAATATAAACAGACCTTAGCTCTGATACCAGGGTGAGGATCGGTCGGTCAGAGCCTTCAAACTTCAACAGGCTACTGTGAACACGGGAAGAAAGAAGGCACACAAGCGGAAATTTATTATTAAGTGGAATGTTACAAGGAAAGAGAGAGAAGTAAAACTTGCTGTGTCTCAGCTTGTTTTGCAACTCTGAAAACTTAGACTTATATAGAGACTTGGGATGGAATCTCAATTATCACATCGGGTACTCATTGGGCCCCATCGCATGTGATTAAAGGATTTCCACAAACTTTTGTCTCCCACTAAAGATAAAGGTGCTTATCATGCACCGAAAGCTGGCCAATTATTGGCCCACACTAAAGAAAAAGCAAAGGCCACTATAAGCAGGCCTAAAAAGTAAAGCACACCTCATGATACATATCCTATAGTGGTAGGGTCCGGAACACACTTAGATACGGAACACTTTCACCTCACGGATTAGCTGTTTCAACTCTCGGTAAGCCTTTTGAAGCTTAGTAAGAGTTTGTTGGACTTGGGGTAGCCAATCTCCCCAGTAATTGTCCCTTGTTGCGAATCTAGAACTTTGGGATTCCTTCATCTGTTGTATTTTTATTAAATCATTAAATCCTTCAAGTGCCTTTGAAATCACTTTGTTCTCTATTGCTCGAAGTTGGAGTCTGAGCTCGCCTCGTCTTTCCAAGGTGTGGGTTTCGCCATTTTGCCGTAGCAGATCCCTGTACTGGCAAATGAGTGACTGATTTGTAGGATTATTTGAGACATTTGCTCCTGAACCTCCTGGTTGGGGTGCTTCTCGCTCTCGTGAAGAGCCCCGGCTAGATTGTCCAGAACATTCAATGCTTCCTGATTGGGCCATCCTGCATCAATTAAAACATTAATTAACCGTGATAGGGAGTCAGCCAAAAGGTTGTCCTTCCCATCTATGTGCTCGAACTGAACATTAATCCCCAATCCCGTCACAAAGTCTATGAACGAGATCCAGCGCACTCTTGACGGTTTATTAACGTTAGATTTATTAAAGAAACTAATGATAGCCTGACAATCAGTGCGTATCACTAATTCCTTCCTGTCGAGGTAGTAGATTTTTAATGCCTCCAGGCTGTTCATGACCGCGAAGATTTCTGCATCTATTGTGGATTTAGGTGGGTTGAATTTGCCACTTGCATAGGCGCATGGCTTCTCTGTGCTCTTTGGATCATACCTCTTTGGTTTCCATTTGCATACACCTCCCCATCCATCCATGCATCCGTCTGTTTCAAGTATGATAAAGCATTCTTCTGGGGGTATGCAGAGATCAGGCAGGTTTCTGACCTGCTGTTTTATTGCGCGAATCAGCTCCCAATCTTGTTTATTCAATCGTTTATCACCGGTTGGACTGGTTTTCGCATATAAAGGGCTTAGGAGCTTCCCGAGGTTCGGGATATAGCTTCTGGCATAATTGAGGATCCCTAGCCAAGATCTCATACCAGATTTCTGAGTGAGATCATCTTCTTTGAATTCTTCAATTTTTGTGATAATATTCGGCTGCAACCGAATAGTACCATTGCCTATTACTGCCCCTAAGAATTCTATTTGAGGAACGGCTATCTTCATTTTTGTCGGGCTTAGGACAAGGCCATGCTCTTCACATTTTGAGAGCATTATTTTTAAATGCTCTGCATGATCTCTTTCGGACTGAGAAAATACCAGAATATCATCAATATAAACTGCTATAAAATTCTCAGTGCCTTTGAAGCAATGATCCATTTTTCTTTGGAACACTGCTGGAGCATTTTTCAATCCAAACGGCATTACTAGCCATTCATATAACCCATCAGGCACCCAGAATGCCGTCCATTCAACTGAATTCGGGTGCATAGCTACTTGGTGAAATCCACTCTTTAAATCGAACTTAGAGTAGATTTTACTATTAGCTACTTTTCTCATGATGGTATTAATTCCAGGAAGGCTATATTGATCTTTTTCAGTTATATCATTAAGCCTCTTGTAATTAAATACCATACGTTCTTTGCCCTTTACCTCCTTCCCGGTTTTCGGGTCTATTGATGTACCGGAATTAACAATAATCGCCGTTGTCCGGTGCTTGCTCTTGCTGGGTCGTATTACCCCGAGTTTCAGCAGGGCCTCTACATGTTTGCTGAAGGTTTGTTTCATCAGTGGCGTGACCTGTTTTAAGGGTCTGTCTTCAATGATGAAGTCTGAATTCTTGATTTCCAGCATGCAGACGATCTTGTTTTTACTCCAATGTTGCAAAGGATTTTCGCCAATGAACCCGGCCTCCTGTAGCCTTCTTAGCAGTTGATCAAACTTTGTAACAAAGTCCGATGATGTTTGCCCAAAATTATAATGGACCATTTCTTGGAGTTGTATGTACTCCAGGTCTTGGAGGTCTATTCCTTCTATGGTTAGGACCTTTGCCTGTGGTTGTGTGTTGATGACCGTTAGGTTTTTGTAGAAGGTAATTGTGTCACCCTCTATTCTCAGACCTCCATGCATAGAGCGTATAAAATTACACCCTATGATCATTTGTATTTCCCCCCCTAACTTCATTGGGAATGCATAGGTATATGGGATGCGGAACTGGTTTTCGCCAATGATCATTCTTCCATATTTCAACTTCATGTTGGCGGTTTGAGTGGAATTTACCCCTGTGAATTGTACCACAAAGGTATTTTCTTCAAGAGCTTCTTTTGGTACTGACCCTTGATCTATGCAGCAGGTTGTGGCGCCAGTGTCTAGGATTGCTCTTATTTTTAGTTTTTGAACTCCAGGAATATCGAGCTCCACCTCTAGGTTGTACAATCGGTTTTTGATAATTCTTCCGGTGGATGGATTACCACTAGTGTTATGGACTGTCTCTCCATTGAGGGACGTTTGCGCTTTCATCAATGCCCTTCTTCTTTTCATCAACACCACTCTGTTTTGGCTTTAGGTTGTCGAATTCTTCCTTCAGGTGTTCTTCAAGGAGGTCTTCGTACCTCTTTTTGTGATGGTCAACCTCTTTCTGCAGCCTCTCCATTTCAGCCTCACACCATACAATGTAGTCTCTCTGCTCTTGGACTAGTGTTCTAAGGTTGATTTGTGCTGGTGCGGTTGCTGGGGTAACTGGTACTTCCTTCTTGAAGTAGAATGGGCCGCACAGGTTGCATGCTGTTACTCCGCAATCTGAACAATGTATTCTAGCACGGATTATAGTTTCTCTAGCGCAACAGGAACAGGTTGTTTTGAATGGTTGCTCGATGACTTGATTATGAAGCCATTGGTGTTGGCAGCCCATCTGTTTCTCAGGTAATTTTATTCTAGGCCTGTAGCCTGAATTCTCTTCTCCGAGCATAAAGAGAGAGTTTAGCTGTAGGGTTTGTATTCCTTGTTGTAGCTCCATCTCCCCATCTTCGCCTTCAGAAATGCTGAATATAGCATCGCTCTGGCCTTCCCCTTCTTGTACTGATATTATGTCACAATCATCTGGTATATCGAGCCCTTCAAAGATTGCTGCCCGTTTAATGTTTCTTCTATCATTGGGGCATTCTCGCGCGAAGTGACCTTCTTGCCCACATAGGTAGCATTTACACCTCTTGTTTCTAACCAAATGCTTTCTCTTTTCGACTCTAGCGTGAGATTCATGGGGCTTGCCTTTATAGGTTGTTGATCTTCTCAGGCCGTACCTCTTTTCTGGTTTACGGTAATAACCAGGAATTGGTATCTGGCTACAAAAGGAGAGGTCTTTGAGTGATCGTTTGAAAGCAGCATCTTTGCACTCGCCTTCCAGATATTTATAGGCAAATAGTACCCTCGGGATTACTCCTATAGTGAGACCAGGGTATTTTTCTTCAAACATCGTTTTTATTCTGGTCCCGAGGTCACCGGGCATCTTCAACCAGAATTTTTCTGAGAGCTCTGGGCTAATGTACATTCGCCCAGATTTTGCCGCTAATCTTAAATACTCGTTCATATACTGAATGAGATATTTAACATTGTCGCAGGTGAGGCGCTCCAGATCTTTGTAGGCCTGATCTTGGAGAACTGTTGATCCTTGGGCAGGGTCCTCCAGTGAAAATACTCTTCTCATCTGGGAAAGTATGTTTTGTGTGCCTTCCCGGCCATCCGCCACTGCTATCAACGCCTCGTACTCAGTGAGGAATTGCATCCTCCATTGGACCCATGTTAATTTCTCCACTTCTCCCAATAGATTCTCCATATATTCTATTTTATCCCTGGGGTCTGTAAATCCTTTCTCAGCCACATGGTTTCGAGTAATAGACTCCCATCGTGAAAACGCATCATGGAACAACCCCAGTTGATCAGGGATTACAAACATGGCGCCTTGCTGTTGCTGCGCCGATGGTAGTGTCCACATCTCATTGTTGTAGCCCCCGCGAAATCGCCCTGCTCTGGGCACTCTTTCATCAAACGTGGGAGTGGTCCATCTTGTCTCATTTGTACCTCTTGCAGGAGGGTAGCTGGGCATGTGCATGGACTGGTCTGGTGGTGGCTGGTAATGAGATATCGCGGAAGAGCTTGACATAAAAGCATGTTGCTCTTTTAGTGTTTCAGATAGGTTTTTGAATTGCGGGTAATCAAATGCTTCTTCTGTATTAATACCGCTCATCATGAAAATGGTATCCATACCCCCCCGAGACGAAAAAGGATTGACCCAATCCTTAGCAGTGTTGTGAGGACTGCCTTCATGATCTGTATCCCAAACCGGGTCAGAATCTTCTTGTTTATCAGGTGGTTGTGCTGACTGGTTAGCGAGGTACTGTATGTACTGCCAATCGTCCTCTTCATCATCAGTTTCCTCGGTATCATTCCTCTCTTCTGTTAGGATAAGGATTGTTTCGCTCCCAACTTCATCTTCATCATCATCAGGTATATCGCTCGTGAGATCAGGGGCTGGGACATAATTCTGGAATGATATAGATATTCTGCCATCAAGGAGGTTACTGGTCTGCAATTCTGTTGGCACCATAGGGATTTCAATTCGCGATGGCCTGACTACCCAGTTTCTTCCTTGATTTTCTTGTGCTGAGTAGCGTCTGCCCGGAAGGGCTCGTATGCCCCTGCTTGCCAGGTATTCTGAAACATTGCTTATTTGGTAGGCGAATCCGACATTCGATGTGTTGGAAAGCCTGCCTACTAAACCTCTAGTGACTAGGAGGTTAGCTTCACCATTCTGCCAGTTTTGGTATCCCCTTGTTAGGATTGATAACTGGAAATTTCTATAGAAATCCCCGATTGTTTGCATAGTATCCGGTATAACATATACCAGCTGGCTTCCTCTTGTTAGATCAATTTCTACTGTATCGAAAATGGACTGATCTCCTTGCCACCTGTTGTCTCTGAAAACAACTAGCGCCGAGGTGCCTTCATCCTGCCTGTGCAGGATCTGTATTCTTACTTGAGCGACCCCTATGTGGATAAATTGCATCCCACTTTGTCGAAGGGCCGCATAGCTGTCGGGCTGTATAAATGGCCTGTCGATTTGCTGGTTGTCGGTGCAGAGAATTGCTTCCTCAGAGAAATGGTTATAGACACGGTGGTTGTTGTCGTCCCTTCTGGAATTGTATAGTACTTCAGCAGGTACTATAGCAGCTCGATCTCTCAGGGATCTTCTGAGCTGAGTATCTGGATCCACCTGTTCTTCCAGAGTCATCTGGTAAGGACTTCTACCCGTTATAGTTCGGGCAAGGTTCCTCAGGTTTCTTTGGGCATTATATCTCCTTCTTTGCCCTCTTCGGTATTCGCGAACCTGATCTTCGAATAATGGTGCGTCAGGGTTTATTGTTTGGGTTTGGGTTACACTAGGTCTCCCTGATGTTTCCATCATTTAAGTTTTTGTTTTTCTTCTTGGAGGATAACAAAGGGGTCTTTGAAAACTCTTAAAACCCCCTTCTTTTCCTTTTGCCTGGAGGGTCCGATTGATAGTCCGGCTAGTCTGGCTGATAATTCGTCAGTTATGTCGCTTGGCAACTCCACACTCTTTTGTTTCTGAATTTGCTCTTTAAGGATTTTCACTTCTGCTACCAGGTTTCGGATTTCTTCTAGTGCTTGCACCAGCAACTGGATTTGGGTGTTGTTTTGCTTAATTAATGTGGTTGTGCCTGAGTTGCCACCACGATTGTCAGCAGGTTTTGCAAAGCCTACTGCGGGTGACTCAATTGAGTCTGTTGCTTGAACTGCTTGTTTGTAGAATTGGGTGTTCTGAGTGAGCGTGTAATTACTCATGAACTAACCCAGGTTTCTACTCTTTTGAGGACAGCTTCTACTCTTTCGAGTTTCTGGTTGAGTTCTCCAGCAATTTTTAAGGTTTCTGTTTCAAAAGGTTTGGGTTGCCTTGTGACTTCTGTCACCAAAGTTTTGACCTCTGATGTTGTTAAAGGATGGTTTTCTGTTAATAGAATTGTGAGGTTTTTCAAGTTTTGTTCGAGTTTTTGGATTTTCTGGTCAAGGGAGTGGATTTGTTCCTGGGTTTGCTTAAAATTTTTTAAGCTTACTCGGCTTAACAGGTTTACTCTGTCATATATGACAGAAATGTTGTTGGCTAAGTGTTTGTTGGTTATTGTTGAATCTGAAAGGTCTAGGTATTCTAGATTAGAGGTTCGAGACTTCGTATACCACTCTTGGATGGATTGCTCCCACCTCTCGCTCATAAACTATTCTGTATAGAAATTACTGTTGTTTGATTGTTAAATATTCCAGGTTAGTAGTTCAGGTTTGATCATACCACTTATACTTGTTCTTGCTCAAGGTTTTAAATATGCACTTTGTTTACACATCTAATTCATTCTGGGGACAAATTTGGGGGTACTAATCATTCATTTTTGGGGTAGGGTGGCAAATTTACAATTTCCTTGTTTTGGGGTGGCATATGACTAATTATCCCTAAAATAGTTGTTAACGAGCATTCTAATTACAAAATTGTAAATAATCTCAATTTTTTGTATAAGCCTCCAAAAGTTCTAAATTACTTATTTGAACCGATTTATTTGAATTACCAACATCCATAAATTAAAATTCAGAAAAATGAATGCACAAGGGAGGGAAAAGAACTGTAATTTCAGAAAGAATTCTATAAACGCTGGCAATTGGCAGCATCTACTTTTTTAATGCTTGCTTTTTAAAATTTTCCCTTTTTAAACCATTTACTCATACAACATAGAAGTTATGCCATTGTATTTTGTGTACAAAGCGTAATGACACTGTTGTAACCTTGTAGGTTGTTGATCACACCATGAACTACTTTAGCAACCATTTCAATGATTTCATCAAGTATCCCTATACATACTCCATGGCTATCAAAACCATAAATTACAAGGCACGAGATAGTCTCGTCACTTGTAATTATTTTAGCAAAACCATATATGTGCTATCCATTTAGTGCAGTAGTGCTCTTGTATAAAAATCATGAATGCAGGTGATGGTAATAGAAGCAGCTCAATTAGCAACTATTGCAACAAGCATCTGCATTCTTCAAAGCCCTCTGTTGTGAAACCAATCCTTTGACATGTAAGTAAAGTAGTAAACCCAGAGATTTATATCAGCTTTAACAACTTAAAATAATAGATAACTCCTACAATCAGCTTACTGTAACATACTGTTATTATGTTTACTTTGGAATGGCTATCACGTTCAGCATTCCCAGAGATTTATGATTACAATGTTTGATTTAGTATAGATTGCAATGTCTATCAAAATTAAAGAAAATCAACATTCCATTGTTAATAAACTTTATAACATGAATCTACCAAATTACAATATGATAACATTCGATCAGAACATGAATCTACAATTACTGCAGTAAAAATATTGTTTTATACGTGCGAAAATGAAACTTGATTTAATATCTGCGCTAAATTAATAATTGGAAGGGTTTTTTTATTACATTACATAACAATTCACAATAAAACTCCTTGAGGTATCAGGTATCTCCATTGTTAGCTAGAACTACAATAATCATTCCTACCCAACTACTATCGCAAATATATGTTAACAAATCTCAAATCTTGAACTTATTTCAAATTGGCCACAGATACTGCACATATGAAATATTATTTTGATATCTGGAATCGATTGGTTTCCTAAATTAATTTCCAAGCCTACGGATATGGAAGTAATTTCAATCAAGCGAGAATAGAGAAAATTCATCCCTACCATAAGCAACACAATAATTACCAAGTATTGAATCGTAATTGCAAAATACCACTAACACATGTACAATTGTCAGTTTGTCACAATGCTGTATCAAAAACACCACACCGTTTCCAACAGTATTGATTTTCTACACACCATGAAGCCTATGTTTGATTTACATGGGACTACAGTAGAGGAATTGGTTTTGAGAACAACTCTTAAGCCAACTCTGTTACGTCAACACAAATTAAATAAAACTTATTCCAACAAAGAATAAATTTCCAAATAGATTTATTTGTAGAGGTGGTAAAAAATAAGAACAATATATTTCAAATTCAAATGATGTACTTTTTTTAATTTATAATTAAACTCAACATATACCAATAGGTCATATGGCTTAACCAAAAATCACCAAGAATCCTTTTTTTAGGATATTTATACTACCGGATTTATATTCCTCTAATTGAAATGCATTTTTGCATTAAACTAAAGACGTTTCCAGAACCGTGTCGTCTCCTTATTTTTTGAAAAATATCATGCCGTTCATTGTCTGGACGTCTGGTACCCATGTCAATATTAATGCTTCATACCGCAACATACTTCATATAAGCAACACTACATGTCCCAATTAATACAGAAAACCACACATTCATGCCAGTAAAAAGAGGGGGAAAATAAAAAAATAACTCAGCTAATTTGACAAAAACAGGCAGTAGCATATATTCTCTGACAGACTGAAAGAGAAAGCACTAAGAAAATAAAGATAATACCCTCTAAAAGGGGCAAATGATGCAACCGACAGGAAACTAGAAGAGAGAAGTGCCCTTGCCCTTCTTGTCTCCGCCAATCTCAAAATGTTTGCATCTCTGCAATACAGAAACATAACAATTTTTTGCTAATTAAGCATCACTAACAAAGGAACCTAAAAATTGAACGAAAAAATAAAAAGATACCTTGATAGCTTTCTGGGAGAAGTGCTTGCAGCTCTGGCACTGCAACTTCAGCACAATCTTCTTTGTGGTTTTAGCCTAAAATGAGGATAAGTTAAATCTACTATAAGAAAACTTGCATTATAGAACCAAGGATTCAAAATTTTGACGCCTTGCATAACATGTAAGATAAGTTTTGTATGCTGGTAACACTAAAAAATTGCAGAACTTCACTTATGCAAAAAGCATAATACAAAACCACTTCAACTTAGTACACAGTAAAGCATTTTGTCACAGTGATAAAAGCTATGACAGCCAAAAGTTCACAAGTTCAAAGCAGCAGAGATAGAATTATTCAAGTGTGCCTCCGTTTACCAGATAAAAAGAAGAAACATTAAAAGATCTTTTCACATTTGCTTTAAAATGCCAGCAGCCATTTATAATGATCCAAATACCCCAACAAACCAACCCAATAACATCTTATATGCTAGACAATTTCTTGTGAGCCAGAGCCAATACTAACCCTCTGTAAACTTATTCAGAGACAGCAAGATAACCAGAATGAATGAAGTTGTTTAAGCATTCTATAAATAAAATAAAGACAAGTACCTTCTTGTGGAAGACAGGCTTGGTCTGACCACCATAGCCGGATTGTTTGCGGTCATAGCGGCGCTTTCCCTGTGCTGACAGACTGTCCTTTCCCTTCTTGTACTGGGTCACCTTGTGCAAGGTGTGCTTGCCGCACGCCTTGTTGCGACAGTATGTCTTCTTTGTCTTAGGCACGTTCACCTTCAATCAATAACAAAATTCATAAACCTTGCCGATAATACAAAAGTGTATGCTTTACTAGGAACCATTGTGTAACTATGACATGTATTGTTGTTAAAATCACCAACAGTAAGAAAACTATGTACTAAGGTTGTGAATTAGGCGATTATAATTTACTTGATGTGTCAATTAAGTTCAATAAGCCATGAATGGTAAAACAGAAATAAATTGAGAAAAAAGAGATGATTGTACAAAATGGGAAAATATGAAAAAAAAAAAAAATTGGGCAATTCATGCCTTGATGTACACAATTAAGGCAGAGTATGCGGAACCACAAATCTAGTGTATTTTTTTTTCTTTTTAAAAAGTGCACGCCACCAAAAACTGCAAAGATGAATGAAATCTATCTAACATGTCGTAAGGGAACTAAAATGAAATAAGATTAGCAAACAACACAACTTCTCGAGTGGAAAATGCTTTGAACAATCGAGTTTTCAACTTTGGCATAGGTTCTGAAGCATATAAAATCAGACTCTCGATCACACAGGCTTACTTTCGATTTAATATATTAGTATGAAGATCTGAAAATAAAAAGGAAGACATCAAATAGAGAACAGAAGGTACCATTGTGGCGTTGGTAGGATCTGAGTCTTTTCTCGGCGCGGCGTACAAGCAATACCTTCAAAACCCTAAATCAGGACGACAGGGAAATAAATAGACGCCGGACGACACTATATCCGGACCAATTTGGGCCTTATTCGGCCCAATTTAGAATACACTGATCCCTTTAATATTCGGGCGGATTTTTAATCGAACGGTACGGATCTAAACTCAAAGTTTGAGTTACTCTGGGGTATCCGAATTCACACCCGCCGCCGCCTGAGCTTGTACTATCCTAGGTCGTTTTTCTTTTTCTTTCTAAGTTGTTTGGTCCAGGTGGACCGGGCTTTCGGCCATCTCAAGGTTACATCTCTGGACCTAAATTAAACTTCCTTTGTTTGAACTTTGAATGTTTTTTGTCTTACAAGTAGGCGCACAACTTTAATTACCTAACCCTCAAATTAAATTCCAAGTTTTAATCTCTGTTTAAAAAGACTGACGGCATTATTTCAAGTTTTTTTTTTTGTTAATATCTCACAAATATTACAATTGCAATGCCATTATAATTTTGAGTAAAGATTGGAGCATACTAACAACTTAATGATTCGGGAAAGGTTCGGCGGGGTCAAAATTTTGTGATTCGGAAATAATTCGGGTATAATTTAGAAATAATGTGGAATTATACATTGAGTTGGAAATATTAGTCCCTAGAGAGCAAAAAAAATTTGGAAAACCGAATAGTACACATAATTTGGCAACCGCTCAAATCTGAATTATTCACGAATATTGTCACCAAATATTAAATATCCAGAAGTAATCTCTAATTGAATTTCTAACTTGTGACCTTCCACACGGAAACAGAGGGCATTGACTTTTTTTTTTTTAAACTCGGACTGTTTGAATCTTATTCATCCGTCATGTACTTAGCTTAAGCATATTAACCCTCCTATTAAAAGAAATTACATGAAATTTATTCATCCCACCCAGAATCTCAATCTTAGTTTTCTAGTTCCTTAAACTGCATGTAATCGAAGGAAATGTTTACTCTTGATCAATTTTCCCACAAGACTTCAGAGAAAAGCTTTGTCCTAAATTCCTGGTAGAAGTTTTGTGCATGATGGACAGAGATCACAACAGCAACAGCAAGAAGTCAAATAACTCAAGCATACACAGTAAGAATTCACAAGATAGAAGACTGCCGCAATATCAGAACCAGTTGTAACTTGTAAGAGATTTCAATAACATGGCAGTTTATTGCCCTCAAACATTACAAACAGATATAAAAGAAGTTTGTTTAATGACCATATTGGCATATCAAAAAAGCAGAACCTCCACAAAAAGCTAAATTAATCAACCTTCTTGACCAGTTTAAAAAAAATCATTTAGCTTATTTTTTCTTTCATCAAATTACCACCCCCTGGAGCTGAGAAACTTAACAAGCTGGCCGAGTGTCAAGTCCACAGTTTCGTTCCATGCATGAGCTAGATCTGACGATGCATTTCGAGGAAGAAGCTGTATAGGCTGAAAAGGATAGAAATGTTTTAATTAGTTTTACTGCCATAAGTTTGCCTTAAAGAAAATAATGGCATAATGAAGAAAACTGTAAAAAAAACACAAGAAAACAAAAATCTCTAAAGCTTATTCTATGATATCATTATCAAGAATGGTTTGATGGGTGTCTTTGCAAACACCTAAGTACAAAAAATTCCCTGCAAAACGAGAAATGTAGCATGCTATGCTCTAACATGAAAAGCATGACTTGCATAAAACTCATAATTTTCTATTAACTTGTGTGATAACTACGCCCAGCAAGAGAATCAGAAACACTTAACACTCTCCGGCACACCCCACTCTGAAGACCCCTTGGGAGGGGCGAATGTCAGAGATTAAGTATAATAATCATTACCTGAATAACATACGTGCATTCATGTTTTATCCTACTTTAAACAGAAATTAGAACTGAAGAAGGAAAGACAGTGTAGGCATCTTCCATCTTCCAATGGTAATACCATATCTCCTACACTTGTAGAGATATGCATACTGTCTATAACTTCCAGTGCCATAACATAATACATCACTGGAATAATCGGTTTTAGTCTCTGGACAACACCAAAGGTGCCAGATTGCTTCCTGAATTGTCGTTTGGATTCAATAGGCCCTGAAACTTCCTAAGTGAACCAAATTGGATCTTCTGTTCTTTTACTGGTTAGGTGTGTTAAATTGGAGTCGCATTAAGTCCCAGGTCAGTTAACATAGGGACGCTCCTCTCTATTGTTTATTGTTCCATTCTTCCTCTATATGTTTTCTGATGGCTTACTGTATCCGCACCCTATTGAAAGATCTACACCCCCCCCCCCCCCTGCCCACCTCACAGGGCTCCTCTCTTGTTTGCCCCTCTTTCCAATGTCACCTTGTCTCATCTAACAACACCTAGACTAATCCGTGTTGTGTTTTCCATAGGGCTTGCACCACAAAATTTCCTAACTGCTGGGGCCCCCCTCCAAAAAAAAAACAGAAAAAAAGAACGGAAGGTCCCAACCTCATCAGGCCCGTGTTAGATTGCCGTGTGTGCTCATTGAAACCACCACATTTAAATCTCCATCCAATTTTCTCACTATACCACGTCATCAGATCCCCTCTTCAGGTCCCCAACGCCAAGGATCTGGGAAAAGTGATGTTTACAGGACTAGTCTGAGAAGGTGATCTGATGCGAGTCTTAGAAGGCAATAAACACGAAAGATGGTGGACCGAAATAAATAGACGCTTGAACAACAAAGTAAGGGAGAAAATGGAAGGCAAAGAAAGAGAGAGATAGTTGGGGAAGTGAGCCTCAAGAAAAGGAGGCTTCAGTAGCCACAATATTACTTGTGTGTCTAGAAGTCCGAAGGACCAATTTGGTTGAAATGAATTCAGGAACCAATATGGTTTTTGGGTAAATTGTGAGGAACTATGACTCAAATTCACCTACAACTTATATTCAATTTTTTGCAGACTCAGATAAAATTGACCTTCAGTTATGCACAGTGTGTGCTATCAACCAAAACTCAGTGCTGGCATCCATACAAACCAAACGAAGTCATGAATTTTTTCCCTTCTTATGTTTTGAGCCAACTACTGTTCAGGTAAGTGACAAAGTAATTTTGCTCTACTATTCAGTTAAACCCAAAGACTTCATTAAAGTCATGCAATATCTTATGATTTGGTCATTTCCAATAACTTCAATGGCTAAAGTAGCGCTTACTGCATGCTTTCTGATTTATTTTGCACCAATTGCTCATCCCAACAGTATGTCCCCTTTGGAGACTCATTAAACACTAGATCTAATATGTGTCAAAAGTACCAAAATTCATAGAATAATTTGAAAGTTTCATATTTCAGATTCACCAGTACCACCAGTAAATGACTACTCATGCTGTAACATACTGAAACTTCTATATAACAACATAATACCTAAATTAATTTTTTTTATCACAAATTCAATCATAATCAAACATTTCTGAGATATTTTCTCAAACTAATTTTCTCAATGTAGATTGATTAAACAAAATAAAAAGACTAACCAGACGACCAATTTTTACAATAAACCAAACAGAAACAACTTTGACTTGAATCAAACCTCAAAGCTCGTAGAATCACACTCATGGAGAGATCTATGGATCCCTCTTCGCTGGTAAAACACTACGCCTCCCGTAAAAACAGCCCCTAAAGTGGCCCCAAGGAGTCGCTCCTGAATCAAACAAGGGCATTAACGAATAGTTACAGCTTTATTTTGTTTTTGTTTTCAAGTAAAGCTTTCTCCTTTTTAATGTCTATTCTTAAATAAAAGCAATTGACATAAATAGATGCGATAATAGAAACAAGCTTAGATCAAGAGGAAACCTGAGCGAGAATGCTAATCATTTCTATGCAATTCTGTTGGTTTTTTGGGGAAATGGAGAACCTCGCGCTCGATGGAAATGGGGGAACGAAAACAAAAGAAAAATAAAAATCGCTTGGAAAGCTTGACAAATGCTTTCTACGAACAGTCGACCAGGCCCCAAAATGGGATACATTATCCATTTTCCTTTTTTTAATGGACGTCTCTATTTTCTTTTGTAAGGCCCATAACAAACAGGCCGTTTCTACATATTTGGGTTTACCTTAAACTAAATAACCTGATAAGGCGAATATATTATGTAAAAGAAATATTGAAGCAACTTGTATATAGTTTTCTCAGACCAATGTATGTTGTCTAGAAATAAACGTTCTCCTAGTAGACCATTGACTACCTAACAGGCTATTACTATTGTTCAAACCAGCATTTAGTCCAGCAAATGACATCAGTATAAAGGCTGTCATATAGCCTGATAATAACAAAACAAACAGTTCAATTGTCAAATATTTACTCCTAGTCAGCAGCCTAAGCTGTGTCTTCATCATTAGTAGTCATCACCATCTGCACATCAGTGCTTGGGTCCCAGCTCTGCAGTGGTACGTCTCCAGTGTTTGCTGACATTCAGTTCTTCATTTGTTGTTGTTCTCCCTTTGTCATTGTTCTTGTCCAAAACAAAATCAAGTTAATAATATTCAGCACAATGTTTTTAACAGAGTCAATTTGATGTTGTTCAGGTTAATGCCCCAAATGTTATTAAGAAGTGGTTCCTATGGGGTTAGGGCTGCTAATGAGCCGAGCCGGCTCATGAGCCAATGAGTTGAACAGCTCAATAAATTGTATCGAGTCTGACTCTAAATTAAATAAAGCCCAAACTTGACTCGGTTCATATTTTATCACTCAAACAGGGCCGAGCCCGAGCCCGAGCCCGAGCCGGCTCATGAGCCAAGGAGTCTCTTCTATTTTAGCACTCAAACATTTACTGTTTGGTTCTAAAATTATGAAAACTTTATTATGTTAATGTTGCATTTGTAAAACAGTAAATGTTTACAAATGTTAAACAGTAAATGTTTTATTATACCGAAAGTTGTACATATATTTTTGCAAAAATATAGTACATGCACAAGATTTTAGAACCGAATAGTAAACGAGTTGAACCGAATAGTAAAAGATTTTACAAATGTTTGTTTTTTTAATGCTTGGCATGAGTTGAGCTCGCGAGTTATGAGCCGAGTTTGAGCCGAGCTGAAGGCTCAAACTCATTAAATTGAGCCAAGTTTTTTCCTCAAGACTGAGCCGAGCCCGAGTTGAGCCTGTTTAGTTATATGACGAGCTGAGTTAAGTTTTGAGCCGAGCTTGGCTCATTAGCAGCCTATATGGGGTTGAGGTAGTTCAAATGCAAATTTCATTATATAAGATATGTTATTCCATTCTCCAATAAAGTTCTGACAATCCTCTAACCAAAAGCACACATGTTTAATTCTAGAGCACTGTAAGAATAAATGATCTGTAGTTTCTTATTGGGAACATAAATGACATCTGGTGCTACCTAGCCGCCCTCTTTTGAGAAAATTAACCTTGGTCAAAATCCTATCTTTGGTTAATAACCACATAAAGACCCTATTTTTAGAAGGTATTTTAAGCTTCCACCAGACCATGGTATGTAGTTCTTCGATTCCTCTAAAGTTCAAAAATCAGTGAAGTTGTCATTGGATGACCATCTCCATCTCAATTGATCTGTCTCATGAGGAGTAATAAAGTTTTGTATGATTTTTACTATATCATCCCATTCATGTTTAATAACTCCGGTTAAAGTTCTACTAAAGGTCACCAATCCTTGGAAGAGATCACCTCATGGAATTCTATGTCTGAGGAAGTACATATGTCAAACATAAAAGGGTAATTGGAAGCTAGAGATGATTCTCCAAACCAAATATCTTTCCAGAAACTAATAGAACTGTGTACCCCTCGCTGATAAGATATACTTAATTCTTTCTCCCAAATGTTGTAATTGAGTAATGGATGTCCAAAATGGTGAAGGAGAAGTAACAACTTGAAAATCAAAGTAATTCATTTGGATAGCTTGTTACCAAAGCCCCTGAAAGCAGGGGTCTTTGAATCTCCACCACCAATTAGATAGAAGACCCATATTTATTTGTTCCAAATCTAAGACACCCATGACCCCATTCTTTTTATCATACATAATTTTTGCCAATTTACTAAGGAATAGTTGTTCTTATTTGTCCCATAACCCTGCCAAAGAAACTTCCTCCTTAAACTATCAATTTGTTTGGAGTACAACTCCAAGAAGTGATTTCTACTATCTCTTTGCATTTGTATCTGTAATACCATGTTGCCTAACAAAATAAAGATAGAAGGGAGCGGGAGGTGAGTATGAGCAGTAGATGATTGTTGCAACAAAGAAGAGTTGGTCCGTGTATAGCTCCAAATTTAGTAAGAGAGAGAGAAAACCATATCTAAATTCAGTTTTCTAGTTTATTTTTCAATACTATTTTACTAGGTTTAGTTGTAAATGGGGGAATGGTTTAGATTTGTCGATTAATGTCACTTGATTCTTGGAAGCCCCTTGAGTTACAAAAAGCACTAAAAATAAGGTAGAAGATTTGCTTACGAGGATATGCTTGGTTTCACGTTGCATTTTGAACCGTTCAATCATTATAGAAAGATGGATGCACTATTTGAAGACCTAGTTGATCGGTTAAGGACTTCAGGAAGACTTGCTGATTCGACACTGCTGGAAATTGTGCACTCGGCGATGTTGGATGCTCACAAGAAGACCGTGTCAGAAGAAAAACGGGGTTTGGTGCGGTTGCACCACAATGCAAGATTTCATGAGCTTTCTATTATGGAGTTAGAATGCTGCCTCAAGGTGGTACGCAAAGAGGCAGAGAATAACTTTTCTGATCAAAGGTATGAATTTGAACAAGCGCTTGCCAGTATATCAGAGCAACAGGCACTAATGCAGAAGAAACTTGAGGAATTAGAAATCATAATTGCAGAGAAAGATAGAGACTTAACTAGGATAAAAGAGAATGAGCTTAAACTAGCGTTTGATGTGATATCAAATGAGGTGGAGAAAGCCGTAAAGGAAAATGTTAAAAATAATTCAACCAACCAAAGCACGGTACCAAATGTGGATAGGGAAAGTAATGGCATGTTTGATGAATTGAAAAGCTCAATTGAGCAAAAGGTGTCAAAAATTGAAGTGAAATTGAAAAATGAGAGGCATATTTTGACTGATAATTTCAACAAATTGAAGCAAGACGGTGTGACCGATCTTGAAAATGATGGCGCAAAACAATTTCATGGCTTGTATAACATAGCACATTTACTGATTGGATTTGAGGAGATGATTTCTGATGTAAGCATGCTTGAAGAGAACATCAAATTTTCTTTCAAAATGATCGAAAGATCAACAAATTTATTCAAGACGAAGCTAGAGGAAAGTAAACTCGAAATGGATATGGAGCGGGAAATGTTAAATCTTTTAATGAAAAGTTATATCCAAGAAGCACAATGCAACAATTGCAAGTTGGATTCAATTCGGGTAATAACAGCTGCCAAAACTACAAAGTTGCAATCAACAAAAGAGACACTAGAGGAAGCTGCTGCACTCAGAGAGGAAATAGATAAAGTTGTTGTCAGTTCAATGATAAATGAATTGAATAACAAGAAAAACATTGTTGATATTAAACATTCATTGGAGGAGGAAATTGATAATGTTTTATTCAGTGAAATCATGAAAGATTTGACCAAATTTTGTTCGTCTAGTTCGACTCTCGCTCTCAGTAAAGAGAGAGATCACAAGGCAGCTATCAGTTTAATGATAAATGATTGCAATGCCAACAAAGAAGCTATTCGAATTGAATATTCTCTGAGGGAGGACATCGATCATTTTGTAATAAGTGAGACTATGAAAGATTTCTTAAAATGTAGCTCATCAACTTCAACTGCATGTCACAACAACGAAAATTCTGATGATGAAGTACAGAAGGAAACTATAGACAAGGAAGTATTGCGAGACACTAATACGGCCTTCACTAAACTTTCAGAGAGATTTTCAGATGTTGAGAGCATGATTACCAGTAGGACAGATGCAAACAATAAAAGGTTAGTAGACTATGGTTTCACCCAATGCAACTGCTTCTATAATCAGGGATAGACCGATTTAAAGGCCAAAAAAATATGGATTTACAGGTTGGAAAATCTCGAGCAGCAATTAGACGTCATGAAAGAGGAAATAATTTTGCTAAAAGGAAAGGAGTTTTTGTACCGAAATGCTTTTCTTAGGCGATGTTATGATCTACAAACAGCTGAAGCAGAGGTTGAAATTTTACGTTAATATAATTAAAGGCACATAATATATAACAATTTCATATGGATTTTATTTATGAAGATATTATCTTCGTTTTAATTACAGGTGGATTTGCTCGGTGATGAACTTGAATATCTTCTTGGCCTTATAAAGAAATCATATGAAGTACTAGATCATCATTTACCAGAACAGCAGTATCATTCTGAGGTAGTTTAGCTCTTTAAAATTTATGGTGTTTAAGAAACTAAACATAATTTACTAATTTGATGATTATATGTTGAGGTGGCGGAGATCGTAAATCTACTTAAGAGGGAAGTAGATGCGGAGTTGCAGCCGTGATTGTTCGGAATCCAAGCACCAACAATTAATGAAATTTTGCAAATTGTACAGCAAATGTACATATGGAGAGTTGAATTTATTGGGACGATAATAGAAAGGAGAAATGTTAGTTTATTGTTGTGTTTTTTCCCCATTTTTTGTAATTACAACTCTTATCATCTTTCATTCTATCATTTATAATTTATCTAAATCACTTTAAATATTTGTTATTTTGCCTCGAGTTTCTTCCAACTTCTATTATCTGGCAATATTTTTTTTGCAAGGAAACATAAAGAACAAATATTGAAAGGAGCAAAGCCTGCCGATAAAAATTTAAAGACTATTTATGGGCCCTATTTCAGCCCCGTAAATGCATTTACTCTGGAGGCCCAAATACTTAATAGTGGATGCATTTACTTTGTGCGCATCAGTTGTTCCACATTGGACCCACATGTCAGCCCAACCATTTGGATTCCCCTGAAACCCTAATATAACATTCATCTCCTCTCACATATACCCATCCCTCTGTGGCGCGCCTCCTCTGCTTCTCCAAACCCTAACCCAAGCAAACACACCGGAGAGAGGAGAAGAAGAGAAGCAAAGAGAAAATGGGTCGCGTTCGCACAAAAACCGTCAAGAAATCCTCTCGGCAGGTGATCGAGCGCTACTACTCGCGCATGACGCTCGACTTCCACACCAACAAGAAGGTTCTAGAAGAGGTGGCAATCATCCCCTCCAAGCGCCTCCGCAACAAGATCGCTGGGTTCACTACCCACCTCATGCGCCGGATCCAGCGTGGTCCGGTGAGAGGCATCTCGCTCAAGCTACAAGAAGAGGAGCGTGAGAGGCGCATGGACTTTGTGCCTGACGAGTCGGCGCTCAAAATTGATGCCATTGCAGTTGACAAGGAGACAATGGATATGCTTTCGGCGCTTGGAATGGTGGATCTGCCAGGTGTAGGGCTTGCTGAGGAGGCACCCGCTGCAGCAACTTTTGGTAACCGTGCGCCGTTCTCAGGTCCCCGCAGGGGCAAGCTATGAGGAGTATCTAGTTTTTTTTTATCTTAGTTTTGTTATTTTTTATTTTTATTTATATTTATGGACATGAATTGAGTTCTCAAGCTGATTTTGGATTTGCAATATTGTACTGTTTGGTTATATGTTTAGCTTGAGATGGAATTTAGACTCGAACATTAAGCCAATTGTGACCTTTTGTTGAGTTTCTTTTTTAATCAAATATATGGTCTTCAAAATGTGGATCTGTGTTCTTGAAATTAAATTACTGAAGTGCTAGGTGATGAGTCCATCTTTAATAATGGTCTTCATACTAGGTAAACTTGAGTGAGGCTACGGTACTATGCATAGCACGGATTGGGTCCGTGCTACGGCTCAATATTTGAGTTTTTAAAATTCTAACGGTCGATCCAAACTGTTCAACATGATTATAAAATGAATATGTACTTGCAAACCAAATTTTACATTTTTTTTATTTTTTTTTTACTATTCTTTTAGATAGGTAGAAAATCAATGTTTTTGGATGGTCCAGAATTTTCAGATCAAGTGATTTTCTACCTATCTAAAAAAATAGTAAAAAAAATCGAAAAAATGTAAATTTTGGTTTGCAAGTACATATTCATTTTATAATCATGTTGAACGGTTTGGATCGACAGTTAGGATTTTGAAACTCAAATATTGAGCCATAGCATGAACCCAACCGTGCTATGCATAGTACCGTAGCCTCACTTGGTAAACTTTATCAACTTTTATACATGTCCATCTTTTCCATGTTTGCTGTTTCGTATTCTATAGTTCAGGTTCATGTCTAGCTTAGCTCCTCTTTAGTTTTAGTTACCTGCTGGAACTTGGAGGGATGGGTTTAAACTTTAATGGCATCTGAAATAAAGAAAAAAATCAGTACCTTCTTATATTAGTTCTGTTTAAATTTTAATTTGACTGTTCATGCTATGTGAATTGTTCATTAATTTAGGTGAAGGCAAGTTTTTGTTGTATCGAAATAATATTATTCATCTTGTATTCTGTTTATATTTTGAATCCTAGGCAAAAGGCATGTTATCATTCTATTGAAATAATACTGGGGCATGCTAGTACTGGTGGCATGTTATCATTCTATTGAAATAATATTATGCAGTTGATGTTTTGATGTTACTTTTTAAAGGTTAGTGGCTTTAAGTGCTAACTAACAATTTCATTGATAAAAAAACGAACTTACAACGAGTCAAATGACTCTAAATCTAAATCCACTCTTTTATTCTCACAAAATTCTCCAAACTACTCTAAATAACTCTAATTTCACTTATAAACACTCATAATTACCCTATTACCTTTCCCTATCGCTCTCTACGATCGGATTCGATTTTTCGCCCGCCGCCGTGCTCCGACGATCGGATTTACTCACCCGCGCTCCGATCGAGATGGCGTAGAGACTCAACGCTCTGAACTCCGAAGATACCGTGCTCTCGGCTCCGATCGGCTCCGGTTCCTCCCCTCTCTCTCATTTTTCTCTCCTCTCAAGGTAGAGACGAGAGAGAGAGGAGGCGCTTTGTCGAACAAGAAACCTAGAAGAAGTGACAGAGAGGGTTTCGCCTCGCGAGCAACCCTCAGCCGCCTCATCCCTGTCGCCTCACCCCTTTCGCCTCAAGAGCTAGGGTTTCGCCTCGCGAGCAACCCTCAGCCGCATCAACCCTGTCGCTGCGAGCTAGGGTTTCGCCTCGCGAGCAGCCCTCAGCCACCTCACCCCTCTCGCGAGCAGCCCTTAGCCGCCTCGCGTCACCCCTGTCGCTGCGAGCTAGGGTTTTGCCTCGCGAGCAGCCCTCAGTCGCCTCACCCCTTGTCGTTGCGAGCTAGAGTTTTGATGTTACTTGTTTTTTAAATGCTAGTACAGAATGTAAAGGAAGTGGTATTTAATGCACGACATTGAAGTTGGCATTTGTTGAATTGAAAATTAGTAAATTAATCAAGTTGTGTTCCAAGTTTTGTTGATAGTCTAGGCTAGTGTATTGATTTTATCCGACCGGTCCAATCCGACCTGCGCAAACCCGGGACCCGGACCGACCCGGATCCGAGCATGAACCCGACCCGAACCGTCCTAAAGGGATGGGTCGGGTTTAAAACGGGTCGGATGCGGTTTTCTGGGCGAAACCCGACCTCCCCCCCACCGTTTCAACCCGTCTACCCGAACCCGACCCGGACCGGCCTAAACCCGATCCGAACCGACCTAACCCGACCCAAAACCCGACTAAACCCCCTCAAACCCGGCCGAACCCGGGTGAACCGACCCTAACCCGACCTAACCCGGGTCAAACCCGGCGGGACCCGACCCGACCCGAGCCAACCCGACCCCCCCACCGAAATTTGAAATTTTTTTGAGTTTCAACGGCAAATTCCCCCCCCCCCCCCCCCCCCCCAAAAAACACCCTTAAATATACCCCCATTCTTCATAAATTTTCACATCTCATACTCATTATTCTCAATCTCTCATTCTCTCAATCTCATATTCTCATACTCTCAATATTTTTATTATTCTCAAATTTTATTTTTATTGTTTAAAAAAAAGAGTTGCAATTTATTTCATTCTACAAATACGCAAAGGAATACGAAAGACGAAAGTAGAGGAATTACGAAGGATTTTTTTCATTCTACCTCCCGCAAGATTTTTCCGCAAGATTAAAAGGTTAGATTTATTTTTAGTAATTGTTAAATAATTAGAATTAGTTTAAATAGGTTAATTTAGTAATTGTTAGGAATTGTTAGATAATTTTAAGTAATTGTTAGTAATGTTTAGAAATTTGTAGTAATTTTGAGTAATTGTTACTTTGTTAGTAATTGTTAGTAATTTTAAGTAGTTGTTAGTAATTTTTAGTAATTGTTAGATATTGTTAGTAATTTTTAATATTGTTAGTTTTTCTTTGTTAAATTCGGATTTATTTTTAAATTTGTTAGATAAATAAGCTACATTTATTTGTTTGTTCAAATAAATGTTATATTTGTTAGATTTTTGAATATGTTAGATTATTGGAATTTATTTTTGAATATGTTAGATTATTGGATAATGGATATGTTAGATTATTGGATTTGTTAGATTATTATATTTTATTTTGAAAATCGGATTTATTTTGAAATATGTTAGATTTTATTTTTTAAATTCGGATTTATCTTAAATAGGTTAGATTTTTTAGTTATTTTTTATTTTTGAATTTGTTGGATAGTTAGATTTATTTTTAAATATGTAATCTTTATTTTTAATAGGTTACATTTGAATAATTTCAAATATGTTAGATTTTAGATTTATTTTTAAATATGTTAGATTATTGTATTTAATTTTGAAATATGTTAGATTTTACTTGTTAAAATAAGTTATTTTATTTATAAATAGGTTAGATAAATAGATTTGTTAGATAAATATGTTATATTTTCTTTTTTAAATTTTGAATATGTTAGATTATTGGATTTTATTTTGAAATAGACTAGATTTTATTTTTTTAAATTCGGATTTATCTTAAATAGGTTAGATTTTTTAGTTATTTTTTATTTTTGAATTTGTTGGATAGTTAGATTTATTTTTAAATATGTTATCTTTATTTTTAATAGGTTACATTTGAATATTTTCAAATATGTTAGATTTTAGATTTATTTTTAAATATGTTAGATTATTGTATTTAATTTTGAAATAGGTTAGATTTTACTTTTTAAAATAAGTTATTTTATTTATAAATAGGTTAGATAAATAGATTTGTTAGATTTTGAATATGTTAGATTTTAGATTTGTTAGATTTTGTTAGATTTGGTAGATTTTGTTAGATTTCTTAGATTTGTTAGATTTTGTTAGAGTTATAACAAATCTAACAAATCTATTGTTAGATTTTGAATATGTTAGATTTTGAAATTTTGAATATGTTAGATTTGTTAGATTTTAGATTTGTTACTTCAATATACAATAGATTTGTTAGATTTTGTTAGAGTTATAATTTAAATTTTGAATATGTTAGATTATTGGATTTTATTTTGAAATTCGGATTTATTTTGAAATAGACTAGATTTTATTTTTTTTAATTCGAATTTATCTTAAATAGGTTAGATTTTTTAGTTATTTTTTATTTTTGAATTTGTTGGATAGTTAGATTTATTTTTAAATATGTTATCTTTATTTTTAATAGGTTACATTTGAATATGTTAGAAATATGTTATATTTTAGATTTATTTTTGAATATGTTAGAAATATGTTAGATTTATTTTTAATAGGTTACATTTTTAGTAGGTTACATTTGAATATGTTAGATTATTGTATTTTATTTTGAAATAGGTTAGATTTTACTTTTTAAAATAAGTTATTTTATTTATAAATAGGTTAGATAAATAGGTTAGACATTTTAAAATAAGTTATTTTATTTTGAAATAGACTAGATTTTATTTTTTAAAATTCGGATTTATCTTAAATAGGTTAGATTTTTTAGTTATTTTTTATTTTTGAATTCCTTGGATAGTTATATTTATTTTCAAACATGTTATCTTTATTTTTAATATGTTACATTTGAATATTTTCAAATATGTTAGATTTTAGATATATTTTTAAATATGTTAGATTATTGGATTTGTTAGATTATTGTATTTTATTTTGAAATAGTTAGATTTTACTTTGTAAAATAAGTTATTTTATTTATAAATAGGTTAGACAAATAGATTTGTTAGATAAATATGTTATATTTTTTTTTAAATTTTAAAATTTGAATTAGTCCTTTTTTTTAAATTTGAATTAGACTTTATTTTTTAAATTTGAATTAAACTTTTTTTTTAAAATTTTAATTACACTTTTTTTTTTCTTTTTCTTTTAGATTTTATTTTTTTAAATTCGGATTTATCTTAAATAGGTTAGATAAATAAGTTATATTTTATTTTAGAATTTGTTGGATAGTTATATTTATTTTTAAATAGACTTATATTTATCTTAAATATATATATATATTTTTTTTTATTTGAAGTTCGGTCAAGCCTTCAAGGAGGCAGAGGAAGAGCCGCAGAGGCTTCACTTATTTTTTTTTTTTCGTTTTTCTTTTTTCTTTTGAATTTCGGCCAAGGACTTTTGAATTAGACTTAGGAAGTTAGGAGGCAGAGGCCAGAGGGCCAGAGGCTCTTCATGAGCCCTTTTTTTTTTTTTTTCTTCTACTTACTTTAATTTAAATTTAATTAGATTTGAATTCAATTTAGGTTTAATTTAGATTTAATTTAAATTTGAATTATTGTTATTTTTTTTAAATTTATAAATTTGAATTAGACCTAATTTTTAAATTTGAATTAGACTTATTTTTTAAATTTGAATTAGACTTTATTTTTTAAATTTCAATTAGACTTTATTTTTTAAATTTGAATTAAACTTTATTTCTTTTAAATTTGAATTAGAGTTATTTTTTAAAATTTTAATTACACTTTTTTTTCTTTTTTCTTTTTTTTCTTTTTTTTTCTTTTTCTTTTGAATTTCGGCCAATGAGAACTTGAGAAGGCCAATGGGAATTGAGAAGGCACTCAAGGCAGAGGCCAATTTGAAGTTCGGCCAAGGATTTTTTTTTTTTTTTCTTGTGAAGTTCGGCCAAGGAGCCAGAGGCATTGTTAGAGGTCAATTTGAATTGTTTTTTTTTTCTTTTAATTAGTTTAATTTATATTTAATTTATATTTATGTTAGATTTAATTTGGATTTATTTTAGACGTAATTTAGATTTAATTTACATTTAATTTACATTTAATCTAATTTATATTGAATTTAGATTTACATTTAAATAGGTTAGATAATTTCGGATTTATTTTGAATGGATTTAATTTTAATATGTAGAACAAATGGCGGACGAACCTTGGGTGCATAGAGCTTCCGCCGATTTTTTCGACCCTACGCCAGATGGTCAACATCAAAATATGGACGCAATAGAAAGTAGGATTCAACAACAAGAACCACAACTTTTTCCACAAAATCCCTCCCAAGTGCAACCGCCGTATCCACAATATCCCTCCCAAGTGCCACCACCTATTTATCATCAACAATATCCTAACTATTATCCACAAAATCCATCCCAAATGGCACCACCTAATTACTATTATTCTAACCCTTCATATGGAGCAGGTACGGCTTCTACAGGATCGACTCAATACACCGCCCCTATAGGAAGCGGTCCCTCGACAAGTGTCCCGGAAATTGAAGTTGTCCCCGCAACCCAAGCCGAAGTTGTTGCTCCCATTCCCATCGAACCACCGAAGAAGAGGAAAACCAAGACACCCGAATACAAGGCGGAATTGGTGGCGGTATTATGAGAGGACATTGAATGCGAGTGGAGTTGTCCGTACTCTAAAATGTAAGGTACGCGGTTGCAAGGTTATTTACGAGTATAAACTTGCAAATGGTATGTCCACTTTTAAGAAACATGCCGATGGTCATGCGAAAAAGGGTGAGTTACCGCAAGAAAATGCGGACCCGCGGTTAGTCCAAACCCTTATGAACCCGGATGGTAGTAGAACCCACCAAAGATATGATGAAAAAATAATGCTTGAAGAATTTGCCCGATATATTGCCCACAAGGAACAACCAATTAGTATGGGTAATTGTAGTAGTTTTGCCCGGCTATGCATTCGGGGGTTAGCTCAACCATTGTATAAGAAAATCCATCATAGAAAAATGGTACGTGAAATGAAAAACCAGTTTATCCAAAAGAAAAACGAGCTACTAGCTACATTTGGATATGCCAATTATAATGTCTCCATTACCTCCGATATATGGACTGCCGGTAAACACGGCCTAGGGTACTCTTGTATTACCGGTCATTGGATCGATGAGAATTGGGTTTTACAAAAACGGGTTTTAAGTTTTCGGGTGTTAGAGTCCCCGCACACTGCACAAGTTATTTACCATTCAATTATTGAGGTTTTACAAGAATATAATCTAAAAAGGGATTTACGGAACAAGATTTTTTCTATCTCGTTCGATAATGCTAGCAACAATGTAGCGTCTATCGATCATTTCATCCGGTCCCTAAACCCAATCATGAATGGTGCACTGTTTCACCAAAAGTGTGCTTGCCATATACTAAACCTTACCGTAAAAGATGGTCTTAAGGTAGAAGCCGTAAAGGACTTGATAATTAAATTCAAGGGAGGTCTTGCCCATATTTATTCAAACCAAGAAAGAAAACAAAATTTCGCAGCTTTGTGCGAAAGAATAGGTTTGGGCAAAATGAGGGTACCTTGGGATATAGACACCCGTTGAAATTCCACCTACAGGATGCTGCACCGATGCATTCCTTACAAGGCGGCTATAGGGGAGATGTTAAGATCGACGGACGAAGGACAAGCTTTGGAACTCACCGACCCCGAATGGCAGCTAATAATAATGCTTGCACAATTCCTTGGAACCTTTTTCACCGCAACCGTGAAATTATCTTGCTCGTACACACCGACGGCACATGAGTTGCTGCACCATCTCTACTATATTTCCAAGGTGTACCGTGATATGGAAGATAGGGATAGTGAGGATTCCCCTCTCCATCCGATCGTAGCAGCCATGAAGGTAAAATTTCTTAAATATTGGGAAGAGGTACCCTCTTGACCGTTCTCGCAAACTGCCTCCATCCGGCATACAAGAAGAAGTTCACGGTAAAAATACTTCAAGCCTACAAGAGAAATCTAAAATTAAACTGGAGGGACGAGGAGCCCCGCGTACAAAAGGCATTGGAGGACATGTTTGCCATATACAGCGAAAGAAGAAATGCCGACCAACAGCCTCCGACCGGTGGCGTGAGGTATGAATATAAATATACATATGCTTTTAATATTTATTATTTATAATATCTACATTATTTGTCCACTAATTTTTTTCTATTGTTTTAATAGTCTATCCACACACAGCAGTACTGGATTGTTAGGCGATTTTCAGGATGATGACGACCCGACGGGATCCCAAGGTAACACGAACGAGTTAATGAGCTACTGTTTGGGGACCACCGAAAATGAAGGAGTTGACTTCATGGATTGGTGGAGGAGGAATGCAACTGCCTATCCAACACTGGCGATGATGGCCCGCGACATATTTGCCGTGCCCGTGTCAACCGTCCCTTCTGAATCCTGTTTTAGCTCGGCGAACAGGATCCTTACCGATAAACGAAGTAAGCTGGGTGCACATGTTTTCGAGAGACTTGTGTGCTTGAAAGACTGGATTGATGCTGAAAATCGCACGCAACATGCCATGAGATTGGAAGCGTCATCATCCGGTGTCGACACTCAAGAAAGCGGTACCGAGGGACCTGAGCCTAACGAGGATTCGGACGGTGAGCAAGAGAGCGACCTATGGTATATGCACAACAACTACTAGATAGGTAGTGTCGGTATAAAATTCTAACCTCTTTTAATCTTTATTGTTATTTTTTTAAATTATAATTTCTAAATATTTCAATTATTTCATTTTAAAGAATAATTACTAACAAAAAAAAAAAGTTAGAACTCCGCCTATGTTATTTTACATAGCCGGTCCCAAGCTCGGAATAAAGGAGGAGGGTAACTTTTGTTTTTAAATCTATTGTTTTAAAATAATTCGGTTTTAAAGATAAAAAATAATTCGGTTTTAAACTAATTCGGTATATCTCGGTTTTAGAATAATTTGGTTTTAGACTAATTTGGTTTTAACAAAATTCGGTTTTAACTTAATTTGATTTTGTTATAACAAAAATATATTGAGTTCAAATAAAAAAAAATAAAAAAAAATGCCAAAAAAAAACGTCTCTGCCTCTGTCTGGCCCTCTCTGCCTCTCTGGAAACAGAAAAAAAAAAAAACAGAAACCGAAAAAAAAAAAAAAAAGAAACCGGACCGGACCGACCCCCGACCCGACCTAACCCGCCGGGTTTAGACCGGGTTAGGATCGGCCGAGTCAGACTCCAACCCGACCCCCCCCCCCCCCCCCCCGACTCAACCCGTTGACCCGGGCTAACCCGTGCCCGAGTCAACCCGGGGACCGGGCGGGTTTGGACCGGACCGACCCGACCCGGCCCTTTTTCAAACCACTAGTCTAGGCTGCCTTTATTACATTTTATTGAGGGTTCAACAATTGTCTCAAGTTTTTGTTCCGAAACTTTTATTAATATTAAAAAACTAAATAACTTTCAAAATCTACACTTGTCAAAATTTCGAAAACTGCTCAAACTACAGATTTATTTTCAGGTTTTGAAATTTTGAAACTGCAAAAAAAAATTGCGGATTTGATTTTGGAATTACAAAACTACAAAAAAATTTGTGATTTTAATTTTGGAATTCCAAAATTGAGAAATAAGTTTCTGGTTTAATTTCTTTTAAACATAAAATGTTCATTTATTTATATTTTGTATTAAAATATTATAAATATTTACATATTTTTTTGAAAATTGATGGAATACTACACAATTTAATTTATTAGAAATATTGTGACAAATAAGCCGGATAAACATTTTTTTGGCTGAATTTTTTGGGGCAGTAAGAAAAATTAAAATATTTCTTTATGAGTTATTGAAAAAAATAACATGTTTTTAATCTGAGTTTTTGATCTGGTTTAAAAGTCATTTTAGATAAATACATAAAATATTATAATTCTTCTATTTTTCAAAAAATAAAAGATTCTCTCACAAAACTCTGACAAAAATTTTGTTTTTTAAAAAAAATTTTGACAAACTTTTTTGTTTTTTCAAAAATAAAAGAATCCAAATATTTTTTGTATTTATCTAGAAGTGACTTTTGAACCGGGATCAATCCCTCATATTCAAAATATTTTTTTTTTCCAATAACACAAAGTAATATTTTAATTTTTCTTACAACCGTGAAAAATTCAGCTTAAAAAATTTAATCCGGATTATTTATCGCAGTCTTTCTAATAAATCAAATTATATAGTGCTCCATTATATCTTCATTTTCAAAATTTTAATAACTTAAATATAAAATTTAAATGTCAAAATAATTATTAGGTATGATCTAGATAATTTTTGTGCACGTAAACAAAATGTTATGCCAACTTGATTTTATTGATTTTTGTTGTTATTAAGAGTTTGCAAAAATATATTAATATAGATAATTTCTTAGTGTTGACTTTTAATTTGTTGATTTTTAAATAATTTTTATATGCATGTTATGAAAAATTAATATAAATCATATATAATGTTTTATTTTGATATATAAGTTTTATAATTTTATTATTAAAAAATTAAGAAGTAAAAGTGTAATGGAAGGAAAAAAATGAAGATATTTGGACCACCTTTTTTTATTTATTTAATCTGAAAAATCTCTGCTGTACCATATTTGAGTTGGATATTATTCATGTCGCAGAGAAAAATTTGTTTGTGTAAAATAAAAATAAGATGTGGTAAACAATTTAATACTTCTTAAAATTGTATAGCAACCAAAAATTGAACTAAAAATAGTGCCTTTATTTTTATTGTCTCTTTATTTTTTAATTTTCTAATAACAAAAATTCTAAAATTTATATGTCAAAATAAAACCGTTAGATGTGATATATATAATTTTCTCTACATCCACATAAAAAAATTTCGATTTTGGTTTAATATGAATCAAGAAGTTCAAAAATTAACGTCTAGAATTTATCCACAAATTTAAGAACATTAAAATGTCATGATCTTTTGTGTGTAAGCATAGAGAAAATAATATAGATTATATCTAACAGTTTTATTTTCATATTCAAGTTTTAAATTTTAAATAATTGCTGTTTTAAAAATTGAGGCATGTTTGAGGTACAAAAAATGAAGAAATATTAACCCTGCTCATAAATTATAAGGCAAAATTTTTGCTAAATTCCGATGTGTAGTCATCACATGACTTCCTTTTGCTGGTTCTTTTTTAAGCTTAATTAACAACCAGCAGATCATTATAATTTGCGCTATATAATTAGAGTAAATTTCCGTTTGAAAAAAATATATTTTTTCTCTTATATAACAAACAAATTAAAATTCAAACAAATGAAATAAAGTTGTTAATTGTTATAACGTTGTATATTTTGTTTTACGTACATGTAAAATTTAGGGTCGTTTCGTTTTATATTTTAATGGTTGTCAAAAACTTGTAAATATTAGTTGGTGCGGATTATTCCTTAGCATTGAATTTTTTGTGTTTATCAAAATGAAATGTCATCATTCTTTTTTGTTGCATATAGAAAATGAATAATACACAATATCTAATGATATAATTTAATTATTTGAGTTTTAAATTATTATAATTTAAAATCTAAAAATTATAAGTATGATAGAGGCATGAAAAATAAAGATAAATTTGCAATAACAAATTGCGAGTAATCATCCTCTTCGATCGTCTTGTCTTGTGGGGATCTGCACTGTAAAATTTTAAGAAGTGTTTTTGTAATTGAATTAATAACATCATTAGTATTACTTAAATCAATTTAATTAGCTGGTGTAATAACGTATCTTTCAAATTCAGTTAATAAGAGATGCCTTCAAAATTGATAGATTAGTCATTCAAATTTCATTAAATGAATAAAAAAAAAATTTAGGCTTATATTGGAATAAATCTTTATAAAAATTCAATAGAGTTTCATGGAATTGATTTAGAATTTTTTTTTATCACAACAAAAAGTAGACTGAGGAAAATTCAGTGCAATATGTTTCTAAAAATTCTATTTTTTTTTTTCTGTTTACTGCTTATGCCAATGACTTTAAATTACTATTTGCAGCATAATAAAAGCGAAAGAAAAAGAAAATAAAAAAATATGAATCGTAAGGTGAGAGAGCACAACTCAATTTATCAGAAAAGAATACGAAGACCGTAACTCACCGACTGAGTCGATTTCGCAGCGCCGTTTCCTCTCCTTTGAATCGCATTGATTATCGACTCAACCAGCGGAAGACAAACACGAAAGAAAGGAGAAAAAGACCAGTTGCTTCTTTTCACGATAGTTCATACAAATTGTGTCGAATACCATCAGTTTTGAGGCGATTTCGCAGCGCGATTTCCTCTCTTTCAAATCGCATCGATTGAAATTGACTCTCGCCTCTTGTTCGACATGATTTTGTCATCAAATCCATTTTCATTTCTGGTTACTTCACTTGTGAAGAACTTCTGATCAGAGTGTTAGTCTAAACTAGTTACCTTGTTGCGGCTCCGCCGCAACTGTTCTTTTTGTTGCTTGTTGGTTTATTTGGGTGGCATTTTTTTATTTCCTTTGTTTGGTTGGGAAATTGCATTGATTAAGTAAACATGGACATAGTGACTTTTATATATGCGAATAAATTTTATTGTATATGTTTTTGGTGAGAACGGAGTAGGTCCGATGTCCATCGGACCTACTTTTAGGTTCAATGAGCATGGTGACCGTCCGATCTAATTTAAGATTTGTGCGCACGAAGATTGAAACATATACACACGATGTTTAAAGTGTTCTACACGTATCTTAAATCAAATCGACGGTGATTAAACCCATTGAACCAAAGTAGGTCCGATGGGCATCGGACCTACTCTCAAGTGGTTTTTGGTGAGAACAATTATATTTTTTGTTTAAAATGCTTTGATACATTGAGTAAAAATCAAATAGAAGGGGTGCACGGAAATATGATAAGGGGGGACAAATTGTGATGATTTTTACATATATAAGGTATTAATTATCATCAATTGGAATATGGGCAACAATTATTATTCGAATTATGTAATATAAATATCAGTTGAACAGAGGAAAAGAAGAAATTGATAAAGCTTGCACAATAATGTTTTGAAAATTATATGAGATGTCTTGAGACCTGGTAAGACAATTATTGATCGAACAATATGGAGACTAAATCTATCAGTTGAAGTACGTTTCTCTGATATTGTAAATGGTTTCTCCTTGACATAGCTCTGGAATTAATTTCTTGATTTCTATCAATGCACACTGTACTTTGAGGAAGTTACATATTGGCTGGGTCGAATGCGGGTATACCTCCAGAGAGCTTACCGGATGAGGGGAAGAAAGACCGAGGAGGCAGAGTGGAGAACGTCAATCACTTCAGTCTAGGAAGAAATTACCGAAGGAGGAAGAAGGGACGAGAAGAACGCAATGGGGAGGAGGCTAGCAGATGGAGGAAGTTGGGGGGAAGTGAATGAGTTGTCTCCCAGGTATGAAATGCGGGAGAAGAAAGGGGGACATAGCGGTGGGTGACCCAAGTAGCACGTGTACAGGAGGGGCATGCGGGGTCGAATCGATGGAGAGAGCGAGGGAGGGAATTGAAGAGCAAGATGAACCTCTAGAAACGAGCAGAGGAAAAATTTGGAGGGGATGACGGAAGCTAACATCAGCGAAACTGATTTGATCCATGTATTCAGTATCATAGACAGAGAATCGGGATATTACTGTTCCTCACTACAGTAACACCCCATTGCCCTTTTACTATATATAATAAGATAATTAAATACTTATATAACTTTTAAATATTTTTGTGGACATATGAACAAATAATCCATTATTTTAGTTTATACAGGTTTACTCCGGTTAATTAAGTTTAATCCGAATTGAGTTGGTGACAAAGGAAAGGAGCGGCAGTGAGAACTACTGGATGCTTCCAGTGCGAAAAATGTTCTTGTTTCCTTTCCCCCTCCTCTTCCTTTTTTCCTACCTCGCCTCTCTGCCTTTGTCAAATTCTCTCTACTCCACTGATCTCCTTCGCCAAGCCAAAGACGACAAGGAATGGCTCCTCTCCATTCGCCGTACACTGCACGAGTACCCCGAGCTCAGATTCCAAGAGCACAAATCCAGCGCCTTTATTCGATCTCAGCTCGATCAGTTAAACATATCCTATTCCTTCCCTTATGCTGATACTGGTATTGTTGCTGAAATCGGATCTGGCAAACGTCCAATTGTCGCTCTCCGTGCTGACATGGATGCTCTCCCTCTCCAAGTACGTTGATTTGTCTTGCAATTTCATTTCAAATTTGATTAAATTTTGTTGGCATTGATTTGTGATGGTTAATTTGATGTAGGAACTGGTGGATTGGGAGCATAAGAGCAAAGTAGATGGGGTCATGCACGCTTGCGGCCATGATGTACATGTTTCTATGCTTCTTGGTGCTGCCAAATTGCTTAACCAACGCAAAAACATGCTTAAGGTATTAACTGCTGATGATTTCCCCATTTGTTTATTAATCTTCTCGAAGGCAATTCTTCTAGTAGTTGATATAATTACCTCTCACCACTTATAGTTTTAATTTGGAAATGCACAAAAATGAAAAGTGGAATTCATTTTGATAGTGGTGACAAACTCTTAAAATTTGAAAGAAAAGGAAATTATTTGATTAAATTATGATTGATATTTCAAGCCTCAATACAATGCCTATTTATAGGTTACAAGGCTTAAAGAGTCGTTGGAATGTTTTCTAATATTACCTTTCTAGTCATTTTTGAAAAGCTGATTACAATTAATACATCTAATCAAGAGTGAGGCTATGGTACTATGCATAGCGCATACTGGTCCGTACTACAGATCAATATTTTTGTTTCCAAAGTCTAAATAGTCAATCTGAACCGTTCAATGTGATCTCCGTATGAAAATGTACTTGCTGATTAAATTTTACATTTAAAAAAAAATATTTTCTTTTTATGATTAGTGGTTAAAATTACCACTAACAAATATATTGATAAGAAAAAGTTATTTACAAAATCGTAAATTCTATCTCCTCATATAACATAAAAGTAAATATTTACATTTACACTCAATCCTATAATTTACTTTCAATCTCGCTCCATGACTGGATCCGCTTCTTCGATCGCCGTTGCGCTCCGACGACAATTGGATCTACTCACCGTCGTGCTCCGATCGAGATGAAAAATCTACACTCCGAGCTCTAATATTACCGCTCTCTCGGCTCCAATCGGCTCCGCTCGGCACTAATCTCTACCCTCTCGCTCCACGACTGGATCCGTTTCTTCGACCGCCGTCGCGCTCCGACGACGACCAGATCTACTCACCGTCGCGCTCTGACCGAAATGAGACTCTACGCTCCGAGCTCCGATGATACTGTACTTTCGGCTCTAATCGGCTCCGCTCGGCTCCGGTTTCTCCCCTCTCTCTCATTCTCCTCTTCACTCGAGGAGGTAGTACCAAGAGAGAGGAGAGGTGTTGTGTCAGGAATGAGATCTACAAGGAGTGGAAATGATGGAGTTGGGTGGAAGGAGATGGAGAGACGGAGTGGGAGAGGAGGGAGGTGGTGGCTGACCTAATCGCCCAAATAGCCAAAAGTGAAAAGAATTCTACAAATTTTCAAAAATTAATCTTTCTTAGATAGGTAGGTAGAAAATCACTACTTTTGAATGGTGTAGAACTTTTAGATTAAGTGATTTTTTACCTATCTAAAAAAATGTAAAATTTTTGATCTACCAGTGCATTTTTATATGGAGATCGTGTTGAATGGTTGAGATCGATTGTTTGGACATTGACAATGGAGATATTGATCCATAGTACGGACCTTTATGCGCTATGTATAGTACCATAGCCTCACTCTCAAATCAAATATTCTAAGGAAGGTAGAATTGATAAAGTTCCAGATTTCAGATTTTGCTAGCTGTCCCTTGATACTATGCATAGTGACAATTGGTCCATACTACGGATCAATATTTCCATTTTCAAAGTCCATATAGTTGATCTGAACATTCAATGTGATTTCTCTATGAAAATGTACTTGCAGAACAAATTTTACATTTTTGGAACTTTTTACTATTTTTTTAGATTGGTAGAAAATTGCTATTTTTTAATGGTCTAAATTTTTAAATCAAGTGATCTTTTACCTATCTAAAAAAATAGTAAAAAAAATTTCTAAGAAAATGTAAAATTTGATCTATAAGTCAATTTTCATATGAAGATCATGTTGAAGCATTTCAGATTGGTTGTTGGAACTTAAAAAATAGAGATATTGATCCATAGTACGGACCAATATGCGCTATGCATAGTACCGTAGCCTCACTCTCAATTTGGAAATCCTTAATTCACAGTAATAGCCAGTGGAATTCATTTTGATAGTGGTGAGTAGCAGAAATATGTATCTAGCTTCTGAAATTTAAATTGGTGGTGGTAGAAAATTCTTGCAGATGTTCTCAAACTTCTTAGTAGTGGCGTAGACTACTGCAAATAGAAATTATATCCATGAATTAGAACTGAAATTAACCGAAGTTATCGTTGATGCCATTACAAATTTGCTGTCTTCAAGGGAACAGTGAGATTACTTTTCCAACCAGCAGAGGAGGGTGGTGCCGGTGCCTCTTACATGATCAAAGGAGGTGCTCTCGATGGTGTGGAAGCCATTTTTGCAATGCATGTGGACTACTCACTGCCCACCGGTAAAGTTGCTGCAAATCCTGGGCCCACTCAGGCTGCCGTCAATTTCTTTAAAGCAAGAATAGAAGGAAAAGGAGGGGACGCCTCGGCCCCCCATCTTAGTGTGGATCCTATAATCGCTGCTTCTTTTGCAATTCTATCTTTGCAACAGCTTGTTTCTCGAGAAATCGATCCCCTCTATAGCCAGGTATGAAGACAACATACAGTAGATGGTTATGTCAGATATTAAGATTTATTCTGACATGGCCATGCTTTACTGCTTTTTTTTTTTTTTTTGAAAAAAGGTACTATCAACAACATTTGTCAGAGGAGGGGCAAGTAATGATGTCACGCCTCAATTTGTTGAATTTGGGGGAACACTGAGGAGTCTTACTACTGATGGCTTGGAAAGACTTGAGAGACGTGTTAAAGAGGTAAATCCTGGAGATAATAATCCTAAATATTATTTAATATCATAAATCCAGACATGCTGTATATCAAAGCTTCATCTCTTTGTAACATTATTTGTTCCTTTTGAATTCATGGAGGTAATACAAGGCCAGGTAGCTATTCATAGATGCAACGCAACCATAAACATGGAAGATAACGAAATGCCCATGTACCCGGCAGTCATAAATGATGTAAAATTACACAATCACGTTGAAAAAATTGCCAAGTCTCTTCTTGGTCCTGATAAATTGGAGAAGGGGAAGAAAATCATGGCAGGAGAAGATTTTGCATTCTACCAGCAGTTGGTACCGGGCATCATGTTTGGTATTGGGATAAGAAATGAGGAGGTTGGTTCGGTGCACCCTGTTCATTCACCTTATTTCATTGTTGATGAGGATGTGATTCCTATTGGAGCCGCGCTTCATACTGCCATTGCCGAGTCATATTTGATCGAGCATGGCGTTCTCCCCAACACTAATGAAATAGATTAGATACTGATTTATTTATTTTTTGGAAGGAGCAAGCTTATTATAAGGATCTGGGTCCTCTCCAATTTGTAAGAAATTGAATGGATGATTTGCAGAAAATAATAAATAAAACAAATATGCGGTTGACTTTTATATGATTGATCTTTATTTATAATCCTCATTTATGTTAGACATTTATAGCTTAAAACTCTAGCTCAGCTTCTACACGAGAAGATAGCTTTATGATTTGTATCGACAAATTTAAAATTTGAGTATCTCAGCGAATTCATTAGGTCAGAGGTAAAGCGCGAGAGATGAAGAATGAACTTACAAATAGGGTGGCAAAAAAAAAAGCTCGTAGTTTGTGGATTGATCGTAACTCGCATCTGATTTGTTCTCTCACAGTTCGTTTGTTAATGGATTGAATTGTTAATGAGCAAGTTCGCCACTAGTTCGGTTCATAATTAACGAGTTTGAGTTGAGTCTAACTCGCTCATGAGCTGGCGAGCCAGCTCAGTCCAGGTATGAAACTTTTAATTTGTACTAATTTGTGTGAATTTGATATGCATGAATTTATTTTGTAAACTATGTTGTAAATT
>JAJGRW010001310.1:0-76861 GCA_025461045.1 Carex parvula | reverse complement strand
TTGAAAGGAATAGAGCAAAGCTCATTAATTTCCTCATGAATCACATGATTAGTTCCATTCATGGATTCGCCTTTATATAGCGAGCCAAGGCATCTAATTACAATTAAAAATAAGAATCTAGAGAGGTCTAATGAAGTATAGCTTGCATCATCTTATTTGAACAGTTGGTTCAAGAGCCGATTCTGACTTCCTGGGACCCGCTCTTCAGTTGCTTTGCTTATTGTTCAGTTGGCCCCAACAGTAAGAGAGGCACGGTATTGCGGTCAGACCATTAATTAATAGCTTGCTTCCCGTTGAATTCAGTGAGTACCCATTTGAATTGGGTTTTAATAGCTTGCTGCCCGCGGAGCCTTTCTTTTCCTTTCTTCTTCTTCAATTGGAACTTTGACTACTCCCAAATCAGTTGAGTTGCTCTCAGATCGTGACTGAATACATGTAAAGACTAATACGCAGTGGGAATATGCAATTAGTTCAAAAAGGAAGAACGAAAAACAACGAGTGCTGACCAGAATGGAGGGAGGAGAGTGGGGCCCGCAGAGACAGAGGCATGGAAATGATAGATCTCAAGGAGGAGGAGGCAGCTGGAGGTCGGTGTGTGTATCCCCGATGGAGGAGAGAGAACAAATTGACATGGCTGCTCCTGCCATTTCCGTCTATCTTTCCTCTCCTCTCTCTGCCTTGCTCTTACAACTATCAAATGGAATAATCTTTTTTCAAGGGTATAATGGTCAAAACTTTACTAATTGATATGGTGAAGATGTGAAGTGAATTCAGAGTCTCAAATATTAGGATTTAACTACTTTTAGATATATTTAATATACTGTAAAATTATGTTGGGTAAATATGTGAGTTTTTGCACTTTTAAAGGACAAATATGATATTACAAATTTTGAGGGGGAAATTCGTAATATTGAAGAGTTTGTTTTATGGGGACCTAAACACAAGCCAGTAAGATCTTCCAATCGAATGTCTTCTGAACCATTGATAGATATACTCAGACCAGAAATAAGTACCTAGATTGATTTATTCATTGAATGTTTCAAGGGTCACCTAAGGTAACATATATTTTAGTTTGAATCCAGACTGTCCGAGCTGATTTGGCATGAATATTAAAGGATATTAAAGGGGCCCCATGCATTCCATCTCGGGCAGGATTCGCCCGGATTATGACCGGATGGTCTGGATCCAAACTCAAATAAAAACCAAGTTTATCCACAAGTAATGCTTGCTCAAATACATGTGACAGAAGTATTTACTCTACCTGCAAGGATTATAAATAAAAAGGAATTTTGAATTTATAAGTTAATAGAGGTGTTTACTTGAAGTAGAATTTCACAATATTTTGTACTTCTATGATTTGCACAAGGGACTGATTACTAATTCAACAGTTCTCTTTTCCAATTTTGTGATTTCAGCTTGTGGTAATGAAGAAAGAAAGTCCCCTTTGCACTGATTGTAGCTTCAGCATGCATAATCGAGTGAATGAAAACAAAATTATTTGCCAATTTGTATATAGCTTCAGCTTGAACCTGATAGCTTGAAATTTTTTGGTTATTTAATCTTTTATCGAATAAAGTTTTATTCTTTAATTTAGTTCCATGAAAGATGTGGTGTTACCTAGAATTGACCATTGGCTCAATTTGGAGCTATATTAGTATCAGTGTACATCATGCTAATCTAGTAAAATGTAACAGGTCACTGTATCAGGCTCAAACCCTTCGTACTGCATCTTATCGGATAATCATGAAGCCTATTTGATCCATCCACAGTGTGTTTTTACTATGTTGGTTCAGCTCAATGTCCTTTGAAATCATGGTTCCCAAAACAATCTAACGGTTCATCAAGAAAGCTTTACCAGACATGCTGCAATAACCATAGATAGTAGGTTACTAAATTTGTTAATTCCCCTTCGTCCTCCATCACACAGAACAGATTCTCTGCTTCGCTTGCTAGTTCTTTTTAGGCTCTATTAATGCAATGGAAGTGGTAACATTTTCAAGATGGGGCGGTAGAACAGGAATTCGTATCCTCTGCATTAACTCAAATTTTGAGTTAAGATCTGAACCGTCCTATTGAGATCCACATTAAAGTGCATGTGCATTATAGGAGTGGACAGGATTGGTCCGAATTCTGATCGTACGGTTCATAAATTAACTCAAACGGTGCGTTAATGCAGAGGATACGTGTTCGTAGAACAGTTGGCTAGGGCAAAAGTCAACTGTGCTACCAAAAAAGTCCTAGGACTGTGGCTATCCAAAGGTCGAGAGTTTAAGTCTCGCTCACGACTTTGCAGCTTCGGCTTAGACTTCAAAAAGAAAAAAAAGTAATAACATTTTCTGTTCTAAGCACTGTTCTGTTCACCAAGGGGTACTGCATAAAGACCTTGTATAAAATAGTTGTTAACGAGCATTCTAATTACAAAATTGTAAATAATCTCAATTTTTTGTATAAGCCTCCAAAAGTTCTAAATTACTTATTTGAACCGATTTATTTGAATTACCAACATCCATAAATTAAAATTCAGAAAAATGAATGCACAAGGGAGGGAAAAGAACTGTAATTTCAGAAAGAATTCTATAAACGCTGGCAATTGGCAGCATCTACTTTTTTAATGCTTGCTTTTTAAAATTTTCCCTTTTTAAACCATTTACTCATACAACATAGAAGTTATGCCATTGTATTTTGTGTACAAAGCGTAATGACACTGTTGTAACCTTGTAGGTTGTTGATCACACCATGAACTACTTTAGCAACCATTTCAATGATTTCATCAAGTATCCCTATACATACTCCATGGCTATCAAAACCATAAATTACAAGGCACGAGATAGTCTCGTCACTTGTAATTATTTTAGCAAAACCATATATGTGCTATCCATTTAGTGCAGTAGTGCTCTTGTATAAAAATCATGAATGCAGGTGATGGTAATAGAAGCAGCTCAATTAGCAACTATTGCAACAAGCATCTGCATTCTTCAAAGCCCTCTGTTGTGAAACCAATCCTTTGACATGTAAGTAAAGTAGTAAACCCAGAGATTTATATCAGCTTTAACAACTTAAAATAATAGATGACTCCTACAATCAGCTTATTGTAACATACTGTTATTATGTTTACTTTGGAATGGCTATCACGTTCAGCATTCCCAGATATTTATGATTACAATGTTTGATTTAGTATAGATTGCAATGTCTATCAGACTTAAAGAAAATCAACATTCCATTGTTAATCAACTTTATAACATGAATCTACCAAATTATAATATGATAACATTCGATCAGAACATGAATCTACAATTACTACAGTTAAAATATTGTTTTATACGTGAGAAAATGAAACTTGATTTAATATCTGCGCTAAATTAATAATTGGAAGGGTTTTTTTATTACATTATCTCCATTGTTAGCTAGAACTACAATAATCATTCCTACTCCAACTACTATCGCAAATACATGTTAACAAATCTCAAATCTTGAACTAATTTCAAATTGGCGACAGATACTGCACATATGAAATATTATTTTGATATCTGGAATCGATTGGTTTCCTAATTTAATTTCCAAGCCTACGGATATGGAAGTAATTTCAATCAAGCGAGAATAGAAAATTCATCCCTACCATAAGCAACACAATAATTATCAAGTAGTGAATCGTAGTTGCAAAATACCACTAAAACATGTACTACTGTCACAATGATGCATCAAAAACACCACAACGTTTCCAACAGTACTGATTTTCTACGCACCATGAAGCCAATATTGTTTGATTTACATGGGACTACAGTAGAGGAATTGGTTTTCAGAACAACTCGTAAGCCAACTCTGTTACGTCAATGCAAATTAAATAAAACTTATTCCAACAAAGAATAAATTTCCAAAGAGATTTATTTGTAGAGGTTGTAAAAAATAAGAACACTTTATTTCAAATTCAAATGATGTACTTCTTTTAATTTATAATCTCATACTCAACATACCAATAGGTCATATGGCTTAACCAAAAATCACCAAGAATCCTTTTTTTAGGATATTTATACTACCGGATTTATATTCCTCTAATTGAAATGCATTTTTGCATTAAAATAAAGACGTTTCCAGAACCGTGTCGTCTCCTTATTTTTGAAAATTATCATGCCGTTCATTGTCTGGACGTCTGGTACCCATGTCAATATTAATGCTTCATACTGCAACATACCTCATATAAGCAACACTACATGTCCCAATTAATACAGAAAACCACACATTCATGCCAGTAAGACGAGGGGGAAAATAAAAAATAACTCAGCTAATTTTTCAAAAACAGGCAGTAGCATATATTCTCTGACAGACTGAAAGAGAAAGCACTAAGAAAATAAAGATAATACCCTCTAAAAGGGGCAAATGATGCAACCGACAGGAAACTAGAAGAGAGAAGTGCCCTTGCCCTTCTTGTCTCCGCCAATCTCAAAATGTTTGCATCTCTGCAACACAGAAACATAACAATTTTTTGCTAATTAAGCATCACTAAAAAAAGGGAACCTAAAAAATTGAACGAAAAAATAAAAAGATACCTTGATAGCTTTCTGGGAGAAGTGCTTGCAGCTCTGGCACTGCAACTTCAGCACAATCTTCTTTGTGGTTTTAGCCTAAAATGAGGATAAGTTAAATCTACTATAAGAAAACTTGCATTATAGAACCAAGGATTCTAAATTTTGACGCCTTGCATAACATGTAAGATAAGTTTTGCATGCTGGTAACACCAAAAAATTGCAGAACTTCACTTAGGCAAAAGCATAATACAAAACCACTTCAACTTAGTACACAGTAAAGCACTTTGCCCCAGTGATAAAAGCTATGACAGCCAAAAGTTCACAAGTTCAAAGCAGCAGAGATAGAATTATTCAAGTGTGCCTCCGTTTACCAGATAAAAAGAAGAAACATTAAAAGATCTTTTCACATTTGCTTTAAAATGCCAGCAGCCATTGTCCCAGTGATAAAAGCTATGACAGCCAAAAGTTCACAAGTTCAAAGCAGCAGAGATAGAATTATTCAAGTGTGCCTCCGTTTACCAGATAAAAAGAAGAAACATTAAAAGATCTTTTCACATTTGCTTTAAAATGCCAGCAGCCATTTATAATGATCCAAATACCCCAACAAACCAACCCAATAACATCTTATATGCTAGACAATTTCTTGTGAGCCAGAGCCAATACTAACCCTCTGTAAACTTATTCAGAGACAGCAAGATAACCAGAAAGAATGAAGTTGTTTAAGCATTCTATAAATAAAATAAAGACACGTACCTTCTTGTGGAAGACAGGCTTGGTCTGACCACCATAGCCGGATTGTTTGCGGTCATAGCGGCGCTTTCCCTGTGCTGACAGACTGTCCTTTCCCTTCTTGTACTGGGTCACCTTGTGTAAGGTGTGCTTGCCGCACGCCTTGTTGCGACAGTATGTCTTCTTTGTCTTAGGCACGTTCACCTTCAATCAATAACAAAATTCATAAACCTTGCCGATAATACAAAGTGTATGCTTTACTAGGAACCATTGTGTAACTATGACATGTATTGTTGTTAAATCACCAACAGTAAGAAAACTATGTACTAAGGTTGTGAATTAGGCAATTGTAATTTATACGATGTGTCAATTAAGTTCAATAAGCCATGATTGGTAAAACAGAAAAATTGAGAAAAAATAGATGATTGTACAAAATGGGAAAATATGAAAAAAATTTGGGCAATCCATGCCTTGATGTATACAATTATGGCAGAGTATGAGGAACCACAAATCTAGTGTATTTTTTTTCTTTTTAAAAAGTGCACGCCACCAAAAACTGCAAAGATGAATGAAATCTATCTAACACGTCGTAAGGGAACTAAAATGACATAAGATTAGCAAACAACACAACTTCTCGAGTGCAAAATGCTTTGAACAATCGAGTTTTCAACTTTGACATAGGTTCTGAAGCATCTAAAATCAGACTCTCGATCACACAGGCTTACTTTCGATTTAATATATTAGTATGAAGATCTGAAAATAAAAAGGAAGACATCAAAAAGAGAACAGAAGGTACCATTGTGGCGTTGGTAGGATCTGAGTCTTTCTCGGCGCGGCGTACAAGCAATACCTTCAAAACCCTAAATCCGGACGACGGGGAAATAAATAGACGCCGGACGACCCTATATCCGGACCAATTTGGGCCTTATTCGGCCCAATTTAGAATACACTGATCCCTTTATATTCGGGCGGATTTTTAATCGAACGGTCCGGATCTAAACTCAAAGTTTGGTTTACTCTGGGGTATCCGAATTCACACACGCCGCCGGCTGAGCTTGTACTATCCTAGGTCGTTTTTCTTTTTATTTTTCTTTCTAAGTTGTTTGGTCCAGGTGGACCGGGCCTTCGGCCTACTCAAGGTTACATCTCTGGACCTAAATTAAACTTCTTTGTTTGAATGTTTTTTGTCTTACAAGTAGGCGCACAACTTTACTTACCTAACCCTCAAATTAAATTCCAAGTTTTAATCTCTGTTTAAAAAGACTGACGGCATTATTTAAGTTTGTTTTTTGTTAATATCTCACAAATATTACAATTGCAATGCCATTATAATTTTGAGTAAAGATTGGAGCATAGTAACAACTTAATGATTTGGAAAAGGTTCGGCGGGGTCAAAATTTTGTGATTCGGAAATAATTCGGATATAATTTAGAAATAATGTGGAATTATACATTGAGTCGCAAATATTAGTCCCTAGAGAGCAAAAAAAAATTTGGAAAACCGAATAGTACACAGATTAATTCGGCAACCGCTCAAATCTAAATTATTCACGAATATTGTCACCAAATATTAAATATCCAGAAGTAATCTCTAATTGAATTTCTAACTTGTGACCTTCCACACGGAAATAGAGGGCATTGACTTTTTTTTTTTTAAACTCGGACTGTTTGAATCTTATTCATCCGTCATGTACTTAGCTTAAGCATATTAACCCTCCTATTAAAAGAAATTACATGAAATTTATTCATCCCACCCAGAATCTCAATCTTAGTTTTCTAGTTCCTTAAACTGCATGTAATCGAAGGAAATGTTTACTCTTGATCAATTTTCCCACAAGACTTCAGAGAAAAGCTTTGTCCTAAATTCCTGGTAGAAGTTTTGTGCATGATGGACAGAGATCACAACAGCAACAGCAAGAAGTCAAATAACTCAAGCATACACAGTAAGAATTCACATGATAGAAGACTGCCGCAATATCAGAACCAGTTGTAACTTGTAAGAGATTTCAATAACATGACAGTTTATTGCCCTCAAACATTACAAACAGATATAAAACAAGTTTGTTTAATGACCATATTGGCATATAAAAAAAGCAGAACCTCCACAAAAAGCTAAATTAATCAACCTTCTTGACCAGTTTAAAAAAAATAATTTAGCTTATTTTTTTCTTTCGTCAAATTACCACCCCCTGGAGCTGAGAAACTTAACAAGCTCGCCAAGTGTCAAGTCCACAGTTTCGTTCCATGCATGAGCTAGATCTGACGATGCATTTCGAGGAAGAAGCTGTATAGGCTGAAAAGGACAGAAATGTTTTAATTAGTTTTACTGCCATAAGTTTGCCTTAAAGAAAATAATGGCATAATGAAGAAAACTGTAAAAAAAACACAAGAAAACAAAAATCTCTAAAGCTTATTCTATGATATCATTATCAAGAATGGTTTGATGGGTGTCTTTGCAAACACCTAAGTACAAAAAATTCCCTGCAAAAGAGAAATGTAGCATGCTATGCTCTAACATGAAAAGCATGACTTGCATAAAACTCATAATTTTCTATTAACTTGTGTGATAACTACGCCCAGCAAGAGAATCAGAAACACTTAACACTCTCCGGCACACCCCACTCTGAAGACCCCTTGGGAGGGGCGAATGTCAGAGATTAAGTATAATAATCATTACCTGAATAACATACGTGCATTCATGTTTTATCCTACTTTAAACAGAAATTAGAACTGAAGAAGGAAAGACAGTGTAGGCATCTTCCATCTTCCAATGGTAATACCATATCTCCTACACTTGTAGAGATATGCATACTGTCTATAACTTCCAGTGCCATAACATAATACATCACTGGAATAATCGGTTTTAGTCTCTGGACAACACCAAAGGTGCCAGATTGCTTCCTGAATTGTCGTTTGGATTCAATAGGCCCTGAAACTTCCTAAGTGAACCAAATTGGATCTTCTGTTCTTTTACTGGTTAGGTGTGTTAAATTGGAGTCACATTAAGTCCCAGGTCAGTTAACATAGGGACGCTCCTCTCTATTGTTTATTGTTCCATTCTTCCTCTATATGTTTTCTGATGGCTTACTGTATCCGCACCCTATTGAAAGATCTACACCCCCCCCCCCTCCCCACCTCACAGGGCTCCTCTCTTGTTTGCCCCTCTTTCCAATGTCACCTTGTCTCATCTAACAACACCTAGACTAATCCGTGTTGTGTTTTCCATAGGGCTTGCACCACAAAATTTCCTAACTGCTGGGGCCCCCCTCCAAAAAAAAAACAGAAAAAAAGAACGGAAGGTCCCAACCTCATCAGGCCCGTGTTAGATTGCCGTGTGTGCTCGTTGAAACCACCACATTTAAATCTCCATCCAATTTTCTCACTATACCACGTCATCAGATCCCCTCTTCAGGTCCCCAACGCCAAGGATCTGGGAAAAGTGATGTTTACAGGACTAGTCTGAGAAGGTGATCTGATGCGAGTCTTAGAAGGCAATAAACACGAAAGATGGTGGACCGAAATAAATAGACGCTTGAACAACAAAGTAAGGGAGAAAATGGAAGGCAAAGAAAGAGAGAGATAGTTGGGGAAGTGAGCCTCAAGAAAAGGAGGCTTCAGTAGCCACAATATTACTTGTGTGTCTAGAAGTCCGAAGGACCAATTTGGTTGAAATGAATTCAGGAACCAATATGGTTTTTGGGTAAATTGTGAGGAACTATGACTCAAATTCACCTACAACTTATATTCAATTTTTTGCAGACTCAGATAAAATTGACCTTCAGTTATGCACAGTGTGTGCTATCAACCAAAACTCAGTGCTGGCATCCATACAAACCAAACGAAGTCAGTGAATTTTTTCCCTTCTTATGTTTTGAGCCAACTACTGTTCAGGTAAGTGACAAAGTAATTTTGCTCTACTATTCAGTTAAACCCAAAGACTTCATTAAAGTCATGCAATATCTTATGATTTGGTCATTTCCAATAACTTCAATGGCTAAAGTAGCGCTTACTGCATGCTTTCTGATTTATTTTGCACCAATTGCTCATCCCAACAGTATGTCCCCTTTGGAGACTCATTAAACACTAGATCTAATATGTGTCAAAAGTACCAAAATTCATAGAATAATTTGAAAGTTTCATATTTCAGATTCACCAGTACCACCAGTAAATGACTACTCATGCTGTAACATACTGAAACTTCTATATAACAACATAATACCTAAATTAATTTTTTTTATCACAAATTCAATCATAATCAAACATTTCTGAGATATTTTCTCAAACTACTTTTCTCAATATAGATTGATTAAACAAAATAAAAAGACTAACCAGACAACCAATTTTTACAATAAACCAAACAGAAACAACTTTGACTTGAATCAAACCTCAAAGCTCGTAGAATCACACTCATGGAGAGATCTATGGATCCCTCTTCGCTGGTAAAACACTACGCCTCCCGTAAAAACAGCCCCTAAAGTGGCCCCAAGGAGTCGCTCCTGAATCAAACAAGGGCATTAACGAATAGTTACAGCTTTATTTTGTTTTTGTTTTTAAGTAAAGCTTTCTCCTTTTTAATGTCTATTCTTAAATAAAAGCAATTGACATAAACAGATGCGATAATAGAAACAAGCTTAGATCAAGAGGAAACCTGAGCGAGAATGCTAATCATTTCTATGCAATTCTGTTGGTTTTTTTGGGAAATGGAGAACCTCGCGCTCGATGGAAATGGGGGAACGAAAACAAAAGAAAAATAAAAATCGCTTGGAAAGCTTGACAAATGCTTTCTACGAACAGTCGACCAGGCCCCAAAATGGGATACATTATCCATTTTCCTTCTTTTAATGGACATCTCTATTTTCTTTTGTAAGGCCCATAACAAACAGGCCGTTTCTACATTTTGGGGTGATGATACAAACACAATCAATTATTATATTAATACAACAATTTCAAACTTTTTACTTGTATGGACAAATTTATCCTTGCTTTAACTTCTCTCGGAATGCCATATCTTTTTAAGATTCACTTTGTTTATATTAATATATAATAATCATTGATTATTTTTTTTTCTATTACTAAAGCATCTAGTGAAATATTTAAGAACTTACTAGGAATATTTCATTTTTTTTCAAATTTGACAAGTATAGTAGCTACCTAGATGAAAGAACGTAAATTATAATTTTATTCAGGGCCTGTTCGGACGCACCCACTGTTGCCGTGGGAAAAAAAAATTCACTCTTGAGTGAATTTTTTTTCCCACGGAAACAGTAAAATTTAGTTCAAAGTTTTCCTAATCCCACACCCATACCCGGACACCGAACATGCCCTCATACTATGTTATTAAAGCATATTCAAATTAAAAATAACATAACACCTCTTGAAAAAAAAAAAACTACAATAAAAGCTTAAGATTTGTCGAGCATAGTAAATTCATAATCATATGTTTATATTGCTGTTTTTTTGTTTCGAATGATGTTATATTGAATTTGTATATGCTCTAGTAACATAGCAAGAATAAACTAATTAAGTTGATTTTATTAAAAAATGATAATATTATAAATTTATTTTATATATTTTTATACTAACTATATATATTCAAACAACAAAGAATTAAAATAAATATTTATGAAAGCTAAAATCATTGATGTATAACTAGAGATGTATGGGTTGAATTTGTTTTATTCAAATTAGATAAAAATCTAATAACGAATAATATATAGTAACTAATAATAACGAAGAATGTATAATAGTACGTAGCTAATAAATGGTCCTTAAGCATAAGATTGCATAATCTCCGGATGAAGAAAAATGGCAGTTGAAAGAACTATGTACAGAGGGGTAAAACTGTCCATAAAGTTTAAAAATTAGAAGTTGTTGTGTTAAAATAAAAAAATATTGTGCTAATATCATCACCCATTTTGGGGTTTACCTTAAATTAAATAACCTGATAAGGCGAATATATTATGTAAAAGAAATATTGAAGCAACTTGTATATAGTTTTCTCAGACCAATGTATGTTGTCTGGAAATAAACGTTCTCCTAGTAGACCATTGACTACCTAACAGACTATTACTATTGTTCAAACCAGCATTTAGTCCAGCAAATGACATCAGTATAAAGGCTGTCATATATCCTGATAATAACAAAACAAACAGTTCAATTGTCAAATATTTATTCCTAGTCAGCAGCCTAAGCTGTGTCTTCATCATTAGTAGTCATCACCGTCTGCACATCAGTGCTTGGGTCCCAGCTCTGCAGTGGTACGTCTCCATTTGTTTGCTGACATTCAGTTCTTCATTTGTTTTTGTTCTCCCTTTGTCATTGTTCTTGTCCAAAACAAAATCAAGTTAATAATGTTCAGCACAATGTTTTTAACAGAGTCAATTTGATGTTGTTCAGGTTAATGCCCCAAATGTTATTAAGAAGTGGTTCCTATGGGGTTAGGGCTGCTAATGAGCCGAGCCGGCTCATGAGCCAATGAGTTGAACAGCTCAATAAATTGTATCGAGTCTGACTCTAAATTAAATAAAGCCCAAACTTGACTCGGTTCATATTTTATCACTCAAACAGGGACGAGCCCGAGCCGGCTCATGAGCCAAGGAGTCTCTTCTATTTTAGCACTCAAACATTTACTGTTCGGTTCTAAAATTATGAAAACTTTATTATGTTAATGTTGCATTTGTAAAACAGTAAATGTTTACAAATGTTAAACAGTAAATGTTTTATTATACCGAAAGTTGTACATATATTTTTGCAAAAATATAGTACACAAGATTTTAGAACCGAATAGTAAACGAGTTGAGCTCATGTCCCAAAACAGTAAAAGATTTTACAAATGTTTGTCTTTTTAATGCTTGGCATGAGTTGAGCTCGCGAGTTATGAGCCGAGTTTGAGCCAAGCTGAATGCTCAAACTCATTAAATTGAGCCAAGTTTTTTCCTCAAGACTGAGCCGAGCCCGAGTTGAGCCTGTTTAGTTATATGACGAGCTGAGTTAAGTTTGAGCCGAGCTGGCTCATTAGCAGCCTATATGGGGTTGAGGTAGTTCAAATGCAAATTTCATTATATAAGATATGTTATTCCATTCTCCAATAAAGTTCTGACAATCCTCTAACCAAAAGCACACATGTTTAATTCTAGAGCACTGTAAGAATAGATGATCTGTAGTTTCTTATTGGGAACATAAATGACATCTGGTGCTACCTAGCCATCCTCTTTTGAGAAAATTAACCTTGGTCAAAATCCTATCTTTGGTTAATAACCACATAAAGACCCTATTTTTAGAAGGTACCATGGTATGTAGTTCTTCGATTCCTCTAAAGTTCAAAAATCAGTGAAGTTGTCATTGGATGACCATCTCCATCTCAATTGATCTGTCTCATGAGGAGTAATAAAGTTTTGTATGATTTTTACTATATCATCCCATTCATGTTTAATAACTCCGGTTAAAGTTCTACTAAAGGTCACCAATCCTTGGAAGAGATCACCTCATGGAATTCTATGTCTGAGGAAGTACATATGTCAAACATAAAAGGGTAATTGGAAGCTAGAGATGATTCTCCAAACCAAATATCTTTCCAGAAACTAATAGAACTGTGTACCCCTCGCTGATAAGATATACTTAATTCTATCTCCCAAATGTTGTAATTGAGTAATGGATGTCCAAAATGGTGAAGGAGAAGTAACAACTTGAAAATCAAAGTAATTCATTTGGATAGCTTGTTACCAAAGCCCCTGACAGCAGGGGTCTTTGAATCTCCACCACCAATTAGATAGAAGACCCATTTTTATTTGTTCCAAATAAGACACCCATGACCCCATTCTTTTTTATCACACATAATTTTTGCCAATTTACTAAGGAGTAGTTGTTCTTATTTGTCCCATAACCTTGCCAAAGAAACTTCCTCCTTAAACTATCAATTTGTTGGAGTATAACTCCAAGAGGTGATTTCTATTATCTCTTTGCATTTGTATCTGTAATACCATGTTGCCTAACAAAATAAAGATAGAGGGGAGCGGGAGGTGAGTATTGAGCAGTAGATGATTGTTGCAACAAAGAAGAGTTGGTCCATGTATAGCTCCAAATTTAGTAAGAGAGAGAGAAAACCATATCTAAATTCAGTTTTCTAGTTTATTTTTCAATACTATTTTACTAGGTTTAGTTGTAAATGGGGGAATGGTTTAGATTTGTCGATTAATGTCACTTGATTCTTGGAAGCCCCTTGAGTTACAAAAGGCACTAAAAATAAGGTAGAAGATTTGCTTACGAGGATATGCTTGGTTTCACATTGCATTTTGAACCGTTCAATCATTATAGAAAGATGGATGCACTATTTGAAGACCTAGTTGATCGGTTAAGGACTTCAGGAAGACTTGCTGATTCGACACTGCTGGAAATTGTGCACTCGGCGATGTTGGATGCTCACAAGAAGACCGTGTCAGAAGAAAAACGGGGTTTGGTGCGGTTGCACCACAATGCAAGATTTCATGAGCTTTCTATTATGGAGTTAGAATGCTGCCTCAAGGTGGTACGCAAAGAGGCAGAGAATAACTTTTCTGATCAAAGGTATCAATTTGAACAAGCGCTTGCCAGTATATCAGAGCAACAGGCACTAATGCAGAAGAAACTTGAGGAATTAGAAATCATAATTGCAGAGAAAGATAGAGACTTAACTAGGATAAAAGAGAATGAGCTTAAACTAGCATTTGATGTGATATCAAATGAGGTGGAGAAAGCCGCAAAGGAAAATGTTAAAAATAATTCAACCAACCAAAGCACGGTACCAAATGTGGATAGGGAAAGTAATGGCATGTTTGATGAATTGAAAAGCTCAATTGAGCAAAAGGTGTCAAAAATTGAAGTGAAATTGAAAAATGAGAGGCATATTTTGACTGATAAGTTCAATAAATTGAAGCAAGACGGTGTGACCGATCTTGAAAATGATGGCGCAAAACAATTTCATGGCTTGTATAACATAGCACATTTACTGATTGGATTTGAGGAGATGATTTCTGATGTAAGCATGCTTGAAGAGAACATCAAATTTTCTTTCAAAATGATCGAAAGATCAACAAATTTATTCAAGACGAAGCTAGAGGAAAGTAAACTCGAAATGGATATGGAGCGGGAAATGTTATATCTTTTAATGAAAAGTTATATCCAAGAAGCACAATGCAACAATTGCAAGTTGGATTCAATTGGAGTAATAACAGCTGCCAAAACTACAAAGTTGCAATCAACAAAAGAGACACTAGAGGAAGCTGCTGCACTCAGAGAGGAAATAGATAAAGTTGTTGTCAGTTCAATGATAAATGAATGGAATAACAAGAAAAACATTGTTGATATTAAACATTCATTGGAGGAGGAAATTGATAATGTTTTATTCTGTGAAATCATGAAAGATTTGACCAAATTTTGTTCGTCTAGTTCGACTCTCGCTCGCAGTAAAGAGAGAGATCACAAGGCAGCTATCAGTTTAATGATAAATGATTGCAGTGCCAACAAAGAAGCTATTCGAATTGAATATTCTCTGAGGGAGGACATCGATCGTTTTGTAATAAGTGAGACTATGAAAGATTTCTTAAAATGTAGTTCATCAACTTCAGCTGCATGTCACAACAACGAAAATTCTGATGATGAAGTACAGAAGGAAACTATAGACAAGGAAGTATTGCGAGACACTAATACGGCCTTCACTAAACTTTCAGAGAGATTTTCAGATGTTGAGACCATGATTAGCAGTAGAACAGATGCAAACAATAAAAGGTTAGTAGATTATGGTTTCACCCAACGCAACTGCTTCTATAATCAGGGATAGACCGATTTAAAGACCAAAAAAATATGGATTTACAGGTTGGAAAATCTCGAGCAGCAATTAGATGTCATGAAAGAGGAAATAATTTTGCTAAAAGGAAAGGAGTTTCTGTACCGAAATGCTTTTCTTAGGCGATGTTATGATCTACAAACAGCTGAAGCAGAGGTTGAAATTTTACGTTAATTAAAGGCACATAATATATAACAATTTCATATGGATTTTATTTATGAAGATATTATCTTCGTTTTAATTACAGGTGGATTTGCTCGGTGATGAACTTGATTATCTTCTTGGCCTTATAAAGAAATCATATGAAGTACTGGATCATCATTTACCAGAACAGCAGTATCATTCTGAGGTAGTTTAGCTCTTTAAAATTTATGGTGTTTAAGAAACTAAACATAATTTACTAATTTGATGATTATATGTTGAGGTGGCGGAGATCGTAAATCTACTTAAGAGGGAAGTAGATGCGGAGTTGCAGCCGTGATTGCTCGGAATCCAAGCACCAACAATTAATGAAATTTTGCAAATTGTACAGCAAATGTACATATGGAGAGTTGAATTTATTGGGACGATAATAGAAAGGAGAAATGTTAGTTTATTGTTGTGTTTTTGCCCCATTTTTTGTAATTACAACTCTTATCATCTTTCATTCTATCATTTATAATTTATCTACTTCACTTTAAATATTTGTTATTTTGCCTCTAGTTTCTTCCAACTTCTATTATCTGGCAATATTTTTTTTGAAAGGAAACATAAAGAACAAATATTGGAAGGAGCAAAGCCTGCCGATAAAAATTTAAAGACTATTTATGGGCCCTATTTCAGCCCCGGAAATGCATTTACTCTGGAGGCCCAAATACTTAATAGTGGATGCATTTACTTTGTGCGCATCAGTTGTTCCACATTGGACCCACATGTCAGCCCAACCATTTGGATTCCCCTGAAACCCTAATATAACATTCATCTCCTCTCATATACCCATCCCTCTGTGGCGCGCCTCCTCTGCTTCTCCAAACCCTAACCCAAGCAAACACACCGGAGAGAGGAGAAGAAGAAAAGCAAAGAGAAAATGGGTCGCGTTCGCACAAAAACCGTCAAGAAATCCTCTCGGCAGGTGATCGAGCGCTACTACTCGCGCATGACGCTCGACTTCCACACCAACAAGAAGGTTCTAGAAGAGGTGGCAATCATCCCCTCCAAGCGCCTCCGCAACAAGATCGCTGGGTTCACCACCCACCTCATGCGCCGGATCCAGCGTGGTCCGGTGAGAGGCATCTCGCTCAAGCTACAAGAAGAGGAGCGTGAGAGGCGCATGGACTTTGTGCCTGACGAGTCGGCGCTCAAAATTGATGCCATTGCAGTTGACAAGGAAACAATGGATATGCTTTCGGCGCTTGGAATGGTGGATCTGCCAGGTGTAGGGCTTGCTGAGGAGGCACCCGCTGCAGCAACTTTTGGTAACCGTGCGCCGTTCTCAGGTCCCCGCAGGGGCAACAGAGCTTAGTTCCTTGGCCTGATATGAGGAGTATCTAGTTTTTTTTTATCTTAGTTTTGTTACTTTTTATTTTCATTTATATTTTATGGACATGAATTGAGTTCTGAAGCTGATTTTGGATTTGCAATGTTGTACTGTTGGTTATATGTTTAGCTTGAGATGGAATTTAGACTCGGACATTAAGCCAATTGTGACCTTAATTTTGTTGAGTTTCTTTTTTAATCAAATATATGGTCTTCAAAATGTGGATCTGTGTTACTTGAAATTAAATTACTGAAGTCCATCTTTAATAATGGTCTTCATACTAGGTAAACTTTATCAACTTTTTTACATGTCCCATCTTTTCCATGTTTGCTGTTTCGTATTCTATAGTTCAGGTTCATATCTAGCTTAGCTCCTCTTTAGTTTTAGTTACCTGCTGGAACTTGGATGGAGGGATGGGTTTAAACTTTAAAGGCATCTGAAAAAAAGAAAAAATCAGGACCTTTTAATATTAGTTCTGTTTAAAGTTTAGGGGGAATTTCATGTATATCCCTCAAAAGTTTCAATATTACGTATTTATCCCTCTAAAATCAATAATTACATATTTATCCTTGAAAATCGTACAAACTCATATATTTGTCCAATCTAACTCTATAATAATAAAATATCTCTAAAAATAATTAAATAAATATTTTTTATAACATTGAAATTTATTTTACAATATTAATTAAGAATATGTTGATCATTATGTCCTTCGTTTATGTCACTTTAGTTTGCCTGAGTTATCTTCTCTTTAAGGCGCCGAACCTCTCGCTTCTCTCTCCAAACGTACCAAATCATAGATTTCTCCCCGCCTTCTCTTGTCGCCTCCTCTCTCACAGATTTCTGCCACCCCTTGCTGCTTTAATTTTTCCATTTCGTTTGGAGAGAGGGCGGACTAAAAAGACAGAAACGAACGGCATAATGGTCAATATATTATTAATTAATATTGTAAAATTAATTTTAAAGTTTTAAAAAATATTATTTAATTATTTTTGGAGGTATTTGATATGTTATAGAATTAGATTGGACAAATATGTGAGGTTATACAATTTTCAAAGATAAATATGTAATTACTGATTTTAGAGGGATAAATGTGTAATATTGAAACTTTTGAGGGATATACATGAAATTCCCCCTAAATTTTAATTTGACTGTTCATGCTATGTAAATTGTTCATTAATTTTTCTAGTCAAGTTTTTGTTTTATCGAAATAATATTATTCATCTTGTATTCTGTTTATATTTTGAATCCTAGGCAAAAGGCATGTTATCATTCTATTGAAATAATACTGGTGGCATACTGATGCAGTTGATGTTTTGATGTTACTTGTTTTTGAAATGCCAGTACAGAATGTAAAGGAAGTGGTATTTAGTTCACGACATTCAAGTTGGCATTTGTTGAATTGAAAATTAGTAAATTAATCAAGTTGTGTTCCAAGTTTTGTTGATAGTCTAGACTCTAGTCTGCCTTTATTACATTTTATTGAGGGTTCAACAATTGTCTCAAGTTTTTGTTCCGAAATTTTTATTAATATTCAAAAAAATATTAAATTTCAAAATCTACACTTGTCAAAATTTTGAAAATTGTCCAAATTACAGATTTATTTTCCGATTTTGAAATTCTGAAACCGCAAATAAAAATTTGTGATTTTGGTTTTGGAATTCCAAAATTGAGAAATAAGTTTCTGGTTTTAAGTTTTTTTTTTAAACAGAAAATGTTATAATTTATTTATTTTTGTATTAAAATATTAGAAATATTTTATATATTTTTTTGAAAATTGATGGAATACTATATAATTTAATTTATTAGAAATATTGCGACAAATAATCCGGATAAACATTTTTTTGGCAGGATTTTTTAGGGCTGTAAGAAAAATTAAAATATTTCTTTATGAGTTGTTGGAAAAAATAACAATGTTTTTAATCTGAGTTATTGATCCGGTTTAAAATTCATTTCTAGATAAATATATAAAATATTATAATTCTTCTATTTTTCAAAAAAATTAAAAGATTCTCTTACAAAACTCTGACCAAAATTTTATTTTGTAAAAAAAATTCTGACAAACTTTTTTGTTTTTTCAAAAATAGAAGAATCTAAATATTTTTTGTATTTATCTAGAAGTGACTTTTGAACCGAGATCAATAACTCATATTCAAAATATTTTTATTTTTTTTCAATAACACAAAGTAATATTTTAATTTTTCTTACCACTGCAAAAAATCCAGCTTGAAAAATGTTAATCCAGATTATTTATCGCTGTCTTTCTAATAAATCAAATTATATAGTACTCCATTATATCTTCATTTTTAAAATTTTAATAACTTAAATATAAAATTTAAATGTCAAAATAAAATTATTTTTAAAATAACTTAAATATAAAATTTAAATGTCAAAATAATTATTAGATATGATCTAGATAATTTTTTGTGCACGTAAACAAAATGTTATGCCAACTTGATTTTTATTGATTTTTATTGTTATTAAGAGTTTGCAAAAATATATTAATATAGATAATTTCTTAGTGTTGACTTTTAATTTGTTGATTTTTAAATAATTTTTTATATGCATGTTATGATAAATTAATATAAATCATATATAATGTTTTATTTTGATATAGAAGTTTTATAATTTTATTATTAAAAAATTAAGAAGTAAAAGTGTAATGGAAGAAAAAAAAATGAAGATATTTGGACCTTTTTTTATTTACTTAATCTGAAAAGTCTCCGCTGTACCATATTTGAGTTGGATATTATTTATGTCGCAGAGAAAAATTTGTTTGTGTAAAATAAAAAATAAGATGTGGTAAACAATTTAATACTTCTTAAAATTGTATAGCAACCAAAAATTGAACTAAAAATAATGGCCTTTATTTTATTGTGCCTCTATTGTGTCTTCATTGTGTCTTTATTTTTTAATTTTCTAATAACAAAAATTTTAAAATTTATATGTCAAAATAAAACCGTTAGATGTTATATATAATTTTCTCTACATCCACATAAAAAAATTTCGATTTTGGTTTTATATGAATCAAGAAGTTGAAAAATTAACGTCTAGAATTTATCCACAAATTTAAGAACATTAAATGTCATGATCTTTTGTGTATAAGTATAGAGAAAATGATATAGATTATATCTAACGGTTTTATTTTGATATTCAAGTTTTAAATTTTAAATAATTGCTATTTTAGAAATTGAAGGCATGTTTGAGGTAAAAAAAATGAAGAAATTTTAACCCTCTCATAAATTATAAGGCAAAATTTTTGCTAAATTCCGATGTATAGTCATCACATGACTTCCTTTTGCTGGTTCTTTTTTAAGCTTAAATAGCAACGAGCAGATTATTATAATTTGCGCTATATAATTAGAGTAAATTTCCGTTTGAAAAAAATATATTTTTTCTCTTATATAACAAACAAATTAAAACTCAAACAAATGAAATAAAGTTGTTAATTGTTATAACGTTGTATATTTTGTTTTACGTACATGTAAAATTTAGGGTCGTTTCGTTTTATATTTTAATGGTTGTCAAAAACTTGTAAATATTAGTTGGTGCGGATTATTCCTTAGCATTGAATTTTTTGTGTTTATCAAAATGAAATGTCATCATTCTTTTTTGTTGCATATAGAAAATGAATAATACACAATATCTAATGATATAATTTTATTATTTGAGTTTTAAATTATTATAATTTAAAATCTAAAAATTATAAGTATGATAGAGGCATGAAAAATAAAGATAAATTTGCAATAACAAATTGCGAGTAATCATCCTCTTCGATCGTCTTGTGGGGATCTGCACTGTAAAATTTTAAGAAATGTTTTTGTAATTGAATTAATAACATCATTAGTATTTCTTAAATCAATTTAATTCGCTGGTGTAATAACGTATCTTTCAAATTCAGTTAATAAGAGATGCCTTCAAAATGGATAGATTAGTCATTCAAATTTCATTAAATGAATAAAAAACAAAAATAAAAAAATTTAGGCTTATATCGGAATAAATCTTTATAAAAATTCAATAGAGTTTCATAGAATTGATTTAGAATTTTTTTTTATCACAACAAAAAGTAGACTGAGGAAAATTCAGTGCAATATGTTTCTAAAAATTCTAATTTTTTTTTTCTATTTACTGCTTATGCCAATGACTTTAAATTACAATTTGCAGCATAATAAAAGCGAAAGAAAAAAGAAAAAAGAAAATATAAATCGTAAGGTGAGAGAGCACAACTCAATTTATCAGAAAAGAATACGAAGACCGTAACTCACCGACTGAGTCGATTTCGCAGCGCCGTTTCCTCTCCTTTGAATCGCATTGATTATCGACTCAACCAGCGGAAGACAAACACGAAAGAAAGGAGAAAAAGACCAGTTGCTTCTTTTCACGATAGTTCATACAAATTGTGTCGAATACCATCAGTTTTGAGGCGATTTCGCAGCGCGATTTCCTCTCTTTCAAATCGCATCGATTGAAATTGACTCTCGCCTCTTGTTCGACATGATTTTGTCATCAAATCCATTTTCATTTCTGGTTACTTCACTTGTGAAGACCTTCTGATCAGAGTGTTAGTCTAAACTAGTTACCTTGTTGCGGCTCCGCCGCAACTGTTCTTTTTGTTGCTTGTTGGTTTATTTGGGTGGCATTTTTTTATTTCCTTTGTTTGGTTGGGAAATTGCATTGATTAAGTAAACATGGACATAGTGACTTTTATATATGCGAATAAATTTTATTGTATATGTTTTTGGTGAGAACGGAGTAGGTCCGATGCCCATCGGACCTACTTTTAGGTTCAATGAGCATGGTGACCGTCCGATCTAATTTAAGATTTGTGCACACGAAGATTGAAACATATACACACGAAGTTTAAAGTGTTCTACACGTATCTTAAATCAAATCGACGGTGATTAAACCCATTGAACCAAAGTAGGTCCGATGGCCATCGGACCTACTCTCAAGTTGGTTTTTGGTGAGAACAATTATATTTTTTGTTTAAAATGCTTTGATACATTGAGTAAAAATCAAATAGAAGGGGTGCACGGAAATATGATAAGGGGGGACAAATTGTGATGATTTTTACATATATAAGGTATTAATTATCATCAATTGGAATATGGGCAACAATTATTATTCAAATTATGTAATATAAATATCAGTTGAACAGAGAAAAAGAAGAAATTGATAAAGCTTGCACAATAATGTTTTGAAAATTATATGAGATGTCTTGAGACCTGGTAAGACAATTATTGATCGAACAATATGGAGACTAAATCTATCGGTTGAAGTACGTTTCTCTGATATTGTAAATGGTTTCTCCTTGACATAGCTCTGGAATTAATTTCTTGATTTCTATCAATGCACACTGTACTTTGAGGAAGTTACATATTGGCTGGGTCGAATGCGGGTATACCTCAAGAGAGCTTACCGGATGAGGGGAAGAAAGACCGAGGAGGCAGAGTGGAGAACGTCAATCACTTCAGTCTAGGAAGAAATTACCGAAGGAGGAAGAAGGGACGAGAAGAACGCAATGGGGAGGAGGCTAGCAGATGGAGGAAGTTGGGGGGGAGTGAATGAGTTGTCTCCCAGGTATGAAATGCGGGAGAAGAAAGGGGGACATGGCGGTGGGTGACCCAAGTAGCACGTGTACAGGAGGGGCATGCGGGGTCGAATCGATGGAGAGAGCGAGGGAGGGAATTGAAGAGCGAGATGAACCTCTAGAAACGAGCAGAGGAAAAATTTGGAGGGGATGACGGAAGCTAACATCAGCGAAACTGATTTGATCCATGTATTCAGTATCATAGACAGAGAATCGGGATATTACTGTTCCTCACTACAGTAACACCCCATTGCCCTTTTACTATATATAATAAGATAATTAAATACTTATATAACTTTTAAATATTTTTGTGGACATATGAACAAATAATCCATTATTTTAGTTTATACAGGTTTACTCCGGTTAATTAAGTTTAATCCGAATTGAGTTGGTGACAAAGGAAAGGAGCGGCAGTGAGAACTACTGGATGCTTCCAGTGCGAAAAATGTTCTTGTTTCCTTTCCCCCTCCTCTTCCTTTTTTCCTACCTCGCCTCTCTGCCTTTGTCAAATTCTCTCTACTCCACTGATCTCCTTCGCCAAGCCAAAGACGACAAGGAATGGCTCCTCTCCATTCGCCGTACACTGCACGAGTACCCGGAGCTCAGATTCCAAGAGCACAAATCCAGCGCCTTTATTCGATCTCAGCTCGATCAGTTAAACATATCCTATTCCTTCCCTTATGCTGATACTGGTATTGTTGCTGAAATCGGATCTGGCAAACCTCCAATTGTCGCTCTCCGTGCTGACATGGATGCTCTCCCTCTCCAAGTACGTTTGATTTGTCTTGCAATTTCATTTCAAATTTGATTAAATTTTGTTGGCATTGATTTGTGATGGTTAATTTGATGTAGGAACTGGTGGATTGGGAGCATAAGAGCAAAGTAGATGGGGTCATGCACGCTTGCGGCCATGATGTACATGTTTCTATGCTTCTTGGTGCTGCCAAATTGCTTAACCAACGCAAAAACATGCTTAAGGTATTAACTGCTGATGATTTCCCCATTTGTTTATTAATCTTCTTGAAGGCAATTCTTCTATTAGTTGATATAATTACTCTCACCACTTATAGTTTTAATTTGGAGATCCTTAATGCACAAAAATGAAAAGTGGAATTCATTTTGATAGTGGTGACAAACTCTTAAAATTTGAAAGAAAAGGAAATTATTTGATTAAATTATGATTGATATTTCAAGCCTCAATACAGTGCCTATTTATAGGTTACAAGGCTTAAAGAGTCGTTGGAATGTTTTCTAATATTACCTTTCTAGTCATTTTTGAAAAGCTGATTACAATTAATACATCTAATCAAGAGTGAGGCTATGGTACTATGCATAGCGCATATTGGTCCGTACTACAGATCAATATTTTTGTTTCCAAAGTCTAAATAGTTAATCTGAACCGTTCAATGTGACCTCCGTATGAAAATGTACTTACAGATTAAATTTTACATTTAAAAAAAGTATTTTTTTTTTTTTTATGGTTAGTGGTTAAAATTACCACTAACAAATATATTGATAAGAAAAAGTTATTTACAAAATCCTAAATTCTATCTCCTCATATAACATAAAAATAAATATTTACATTTATACTCAATCCTAGAATTTACTTTCAATCTCGCTCCATGACTAGATCCGCTTCTTCGATCGCCGCCGCGCTCCGACGACGATTGGATCTACTCACCGTCGCGCTCCGATCGAGATGAAAACTCTACACTCCGAGCTCTGATATTACCGCACTGTCGGCTCCAATCGGCTCCGCTCGGCACTAATCTCTACCCTCTCGCTCCACGACTGGATCCGCTTCTTCGACCGCCATCGCGCTCCGACGACGACGGGATCTACTCACCGTCGCGCTCCGACCGAAATGAGACTCTACGCTCCGAGCTCCGATGATACTGTACTTTCGGCTCTGATCGGCTCCGGTTCCTCCCCTCTCTCATTCTCCTCTTCACTCGAGGAGGTAGTACCGAGAGAGAAGAGAGGTGTTGTGTCAGGAATGAGATCTACAAGGAGTGGAAATGATGGAGTTGGGTGGAAGGAGACGGAGAGACGGAGTAGGAGAGGAGGGAGGTGGCGACTGATCTAATCGCCCAAATAGCCAAAAGTGAAAAGAATTCTACAAATTTTCAAAAATTAATCTTTTTTAAATTGGTAGAAAATCACTACTTTTGAATGGTGTAGAACTTTTAGATCAAGTGATTTTTTACCTATCTAAAAAAAATAGTAAAAAAATTCTAAAAAAATGTAAATTTTTTTATCTACCAATACATTTTTATATGGAGATCGTGTTGAAGGGTTCAGATCGATTGTTTGGACATTGACAATGGACAAATAATACTGTCCCCCTGCATTGGACATTGCACCTCAGGTACCTGGAAAGCACAAATAATACTGCCCCCCTGCACTATCCCCGAATAGGCAACGTACACGTCAGTCACGCAAAAGTTGAGATATCTCATAGGACCCAAATTCATAAGAATTAGGTTTAGGGCCAGCCATGCCAATCCAGAATTACAGCATTCGTGCTAATATATAACAAACGGACCAGATTCAAACTCAAACAATGGAGAGACGGAGTGGGAGAGGAGGGAGGTGGCAGCTGACCTAATCGCCCGAATAGCCAAAAGTGAAAAGAATTCTACAAATTTTCAAAAATTAATCTTTTTTAGATAGGTAGAAAATCACTACTTTTGAATGATGTAGAACTTTTAGATCAAGTGATTTTTTACCTATCTAAAAAGAAATAGTAAAAAAATTCTAAAAAAATGTAAATTTTTTTTATCTACCAATACATTTTTATATGGAGATCGTGTTGAAGGGTTCAGATCGATTGTTTGGACATTGACAATGGAGATATTGATCCATAGTACGGACCTTTATGCGCTATGCATAGTACCATAGCCTCACTCTCAAATCAAATATTCTAAGGTAGAATTGATAAAGTTCCAGATTTCAGATTTTGCTAGCTGTCCCTTGATTCTTTATGTTCAACATAAACAAAATTATTTATCTAGCTTCTGAAATTTAAGTTGGTGCTAGAAAATTCTTTTAGACTTTTTCTCATACTTTTGGCGCAGACAACTGCAATTAGAATTATAATTACCTGTCATCACTAATATTTTTATTTGGAAATCCTTAATTCACAGTAATGAAAAGTGGAAGTCATTTTGACAGTTGTGACAAACTCTTAAAATTTGAAAAATAAGAAAATTATTTGATTGAATTTATTGATATTTCAAGCCTCAATACAGTGCCTATTTATAGGTTACCAGGCTTAAATATTCGTTGGAGTGTCTTCTAATATTACCTTTCTAGTCATTTACGAAATACCTAATTCAGCTGATTACAATTAATACTTCAAATCAAATATTCTAAGGAAGGTAGAATTGATAAATTTCCAGATTTCAGATTTTGCTAGCTCCTGAAATTTAAGTTGGTGCTAGAAAATTCTTTTAGACTTTTTCTCATACTTTTGGCGTAAAAACAACTGCAAGTAGAAATTATATCCATGAACTAGAATTGAAATTAACGGAAGTTCTTGTTGATGCCATTACAAATTTGCTGTGTTCAAGGGAACAGTGAGATTACTTTTCCAACCAGCAGAGGAGGGAGGTGCCGGTGCCTCTTACATGATCAAAGGAGGTGCTCTCAATGGTGTGGAAGCCATTTTTGCAATGCATATAGACTACGCACTGCCCACTGGCAAAGTTTCGGTAAATCCTGGGCCCACTCAGGCTGCCGTCAATTTCTTTAAAGCAAGAATAGAAGGCAAAGGAGGGGATGCCTCGGCCCCCCATCTTAGTGTGGATCCTATAATCGCTGCTTCTTTTGCAATTCTATCTTTGCAACAGCTTGTTTCTAGAGAAATTGACCCTCTCTATAGCCAGGTATGACAACAACAAACACTACACTAGATGGTTACGTTAGATATTAAGATTTATTCTGACATGGTCATGCTTCACTGCTTTTTTTTGTTTGTTTGAAAAAAGGTACTATCAACAACATTTGTTAGAGGAGGAGCAAGTAATGATGTTACACCCCAATTTGTTGAATTTGGGGGAACATTAAGGAGTCTTACTACTGATGGCTTGGAAAGGCTTGAGAGTCGTGTTAAAGAGGTTAATCCTAAGATAATAATCCTAAATATTATTTAATGTCATAAATCCATACATGATTTATATCAAAGCTTCATCTCTTTTATAAAATTATTTGTTCCTTTTGAATTCATGAAGGTAATACAAGGCCAGGCAGCTATTCATAGATGCAAGGCAACCATAAACATGGAAGATGATGAAATGCTCATGTACCCGGCAGTCATAAATGATGTAAAATTACACAATCATGTCAAAAAAATTGCCAAGTCTCTTCTTGGTCCTGATAAGTTGGAGAAGGGGAAGAAAATCATGGCAGGAGAATATTTTGCATTCTACCAACAGTTGGTACCGGGCATCATGTTTGGTATTGGGATAAGAAATGATGAGGTTGGTTCGGTGCACCCTGCTCATTCATCTTATTTCTTTGTTGATGAGGATGTACTTCCTATTGGAGCGGCGCTTCATACTGCCATTGCCGAGTCATATTTGATTGAGCTTGACGTTCTCCCCAATACTTGTGAAATAGATTAGACACTGATGTCTTTATTTTTAGGAAAGTGCAAGCGTATTGTAAGGATCTGGGTATTCTCCAGTTTGTAAGGAATTCAAACCACTCTATTTTTTATGACTCTACCATACTTTCATTTCTGAAATTTTTAATTATAATAATTTAAAATTCAAATAATTAAATTATATCATCAGACCTTGTCTATTCTACATTTTTTTATTTGAAACAATAAATAAATTGATGACATTTCATTTGTTAGACAACAAAAATTCAATTCTCAAGAATAGTCCGCATCGACTAAAATTTACATGTCTCCTAACAACCACTAAAATAAAAATAAAACGGCACTAAATTTTACATGCACGTAAAACAATAGAAGAGTGTTCTTCAACTCTGTCAAGTTTTTGATAAGCTGAACTTCCAAATCTATTGAATTATCTTTAAACAATAAATTCAAACGGTTAAAACCAATCTATTTTAAAAATAGGGCATTTATACACACTTTTTTTATCACTTGATTTTATACTAAATTAATTCGGAAACTTATAAATTTGCATGTATACACATTACTACAAATATAGATCGGTTTTAACGGTTTAAATTCGCTGTTTGAAAACAACTGATATATTTGAAATTCAACCTATCAAAAACTCAGCGAGCTTAAAAACACTCTAGTTTTATTGTTTCACGTGCATGTAAAATTAGGGTTGTTTTGTTTTAGTTTTAATGGTTGTCAGAAAACTTGTAAATATTTGTTGGTGCGGATTATTCTTGAGAATTGAATATTTATGTCTATCAAAATGAAATGTCATCAATTTTTTTTAATGTAGATAGAAGATGTATAATAGAATTTAATTATTTTAATTTTAATTTATTATAATTAAAAATTTCAGAAATAAAATTATGATAAACGCACGAAAAATAAAGACAAATTTGTGATAATAAATTACGAGTAATCATCCTTTTTCGTCTCGTGCGGATCTGCACCATAAAATTTTAGGAAGGATTTTTGTAATTGAATTAGTACGGATCTCAAAACAAACTAACGAATCGGATCTGCAACCGGAATTTCCTGCGCAGAAAGTGATCACAAATCACGAATTGTTTATTTTCAATCATCACTAATATTTCTTATTTCAATTTAAGACGCTGGTGTAATAATCGTAACTTTCAAATCCAATTAATAAGAGATGCCTTTAAAATGGATAAATTAGTCAATTCCAGTTTCATTAAATAAATTAAAATGAAGAAAAAATAATAAGTGAAAGACAAATTAGTCTTAATAAGAAATAAAATATTTATGATATTTTAATTTAAAATTAAACCTTTTAAATATTTTTTTGGACATATGAACAAATAATCCATTTTTTTAGTTTACAGTTCTACACCAACTCGGATTAAACTTTGTTGGGTGGAGTTTTTGTGCAAAGGATATTGGACAAAGTGTTATCCAAAGCTGGATCACGGATCTGAACAGTTCGATTCGTATCGAAATTAACACGGGTGGTTTTGATACTGAGCCATTTAAATTTATTAAGTTTGAAATTCGTTCGCACGAATCTTAAATCCAATTGACGGTCAGGGCCCGGACTTGGATAAGTTTTGTCCATAACTTTATTAACAGGAGCCCCACGAGCAGCACTGCAGCAGTGGGGGAGTACTGGATGCTTCCAGTGAGAAAAATGTTCTTGTTTCCTTTCCGCCTCGTCTTCCTTTTTTCCTACCTCGCCTCTTTGTCATTGTCAAATTCTCTTTACTCCCCTGAACTCCTTCGCCAAGCCAAAGACGACAAGGAATGGCTCCTCTCCATTCGCCGTACACTGCACGAGTACCCCGAGCTCAGTTTCCAAGAGCACAAAACCAGCGCCTTTATTCGATCTCAGCTCGATCAGTTAAACATATCCTATTCCTTCCCTTATGCTGATACTGGTATTGTTGCTGAAATCGGATCTGGCAAACCTCCAATTGTCGCTCTCCGTGCTGACATGGATGCTCTCCCTCTCCAAGTACGTTGATTTGTCTTGCAATTTCATTTCAAATTTGATTAAATTTTGTTGGCATTGATTTGTGATGGTTAATTTGATGTAGGAACTGGTGGATTGGGAGCATAAGAGCAAAGTAGATGGGGTCATGCACGCTTGCGGCCATGATGTACATGTTTCTATGCTTCTTGGTGCTGCCAAATTGCTTAACCAACGCAAAAACATGCTTAAGGTATTAACTGATGATGATTTCCCCATTTGTTTATTAATCTTCTCGAAGGCAATTCTTCTATTAGTTGATATAATTACCTCTCACCACTTATAGTTTTAATTTGGAAATCCTTAATGCACAAAAATGAAAAGTGGAATTCATTTTGATAGTGGTGACAAACTCTTAACATTTGAAAGAAAAGGAAATTATTTGATTAAATTATGATTGATATTTCAAGCCTCAATACAATGCCTATTTATAGGTTACAAGGCTTAAAGAGTCGTTGGAATGTTTTCTAATATTACCCTTCTAGTCATTTTTGAAATGCTGATTACAATTAATACATCTAATCAAGAGTGAGGCTATGGTACTATGCATAGCGCATATTGGTCCGTACTACAGATCAATATTTTTGTTTCCAAAGTCTAAATAGTTAATCTGAACCGTTCAATGTGATTTCCGTATGAAAATGTACTTGCTGATTAAATTTTACATTTAAAAAAAAAATATATTTTCTTTTATGATTAGTGGTTAAAATTACCACTAACAAATATATTGATAAGAAAAAGTTATTTACAAAATCTTAAATTCTATCTCCTCATATAACATAAAAGTAAATATTTACATTTATACTCAATCCTAGAATTTACTTTCAATCTCGCTCCATGACTGGATCCGCTTCTTCGATCGCCGCCGCGCTCCGACGACGATTGGATCTACTCACCGTCGCGCTCCGATCGAGATGAAAAATCTACACTCCGAGCTCTAATATTACCGCTCTCTCGGCTCCAATCGGCTCCGCTCAACACTAATCTCTACCCTCTCACTCCACGATTGGATCCGCTTCTTTGACCGCCGTCGTGCTCTGACGACGACCGGATCTACTCACCGTCGCGCTCCGACCGAAATGAGACTCTACGCTCCGAGCTCCGATGATACTGTACTTTCGGCTCTAATCGGCTCCGCTCGGCTCCGGTTCCTCCCCCTCTCTCATTCTCCTCTTCACTCGAGGAGGTAGTACCGAGAGAGAGGAGAGGTGTTGTGTTAGGAATGAGATCTACAAGGAGTGGAAATGATGGAGTTGGGTGGAAGGAGATGGAGAGACGGAGTGGGGGTGGAGTGGGAGAGGAGGGAGGTGGCGGTTGACCTAATCGCCCAAATAGCCAAAAGTGAAAAGAATTCTACAAATTTTCAAAAATTAATCTTTTTTAGATAGGTAGAAAATCACTACTTTTGAATGGTGTAGAACTTTTAGATTAAGTGATTTTTTACCTATCTAAAAAAAATAGTAAAAAAATTCTAAAAAAATGTAAAATTTTTGATCTACTAGTTCATTTTTATATGGAGATCATGTTGAACGGTTCAGATCAATTGTTTGAACATTGACAATGGAGATATTGATCCATAGTACGGACCTTTATGCGCTATGCATAGTACCATAGCCTCACTCTCAAATCAAATATTCTAAGGTAGAATTGATAAAGTTCCAGATTTCAGATTTTGCTAGCTGTCCCTTGATACTATGCATAGTGACAATTGGTCCATACTACGGATCAATATTTCCGTTTTCAAAGTCCAAATAGTTGATCTGAACATTCAATGTGATTTCTCTATGAAAATGTACTTGCAGAATAAATTTTACATTTTTGGAACTTTTTACTATTTTTTAGATAGGTATAAAATTGCTATTTTCTAATGGTCTAAATTTTTAAATCAAGTGATCTTTTACCTATCTAAAAAAATAGTAAAAAAAATTCTAAGAAAATGTAAAATTTGATCTATAAGTCAATTTTCATATGAAGATCATGTTGAAGCATTTCAGATTGGTTGTTGGAACTTAAAAAATGGAGATATTGATCCATAGTACGGACCAATATGCGCTATGCATAGTACCGTAGCCTCACTCTCAATTTGGAAATCCTTAATTCACAGTAATAGCAAGTGGAATTCATTTTGATAGTGGTGAGTAACAGAAATATGTATCTAGCTTCTGAAATTTAAATTGGTGGTGGTAGAAAATTCTTGCAGACTTGTTCTCAAACTTTTTAGTAGTGGCGTAGACTACTGCAAATAGAAATTATATCCATGAATTAGAACTGAAATTAACCGAAGTTCTCGTTGATGCCATTACAAATTTGCTGTCTTCAAGGGAACAGTGAGATTACTTTTCCAACCAGCAGAGGAGGGTGGTGCCGGTGCCTCTTACATGATCAAAGGAGGTGCTCTCGATGGTGTGGAAGCCATTTTTGCAATGCATGTGGACTACTCACTGCCCACCGGAAAGGTTGCGGCAAATCCTGGGCCCACTCAGGCTGCCGTCAATTTCTTTAAAGCAAGAATAGAAGGAAAAGGAGGGGACGCCTCGGCCCCCCATCTTAGTGTGGATCCTATAATCGCTGCTTCTTTTGCAATTCTATCTTTGCAACAGCTTGTTTCTCGAGAAATTGATCCCCTCTATAGCCAGGTATGAAGACAACATACACTAGATGGTTATGTCAGATATTAAGATTTATTCTGACATGGCCATGCTTCACTGCTTTTTTTTTTTTTAAAAAAAAAGGTACTATCAACAACATTTGTCAGAGGAGGGGCAAGTAATGATGTCACGCCTCAATTTGTTGAATTTGGGGGAACACTGAGGAGTCTTACTACTGATGGCTTGGAAAGACTTGAGAGACGTGTTAAAGAGGTAAATCCTGGAGATAATAATCCTAAATATTATTTAATATCATAAATCCAGACATGCTGTATATCAAAGCTTCATCTCTTTGTAACATTATTTGTTCCTTTTGAATTCATGGAGGTAATACAAGGCCAGGCTGCTATTCATAGATGCAACGCAACCATAAACATGGAAGATAACGAAATGCCCATGTACCCGGCAGTCATAAATGATGTAAAATTACACAATCACGTTGAAAAAATTGCCAAGTCTCTTCTTGGTCCTGATAAATTGGAGAAGGGGAAGAAAATCATGGCAGGAGAAGATTTTGCATTCTACCAGCAGTTGGTACCGGGCATCATGTTTGGTATTGGGATAAGAAATGAGGAGGTTGGTTCGGTGCACCCTGTTCATTCACCTTATTTCATTGTTGATGAGGATGTGATTCCTATTGGAGCCGCGCTTCATACTGCCATTGCCGAGTCATATTTGATCGAGCATGGCGTTCTCCCCAACACTAATGAAATAGATTAGATACTGATTTATTTGTTTTTTGGAAGGAGCAAGCTTATTATAAGGATCTGGGTCCTCTCCAATTTGTAAGAAATTGAATGGATGATTTGCAGAAAATAATAAATAAAAGAAATATGCGGTTGACTTTTATATGATTGATCTTTATTTATAATCCTCATTTATGTTAGACATTTATAGCTTAAAACTCTGGCTCAGCTTCTACACGAGAAGATAGCTTTATGATTTGTATCGACAAATTTAAAATTTGAGTATCTCAGCGAATTCATTAGGTCAGAGGTAAAGCGCGAGAGATGAAGAATGAACTTACAAATAGGGTGGCAAAAAAAAAAGCTCGTAGTTTGTGGATTGATCGTAACTCGCATCTGATTTGTTCTCTCACAGTTCGTTTGTTAATGGATTGAATTGTTAATGAGTAAGTTCGCCACTAGTTCGGTTCATAATTAATGAGTTTGAGTTGAGTCTAGCTCGCTCATGAGCTGGCGAGCCAGCTCAGTCCAGGTATGAAACTTTTAATTTGTACGAATTTGTGTGAATTTGATATGCATGAATTTATTTTGTAAACTATGTTTGTATGAATTTGAAAATTTGATATTTTGATATGTATGAATATAGTTGCAAACTTAATTTATGATAGTTAATTTATTTAGTTGCACTTGAATTAAAAATTACTGCTTACGCTATGAAAATAAATATCTGATGCAAACTATACTTTATTTGATGGACTTTATTATTTATTTATTTTAATTTATATGATAGTGACACTATAAAGTTCACGAACTAACGAGCCAGCTCAGTCTAGCTTCTGAACCGAGCTGGCTTGTAGCGATCATGAGCTAAAATTCTAACTCAGGTCCTTAATCTTAGTTCACTCGACTCGCTCCGTAACTCTAGCAATGAGCTGGGCCCAGCTCGTTGCCACAGTGATAAATAGTTGATGACTTTAACATTGGATTAAACTTGATACATAACTTATTAGTTATTAACACGAAAAAAAATACATATGCAATTTTAATTGTTTCCTTCATATAATATCATCAAAGACATCAAATGACTAAACACTAGAATTACCCTTATTCAGCGAATTCTCCAAAGTGTGACGGTAATGTATGGCAAGTAAAAGTTGGAAGCCTTCAACTCAACATAACAGGTCGCGTTACACAAAGTACCCCACCGAAGATGCTGCAGGAAATCTGACACTATTGGAAAGTAGAAAGTCAACAGAAGCAATTTTTTGCAATTGTTCGACACATATTCAGTACCTAATCAAATCTTCACGTTTTAGTGTCTTAAATATTGTTGGAAGTTGAATCTGGTAGGAGTTGGGACTAACACTTTTAAGTGTTGTTTTTTTTCTGTCAGCTGTTACTCTCATCACCGTGGGTGACTAAATAGGGAATTGGCACAGACAAGAACATAATAGGTCTAATTAGTCTAAACACCGTCTGATCCGGATTCATTCTGATTTCTTTTAAATGCTACAAATAAAAATATATTGGGACATTTGTCTGGCGGAAGCAATGAAGCAAGTAATCGAGTTGGACAGCATTGATGATATGCAACAGAATTTATTATTTGTAGCATTTATAAAGTTCTAAAAGTAGAGCAAGTTGTTGGGAAAAAGGTTCAAACTTAGCATAAACATAGACCCGTCTGCATTATTTGTCGTCGTTATTGAAAAAGTTACTGAATATGTGTCGTTATTAGTCGTTCAAAATTCAATTAACAACGACAAATATTAGTCGTTCAAAATCTCCGAGCGAAACTCAGACATACTATGCGTTTTTGCTTCTCAACTGCATCTTATTTTTAAAATTTTGTTTTATTAAATTAAATACTACAAACAAACAAAATTCGGCATATACAATACCCATAGTTAGTTTTTTTTTATCCGAATGCTTCACTTTTTTGGAAACATGAACCAACAAGTAGCTAATAGAAGAAGAAAAAAAATAAAGAATAATGAAAATGTACCAAACCCTCTCTAGCAATTCTTCATTAGTCATATCCAAAATTATCTGGGGAGCATCATAACAACCAACAAAGATGATAAATTTTTCAACGTAATTACTCAAAACTAATCTATTTTTTTCGTTAATTCTCTTTTACTAAAAAAAATGGAGAACATGGAGTGGGATGGAGAAAAAAAAAATCCTCTTCCCTTCATTAGAAGGCCAGGTATATAATTCAAATTATTTCTAGGCTTCACCTCTAACAAACCAGGTAGCAAGCCCCTCGGCCTCTTAGACCATTCCAAAGTATTATTCAACAAATTTCCGATCTGATATGATTCTGCATCCAACTATAGATGCAAACATATATGAATTGTTATTTGCATTATAACTTTTGCCTAACAGAGTATATACATACAGTGGTTTATTTGAACCTGAGCTAATTGTATATTCTCTAGTTTGAATTCAAGAAAAGAGACCAATTCTGTAAGCATTCAAGGAAAGCAATTTGTATAATTCTTTTACGCAAAAAATATGCAATGTCACTTCTCCACATATCAAGTACAAGGGATATACCAACTGTGACAAATTATATACATAAATACAACCCAAAAGTGATTGAAAAGATGTGGGTTATCATAGGGAGTAGAGGGTATTGGCCAAATTCGGTCCAATACCCGATAATACCCCTCCGATCCTTATTGAGATTCGTGCCGACAAGTTTAGATCCGCACGAATCTAAACTTACCCGTGAATCTAAACTGTCCTTACGAATCTCAACCAGGATTTGGTCCGATGCCCATCAGAACCACCCCCCACCCCCAAACATAATAACAGTCAGTCTTGATCAAATGCTTTTATTCAGCTTGTCTCATTATTCATTTCATATACAGACTTCTCTTGGCCACACATCTGGAACAAAAAAGGAAAAATATAAATAGGTTCGTTTTAGTAAACTCTTCGATAAAAATTGGGCCTCTTGAGTTTTTTCAAAGACATAACTGCAAGATAAACAAAGTATCAAGCAGAAAAGGTATCTCTTTAGCTAACGACACAAGTAAAACACTTTAATGATGAGTTACTGCCTCAGGAATACGATCTTTAAGAGTAGTATCAATACAAAAAATAACACAAAGAAAAGGACACAAGTCAAATTGTTACCAAAAAATTTAACTGCTTGCAAGGTGTGGAGTGTGCTGCATGAATGCAAATTTGTTGCTTGAGCCAGTAAACAACCTACTAGAATTAAATAGTGAGAAATAATTCCAATGAAAAATGACAAATTAAGCATACATTCACAAACTTTTTAACAGAATATATATTAAATAACAATAAACACAAACCTTTTAACAAGAAGAATCAGTTCCAGCCTCCATTAATCAGATTCACTGTGATATCCAATTGAATCACCTTGAGACAATTAGCAATTCAGTAGTTTAAGGCATTCCGTTGAGTCTGCAAGATTGAAAAACAAAGCTAAGCTTTGTAAATAAATACATGATTTGGTGCACAGCCGGTCTGATCTCAATTTGTAAATTTTTTTTTTTCTTCATTGAGGTACTTCCATTCCATTTTTTCCTTCCTTACTACCCCGCCTAACTGAGTCTTCAAAAATAAACCAACAACAACCAAGCCTTTAGTCCCAAACAAGTTGGGGTAGGCTAGAAATAAAACCCAATAACAATCATAAAGTCTTCAAAAATAAAATAAATTTAAAATATAATAACCATCATTACCCTTTTTCATCTCACTAGAACGAAGCAATCCTTTATCCATGACTAACTGAGCAAGCGAATCTGGCCTGAGGCCAGAATCAACCATTTTCTGGAAGAGATTCCGAGCCTTTTCAATTTTGCCTTGCCTACAATACCCATTTATCAGAGCCGTGTATACCGGCACATCAGGCTTCAAGCCGTTCTCCAGCAATTTATCAAATAACACTTGTGCGTGATGCAAATGTTCCATCTTACACATCCCATCAATCAAGACAGTGTAACATGCCACATCAGGTTCAATCCCATCCTCCAACATGTGCTGAATCAGCTTTTTATACTTATCCCATATCTCAGAATTTCTCCTTTCCCTGGCTATTTCTGACCAGCAGGTTTCGAAAACTTTGTTGAAATGGCCATCTAAAAGAACACTATAAACCACCACATCAGGCTTTATACCGACACGTTTCATTTCCACAAACAGTTCACATGCATCACGCAATCTTCCAACCCTGCAATAGCCACGCATTAAAGTTGTGTATATAAACAAATCAGCACAAATGCCATGATTTATCATATCCTCAAACCAAAAGAGGGCCCCAGACATGTCTTCTCTCTGGCAAAAAGCTGTGATGAGTACTGTATAAGAGAGCAAGTCGGGTACAACTTGGTGGTCTCTCAGCATCACACGGAACACATTAGAAGCTAACTTGACTTTGCCATCATTACAGAGATCCCGAACTAACCATTCATGTGACCACTTATTTATCAGATAACCTTGTTGCGAGAAACACAGAAATAATCCATACGCACGTTCAGTTAAGCCTCGATACAAGTAACCCGAGACCATTGAACTATAAATACGGGTCCGACCTGTTTGACCCATTTGGTTCCTTGAGCCGCTCTGTTTTAGTACTTTAAACAACAACTCGGCTTGATCAACATTACCTCCTTTACAAAATCCCTCTATAACCAAACCATATGTTTTACCATTCAATTCAATCCCTTTTTTAATCATTTGTAATAAAAGGTGAATTGCCTCATTAATCAAGCCATTGTCACAAAACCCGCTTAAAAGTGCATTGTAGGTGACCGTATCAGGCTTTAGCCCCAACTTAAGCATTTCAATGAATACTGTATAGGCTTTGACAACATCTCCCTTGAAACAGAAACCCACAATCAAGCAGGTGTAATGGATCCTGTCAGGGTCCAACCCGTTACTTCTCATCTCGTGGATCAGCTCCATGGCCTCTTTAAACAAACCCAACCTGCAATATGCATTGATGGCAAAGTTGTACAACACCCTATCTAGTGCCAATCCCGACTCTTTAAGTTCAATGAAGCACAGCAAAACCTCATTATTCATGCCAAGCTTATGGAAGCTTTGTAACAGATGCGCAACTATATGAGGTGTTGGTTTAATGCCTCTAGCGGTCATCTCTTCATAAAGACACCAAGCTTTTGATAAATTCTTTTTTTCACAGTAAGCTCTTATTATATACCCATATGAATAATGATCTGGTGGTACGCCTTGTTTAGACATATTTTGTAGAAGCTCCTCAGCCTCATTTAATCTTGATTCCTTGCAAAGGCCATAAATCACCATGTTAAAATCTATAGAGCTAACCTCCATCCCTTCTCGGATCATTGCTTCTAACATCACATAACTGAGGTCGTATCTTTTGCATGCAAACATGCCAGATAGGAAGGTCAAATATGTTAATCTATCAAATTTCATGCCTGTTTCCTCCATCAGGCCAAAAACTGAAATTGCCTTATCGGGTTGTTTAGCATTTAGAAAGAATTTCATGAGAATTGTGAAGGAATAGGCATCTGGGTTTATGTGAAATCCTCTCATGTGGTACAAAACACTGCTTAGGGTTCTTTCATTGCCAGCTTGAGCGACAAAATTCAAGAGGAAATTGCAAGACCTGACAGTGGGGAGAAACCCTAGGTTGCCTAAATGGACAAATGCATTGGCAGCCTCTTGAGGATCCCTTTTAGAGGTGTGGTAGGCCTTGAAAAGGGCATCAAGAGAGAATGGTACCAAAGCTGAGGCGTTAGTCAATTGAACAAGAGAAAAGAAGATGGATGAAATTTGGAGAGGTGGATTGGTGTTGAAGGAGAGAAGATTGGAAAATAATGAGACTAGGGTTCCTTTTTGGTTTGCATGGTAGACGATAGAGATTATGGTAGTGTAAGTGGAGAGGTCATGGCAAAAGCCAAGGTTTTCACAGTCTTTGAAATAGGCAAAGGCGGCGGAAGGGTTTGTTTTTAGATTGTGCAAGGTATTACAGACCTGAATAGAACTCAAGCGAACTTTTTGGGAAGGAACAAAACTTTGTTTTTCCTCACCACTTGAGTAGTCAAGGTTTTTACTGAGCACTGCAATTGCTGAGAAAAATCGGGAATATGATTTGTTCTTTCTTTGGATTATGATTTTCTTCAGAAACGGTGAGACCTTTAGAAGCCCAATCGACCAATTAGCGATCAATACTGATTTCAGATAGCGGCGCATCCAAAGAAACAAAGGTCGAAACTCGTTCAAAAATTCATCAAAGGAATAGCCCAATGTAGTGCCTGTTGATAATAGAAATAGTTAGAAGGGCAAAATTGTAACTAGAAAAATCAATAGGTACCTTTATTGTGTAAGTAGAAAGTTACCGTTGGTACTAACTCCTAGGTACCAACGGTACAAAACCAAAAGGGTATAAATACCCCATGACAGAGATGTGTAAAATACAACATCTATCAATATCAATACAATAGCAAAATATTTGTTCTCATAAAATTTACATGGTATCAGAGCAATTCTGAAAAATCCGATAATAATATCCAATAACCCGATAAAGCTCCAAGCTTCCGTGTTTTACCAATAATTCTGATTCAACACCAGAAAATACCAATACAACAGAATACAAAATTCTCATTCTCAGAAATACAAAATTCTCATTACCAAAAAAAACCGAGAATAAAAAACCCTGATTCTGTCTGAGAATAAAAACCCTGATTTTCATAAATTCTGTCTGATTCTGGTTTGCCTGAAATATCAGAGCAACATATAACCAATATCCGATAATCCATAAATCATACCAAATCCGATAATCTGTTCTACAACCAATATCCGATAATCCATAAATCATACCAAATCCGATAATCTGTTCTATAACCAATATCCGATAATATGTTATATCAGTTCATATATATACCAAGAAAAATCATAAAAAAACCTTTGTGCTCATCATATACCCGCGACTTCCAGAAAATCCCAAGGAACTCAGAAACAAAAACCAGAAAAAAAAAAATAGATTAAACCAAAAAAAAAAATCAATCCTTCTCTTGTGATCGATTGTACCAGATTAAACCCTAACCTTAGATCTGAGAAGAGAGCAACCTCAACACCGATGAAGTGTTGTAACTGTAAAAAAGAGGGCCATGGACTCAATCGGTGTTGGTTCCTTCATCCTAATCTCCGGCCAAAGTGGTGGAAGGAGAAAGGCGGAGGTAGTCAGGGACCCTAAACCCTAAACCCTAAGGGGGAGAAAAAACGCGCTTTCGTTGGAGCGGCGCAGTCTCACGAAGAACAAGAAGAAGAGAAGAAAGAACAGTTCGGAAATAACGGGTCTGGATCCGGATCTGGAGCAACCCGCGCTGAAATAGGAGCTCCTCTCTCAACTCAGTGGGCTGCTGCAGCTCAAAACAGGTTTTTCTAAAGCCCAGCTTAATTTAAAACCTCATAACAGCAAAAATAAAATCAAGCCCAAGTCAAGGTTTACGTGTTATATCAAATAGAAGAAGCATTATAAGCCAAGTGATTTTGAACCCGAAAATAACAAAATAAAATGTACAAATTTGAGTAATTTGAATTGGAAACACCTAAAAAATAATTTAGATTAGCTTTTAGATTCCGGTGCAACTGACTATATGACCGGAAACAAAAATATATTGTATAATTACCAAAAAGCCAAAGGTCAAGAATATGTATATGTTGCAAATGGTGAAAAAATGAAAATTTGTGGTGATGGCTCAATCAAGATTTTTTAAAAGAAATAAAAAATATTTTACATGTAAAAAATTGCACCTCTAATTTATTATCTATAGGAAAATTTTCAAAAGAAATAAATTGTGAGATTATATTTTCATCTAAAAATGTATTTTTTCAAGATGTGACTTCTAAGATAATGATTGGTGAAGGTTTCTTTGAAAATGGACTTTATTTTTAAATAGCCAAAAAATTAATTTCAACACAAAAATACAAGACATGAGAAATTTATGGCATAAAAGGATTGGGCATCCCTCTGATAAGATTTTAAAATGTATTATGTGATTTTTCAAATTTAGATTGTAGCAATTGTGAAACATGCACATTAGCAAAGCATACAAGACTCTCTTTTGTAACTTCAAATTCTAAAAGTAATTAAATATTTAAACTTGTTCATTCCATGTTTGGGGACCTCTGCCCTCGTAGACTCTTATAATGGTTTTAAATATTTTGTTACTTTTATAGATAATTTTTCACGACTAACATACTTTAAAAAATAAAAGTGAAGTATTTTCTCACTTTCAAGATTTCTCAAATTTAGTTGAAAATCAATACAACACAAAGATTAAAACTCTTAGGACCGATAATGGTACGGAATTTGTAAATCAAAATTTCTCAAAAAATTTTAAACAAAAATGAATTATACACCAAACTACTTGTATTTATACACCACAACAAAACAGAGTTTCCGAAAGAAAAAATCATCATTTACTTAAAATGACAATAACACTTATGTTTCAAAATAATGTTCCAAAAATTTATTGGTCAGATGCCATTCTAACTGCAACTTATTAAATAAATAGGTTGCCAAGTGTCGTTTTAAATAAGAAAAGCCCATTGGAAGTTATTTACCAAAGAAAAATAATTTTAAACCATTTAAGAATATTCGGATGTAAATGTTATGTACACCAAAATAAACGAGAGAAACTAGATCATACTTCTATTAAAATTATTTTTCTAGAATATTCATCTAAAAAAAGGTTATAAATGTTATGATCCTATAAATCATAAATTATATATTTCTAGAGATGTAACTTTTTTTTGAAAATGAGCCATATTTTAAAACAAATAAAAATGAGATTGATAATCACATTATTACAAATGATTTTGTCTTTCCTATGTCTACAAATCAAATTGTTGAGCAAAAAATTGTAGGAAATGAAGAAGAAGAAAATGGTGACGAAGATGACAACACTCCTCTAAGTGGTGCCGGGGAAGAAGAAAATGAAAGTATTGAAGAAGAAAGTGATAATATTGAAGAATAAGCTCCACTAAGGAGATCAACTCGCCCCACTCAACCGTCAACAAGGTTACGAGATTTTGTAACCTATGAGGTTCAATATCCTATTCAAAATTATATTTCATATAAAAGTATCTCAAAATATCACCATGCATTTCTTAGTTCAATTTCGAAAATGGAAAAACCAAGAAATTTTGAAGAAGCCATAAGCCAACCGGTATGGTGTAAGGCTATGAAAGAAGAACTTCAAGTCTTAGAAAAAATAATACATAAACCATTAAACCATTACCAAAAAATAAAAAACCTGTAGGAATAATGGTTGGAATTTTTATCAATTGGATGTTAAAAATGTATTTCTTCAATAAATACTTGAAGAAGAGGTTCATAAGACCCTTCTACCGGGTCATGTAAAAGAAAAAAAATGTTAATCTTATTTGTAGGTTAAAAAAGTCAATTTATACACTTAAACAATCTCCAAGAGCATGGCATGGCAAACTATCTCAATATTTAATATCTTACGGTTTTAAAGTAAGCCAATCCGATATATCATTATTCTCAAAACATGAGAGTAATGATATTACTATTGTCCTTGTTTATGTTGATGACATAATAATAACCAGAAACAATTATGACAAAATTAACAATATTAAAAATACTTCAAAAAAAATTTGAAATAAAAGACCTTGGTAAACTTATATATTTTTTAGAAATTAAAATAACTCATTCTATCAAGGGACTATTTATTTCACAAAGAAAATATACCACTGACCTTCTAAAAAAACGAGAAAATTAGGATCCAAACTGGCCTTAACACCAATAGATAGCAATTGTAAATTGAATTCCGAAGATGGAGAATCGTTGGAAAATATCAACCAATTCTAACAGCTTGTAGGTAAATTAATTACTAATGGTAACTAGACCGGATATATCATTTGTGGTAAGCCAAATTAGTAAATTTATGCATTCACAAAAAAAACCGCATTTGGATGCAATTGATAGAATTTTGAGATATTTAAAGAAATCACCCGGAAAATGTATATGGATGAAAAATAATAAATCTAATGATGTGTGTGGCTATTCCGACGCAGATTGGGCCGGGAGCTTTGATAGAAAATTAAAAACCGGCTATTGCACGTTTGTAGGTGGAAACTTAGTCACATGAAAAAGCAAGAAACAAAATGTCGTAGCACGATCAAGTGCGGAAGCGGAATATCGTGCCATGGCATCCACCGCAAGTGAACTCACGTGGATAAAACAATTGATTGTAGAGTTGAACTTCAAAATTGATAAATCAATGAAGATGTTTTGTAATAACAATGCGGCACGGCATATTGCCTAGAATGCAGTGTTTCACGAAAGAACAAAGCATATCGAAATCGATTGTCATTTCATAAGAGAAAAAGTGCAAGCAAAGGAAATCGAAACTCCTTATGTGAAGAGTCAAGACTAATTAGCCGATGTCTTTACCAAGAGTCTTATTCCGAAGGCATTTGAAGAAATAACAAGCAAGCTAGAATTAACTGATATTTATAATTCTAGCTTGAGAGAGAGTGTTGAGAATATAATAGAAAAATTAATAGGTACCTTTATTATATAAGACTATATGTATTAAATTTCTTAATTAATTTGGTGTTTTTATTGTTCTATGAAATTTTAGGTACGTTAATATATAGTAACAAATATATAATATAATTTTTTAAAAATAAAAAAAACGCTATTTGGAATAGCTTCCGCTATACGCTACGCTTTCGTTATAGCTTTTTTTGTAGCCTTCCCGCTATGACGCTATAAACGCTATTTAAAACATTGATATAAGTAGAAAGTTACCGTTGGTACTAACTCCTAGGTACAAATAGTACAAAACCAAAAGGATATGAATAAGCTAATCAGATCTGACTAATTCCCATTGATTTTGTTTTTAGTTATTACTGCACCTGATTAATTCTGGTGTTTTTGCTATAAACCTATAAAGGATCTGCCATTTGAATAACAAAATTGTTATATCTCTCAAATAATTTATCCTTTTAAGTATATATTAAAAAAATAGGTTTATATAACAATTTGGATGCTCTCTTAAAAAGCAAGCTCTGTATCTTCATGCCTCGAACAAAAGAGAGATAATCAACTGCCTGCTATCCTAAAAGTGTTGCACTGCTCTCCTGACAAGCAAATTTTGTTTCAATAACTATCCATGCCCTTATTTTCTTATTTTGAAAATCAATGCACGGATGAAAGAAAAAGAAAATCCCGCCAGTTGTTTAGCTCCCGCAGTTTGCAAATTCTCTTTTGCTCTCGTTAGTTTCTCCCTTTTCTAGAATAAAGATATTGACACTGTTATTTTAATTTTATACAAGATATTGACAATGTTAATTTTATATGTTTTTTATTTAAATATTATTGTTTCTATGTTATTGCATGAAGTCAAAACAAAGCTGTTAATACGTTAACCCATTTCTACAAAGAATTGAGTCAAGTAAATTGACTACTCTTGCTTCTGTTTTCATACGAGCAAGCGATCATATTTTTTTTCTTTGCTTTTTTTTTTTCAAGGGACCCTTAGAATAATTCTTACAAATCATAAAAAAAAAAAAAAACAATCTTAATTCGTCTCTTTAATTACAATTTTTAACTTTTTATTTAGTTGAATTAATCTTTCCCGATAAAATTGTACCCATGTAATGACATGAACATCTTTTATTTATATTTACTAGGGTAGTTGATCGCTCTCATCCGAGAAAAGAATTGTCCATTGAATAAAATGAGAATTTTTTTTAAAATACTAAAAATTTGTATAATGATAAGCATGCAAAAAAATAAAAGAGTTGTATCCTTTTAAGCACTTGAGAGTAGGCCCGATGGACATCGGACCTACTCTGGTTCAATGGGTTTAATCACCGTCGATTGGCTTTAAGATTCGTGCATAGTGCTTTAAACTCCGTGCGTATCTGTTTCAATTTTCGTGCGCACAAATTTTAAATTAGATCAGACGGTCATCATGCTCGTTGAACCTAAAAGTAAGTCCGATGGACATCGGACCTACTCCGTTCTCCCTTTTATGAGTTCAATTAAATCTTAAACACATCACACAATCTCTTTTAAACGAGGAGAGAGAAGTGTAACACGTAAAACACACGGTCAAATTAGATAAGGAAAGCAACTTGGCAGCCGCTGCCAGGATTTAAAAAAAAAAAACAAAATAGATAAGAAAAGAGAATAAATTCGAGCCGATGAACCCAAATATAAATGATGTGACATAGTTAAACATTTGAAGACTCAAGTTTTTTAGTAGGGTTAAAATATCCCTTGGTTTTTTGTCCGATGTGCTCCAATATTATTATCTCTATTTTTAAAGTCTAAATAATCGATTCGAACCGTTCAACATGATTTTCATACTAAAATGTGCTTGGATGACAAATTTTAGAATTTTTAAATTTTTTTTACTAATTGTTTAGAGAGGTACAAAATCACTATTTTTGAATGGTCCAGAATTTTCTAAAAACAATGATTTTGTACCTATCTTAAAAAATAACAAATAAATTTCAAAAAAATCTAAAATTTGTATCCAAGCACAGTGAGTGGTTCGAATCAACTGCTTAAACTTTAAAATAGAAATAATGATGTTGGGGCACAAAATCAATGGGACATTTTAACCCTACTCAAGTTTTTTTTTATGTATTTCGAATTAATATGGACAATTCTTTTCACTAATGTTGATAATTGTTCTATTTTGTTGAAAGATGGACATACGCTTGTTAAGTAGATTCCACAGTAACACATTGTTAAATTTTGGACTGAAAAAGTGAATAAAATCAACAATAGAAATCAATGTCTATGCAGAATGTGTACTAATCTTCTTATAAACTCATGAGAAATTCAGATATATTATCCATTAAAATTTTCAAATGATCTATTTCTTTATTTAAACTCACTTATTATATATCATCATTTATTGATTTAATCAATTAAAAATCGATAAATATTAATAAATATAAATAACAACTATTCCCTTTTCTTTTATAATTTTAGTTTCTCTTTACAAATTTGTAATGGGACTTCTTATTTGGAATGAGAGATTTTTTTAATTAGACATAGAGATTCCGGTTCGAGATTCGTGCCAGATTAAAACTGACAACCCAGATCTGATTCTACTCAGTCAGCTATTGCACTGGATCTGAATTCCAGCAAAATAGGCAAATAGCCTGTGGAAGGATAATGGACGCTCCATCGTACGGTCCGTGTTGCCTCGCTAGCTCTTCCTCTTCGCTTCCCGCTGTCGCCTTCTCCGATTAAAACATCTCCAATAATGTCCCGATAAATCGCTCATTATGAGATCAATGGCATCTTTCTCTACGCTCAAACCCTACTCTCTCCCTTTCGCACCAATCAAACCCGCCTACCCTCCCCAAGGTAACCATATTTCGCCTCTAAAATCTCTATCATAATTAGTTCGCCATTAATACTGTCTATATGTGATGAAATGTTTGGTTAATTCTTTTTGTTCAGTTGCCTTGTGCAATATTGTCAAGAAAAGGTCGGATTACAAGAACTTGGTTTTGCATTATGCTACTCCGCAATTTCGTCAATTTGGTGGGGTTAAGCGGCACAGGATTCAGAGAGATACTGTTGTTAGGTCAGAGATTGTCGCATCTACTGCTGGTTTCTCTGATGATTCTTCCCACGCCTTAGCAGGTATTCTCACTTCCGTTCAGTTTTGTTAGGTCTTCTACCTTTGGAGGCAAAATTTTTTTTTTTTGACATTTTTGAATTTTTTTTTCCTCCATATTATGGATTACTGTGAGCCGCTGTATGTCAAAAGCAATGGTAAATTAGTACTGTGTACTTCAGAAAACTAAAGTTGGAGAAAGAATTTTTGGACTCGTTAGTGATAATTTGAGACCAATTTGAAATACCCAATTACTGTTTTAGTTTACCACAGTTTCTAAAATCTAGTCCTTGCAGTACCAGTATCGTAGAAATCCAGTAATATCTTATGTAATTTTAGTTTGGTATTTTGTACCAATTTTGACTACTTCATTTTTGCCCCAAGTTGCTTTTTGTACAGCAGTGGGCCCTTTTGTATACTAAAGCTGCATTAAGGACGGAAATTTCAAGAAAATCAATAAAAGAGTCAACCAATTTATTATGTTCGTCTTTAATTTCATCTTTTTATAAAACCAGATTCACAATGTATTTCAAGAATCAGAGGTGTCTCCTTCTATCTGGCAACAGCTACTATAGCCATCCCTCTCTTCATTGCAATGGCAATTATACACCCCTTCGTACTCTTATTCGATCGATACCGAAGGATAGCCCAGCATTTCATAGCCAGTCTCTGGGCCAGATTTACCATTTGGCCCTTCTACAAGTTTGAAATTGAAGGATTGGAGAATTTACCCCCAAATACTATCCCTTCTGTCTATGTCTCAAATCACCAAAGTTTTCTTGATATATACACACTTCTGACATTAGGACGGTGCTTCAAATTTATTAGCAAGACGAGCATATTTGTTTATCCTATTATTGGATGGGCCATGTTTCTCATGGGGGTCATACCATTGCGGCGCATGGATCATAGAAGTCAGTTGGTAATATTCTCCTTTTTCACTCTTTTGGTGTTTATATGGTTTTACCTTGTTCATTGAGCTTTTGGTTTTGTTGGTAATTTTATTCTCAATACGGTCGCAATGTTCCAATAAGCTATGGAAATTGGAAACCACTTTGTTTGGGTTCAGTAAACTTCTAATACTAAAGTCTAATTTTGTTTAGGATTGTCTAAAGCGGTGTATAGATCTTGTTAGAAAGGGCGCTTCAGTATTTTTCTTTCCTGAAGGAACTCGAAGCAAAGATGGGAAGCTAGGTGCCTTTAAGGTGAGACCTTTTCTCCGAGATGCAATATTAGAAAATATTATCATACTCCTGACAGATGGTAATTTTTAATATTAGAAAGGGGCATTTAGTGTTGCTGCCAAGACTGGGGTACCTATTGTTCCGATGACCCTTTTAGGGACCGGAAAACTGATGCCGGCAGGAAAGGAGGGAATAATAAATTCAGGTTCTGTAAAGGTTATCATTCACAAACCAATAGAAGGGAATGATGCTGAAGCTCTATGTAATGAGGCGAGAAGTATAATTGCTGAGTCTCTTCTTACGCATGGCTATGGGGTGCACTGAGATCTGCATAACATTTTTGTGTACGTATGCTGAGATCTTGTAGAGGAATAATTTGTTTGAGGTACAATTTTTGCTTTTATACTTTCCTGAGTAATTACCATTATTTGGTTTCTTTTCTTTGTGCTTTTGTGTATGGGTGAGTCTGTTGCTTGAGCTGTTTGTTCACTGGTGTACACTTGTACTCCTTTCATGTAGTACACTATTCCCCATATATTGTTTTAGATCTAGAATCACCCTACTTTGAATACGTATCCTCTGCATTAACGCACCGTTTGAGTTAATTTATGAACCATACGATCAGAATCCGGATCAATCCTGTCCACTCCTATAACGCACGTGTACTTTAATGTTAGTGCGGATCTCAATAGGACGGTTCAGATCTTAACTCAAAATTTGAGTTAATGCAGAGGATACGAATTCCCCTACTTTTGCTTAAGAAACAGTAGTTGCCATGTGCTCCTCTTTGTAAAAGGCTTTTTATAGAAAAAAGTTCTATAGAATTGTCTTAGCTGGATGTTTTTCTTAGTCAACTTTGGCGAATTGAAACGTCAATATTATAATATGAAATTCTCATAAATGTCACTCTGAGTTTAGTAAATGTTAGCACAAGTATATAAATTGGGAGCTCTGATACATTCAACTTATGTCCAGGGGTCAGTGCCCACCCCTAGATTGGCTGGAGAACTGGGGGCGATTTTACATTGACAACCAGGCACCTCACTTACGTTTATGATTAATCCCCAATTCTCTAATGTCAGAATTCAACTTTTTTTTTTCATTGTGCTAATTGACAAATTGCAGCTCATTTTCATGCAGGAGCCATTCTCTTTGCTATCATACTTGATGATGCGCATCGAGAAGCATACACTCTTTTGGGAAATATTGTTCTCCTTTTTCCTTCTTAGTTGAGAAAAATAAGATAGGTAATTTTGGTTTCTTGTGAGTCATTAGTTAATATAGGTTGATGAAATCTGTTACTTAGCCTTTTGCAGGAAACAATAATTACAAAAATAATCAAAAGAAAAATTCTCCTTTTTTATCCTCACCATTTTTTTTTTATAAATTTCATATGTTGTACCTCAGTTAACTTAGATGGCTGGCATTATACCTCTGTTAACTTAGATGAATGACATTACCTTTCCAAATGAAGGACCAAGTCATTAAGAAAAGGAATAATAACTTGAAGATTTTGACATACAAATGTAAAACAGTGAAAAAGGGTTGATCTCTCTAGAGAAGAGCTGTTTGTAATGATCTGATTGTAACAGAGGCCGCCGCAATGGGATCTAGACTTAAATGAGGGATAAAGGCAGAGGCGGAAGAAGGCATAGGGTAAAGGGCGCTAAGCACCCCTTGTAAATTGAAATTTTTTTAATTTTATCCTTAAAATTTTTTTTTCAATTTTTGCAAAATATATTACTAGTTGCTTTCTAATAAAATGAAATTACATGATACTTATTCATCCAGCTCTTCCAATATCAATTTTCTGATTCCACTCCCGGATAAAGGCATCACCGTTTTGACCTTCAATTTCACCTTCATGTTAGTTCCTGCAGCCTCTGTGGATCCGGGATGGGATAAAATTGTGCGGGCAACCTTGTGTAGTCGACATGCATGCCGAATATTGCTTCAACACCATGCAGAGTGCCTTCTATCATGTAAGAAGCACTGACACCTTCCTCTTTTGCCTGGTTGAGAAGTAATGTCATTATTACTTCTAATGAGTATATAATGATATGAAATGATACAATCTTATGACATGAGTTGCATTTGGTTATAAAATTGAGTAAAAGAAAAGAGTAAAACAATTATACCTTGGTGCTTTCGGTTGTGAAGTATTTAGCAAGTTCAACAAGCATAGTCACATGAAAATGAGATCCGTATACATGCATGAGCTCATCTTGCTTTTGTGTTACCATTCCACCAGCTCCTGAATCAGATAATCAGAACAAAATTGGGCACTTAACCTTGGCACTGGCTGCTACGTGGATTTTACTGAAATAAGTGTAGCCTTTTTCTCTCCAGTGGCAAGAAATGTTATTTATTACATATAATTTATAACACGAGGGATTAGAGAGAGATTAGTAGGAGCATACTATTTAAAAAATAAGAATAGACAGATATAGGAAGGTTTTGACAATCTGTTGGCTTCTGACCTTTCACAAAGCAAATTTATTAAGAATTTCTAAATGTGCAAATTAAGAGGGTAGCGTTATAACGCATCACCTATCGATAATTACAGATCAACCTATTTCATGAAAGAGGAGTAATCAAAGCAGGATAATGCTGTCAATTAATGTAACCTTTCTGGGAGGAACACTGCATGTTCCCAAAAGGCCAAAAAGGTCTGTTTAATTAAATGGATGTGTTAGATCACACATAAAATGGGGCCTCTTTGAGAAATGTATATCCTCATAAATAACTCAACTTCTCAGTCAATTTTTTTTTGCGTGCATGTTAAGATGCACGGATATTATTAATAGAGAATGAGTTGCCTTGAGATTCGTGCTTTGAGAATTTAAATGGTATGAATTTTTCATAAATCAACTCAATTTTTGAGATATCTCAGGGATGTGAATTTCTCTTTGACGGTATCTCTCGAGTGTTTTTCCATTTTGATTTTCTAACATTTATAAGTAGTTCTTTCCGGATTGAAGAATGGTTTTTCTGTTTAATATATATTTTTTAATGAAAGAGTTTGATAATTACAGATGAATGATCAATTAATTTTGAATTAACTCAAATTAGATATGGGATTTATTTAAATAATTGATAACAAATCTACAATTTTTATTCTTAGTTTGATAACATTTTTCAAGATGTCAAGTAAATATACCGTAAAAAATAAATATACGCTAGAATTATCCTTAAAAGTATCTATAATTTTGTGAGATCTATGTACAATAGTGAATAGTGACTTACAATAAAATCTATTACAGAAAAGATGCAACGGAGCTATAATTTCATCAGCATGATATTATTTGAAACTGCTTATGTTATAGTGACGGGTGACCGACAAATAAATTCCCAAAACATTACTTTTTGCAGGATCTGTTTATAATGATTTTTAATAAAATCTACTCATGAGTTGTAACACCAGGTTGTCAGTAGACTCAGTACTCGGTGAATATTAATTCCCGGAGCTCCTGCTTCTGCTTTGACCCAAACGAAGGTTGAATTCATATCGACTAAGGTACCTCAAATTTTCAGTTTGGATTCGGACAGTCCGATCTGTTTCGGCACGAATATTAAAGTAATCCATGTATTTTACCTCGAACAAGATTGGTCCAGATTCTGATCGGACGGTCTGCATCTAAACTCAAATGGATTACTTCAGAGGATGCTGGCCAGCGAAGGTTCCCCTAATAAATTTATTGAACTCTCCGTCTTTACCTTTGTGGCTTTGTCCTCATCTTTCTTCGTAAGCATCGCTTTCTCATGCGATGAATCCGGGCCCGTTGACAAAAGGGACCCAGGAAGACAAAGTCCTTTTGGCATCTTAAAGGGCTCCCTTGCCTCCTTGCGAATACAACCGGGGGCGTCCGAGAGGCATCGGACCAATATCCGATCGGAGCCGTTTAATTAGCATCAATATGCGCGTAAACTTGATCTACACGAATTATAAATCTGATCGGACGGTCCAAACCGGATATTAGACCGAATTTGGTCCCGTAACCATCGGACGCTCCATTCTTCTTGAATAGAATTAGGTTTAACATGGTAAATTTCTGAGTCGCATCAGTTAGGTAGGCCGTTTAGAAAAAAAAAAATAGAATCTGCAAAGTTTGTGCGGCGTGAAACAGTCATGCTAAGCTGTGTGATTCTACTGACACAGTAAGGTATGGGATAGTAAAACATTATCTTGGATTTTGGTGACCCGTTATACATAAATTAATTTTGTGAATTATACAGATAAACTTCGAAAATAAAAGATTCACAAAATTTCGCTTTCTCTCAGCTTTCAACCTCTCCATTAATGAGGTGACACGTGGGACATGAATATTTTGTTGCGTTAGTTTCGAGTTTCGACTGTACAAGCGGACACGCCTCTACTCTCTCTCTCTCTTCTTGCCCTTTTTGTAGAGATGATAGTTGTCTGCGGGTTTCGATCTAATATATTTCTCTGAATTATCGGTTTGTCCGAGACCGTAAATTTGCGAGAAGAATTGAAAAGCTGGGGTAAGTTTGCAAATATCAGCTGCTTAATACTTTCTTTGTTTGATAATTTTGTTTACTTTCGTTTTGTGATCTGTTACTCTCTAATTTGTTCGTTCTTTTGGGAAATTTTGTATAATTAGCTGCTTAGCAGTCTTAACCCTTGCTTTTTGTTGTTTTTTTGCATCACAAGCTCATGGCCGTATTTAATATTTGAAATTGTTAATATTGTCATATTTTTCTTCAATTGAAAAGTATAAATAAAATAAAATAAAAGTTTATTTCTTCAGTTTCATTTGGGATAAAATCTAGAAATCTCTCTTTCGAAATAAAAGAAACTTTAATACCTTGCTGAAAATTTGCCCTTTGGTAATGATTTATTATTCATGTTAAAATCATCACCTACCTGATGAATGGTATCTAACAGATACCAGAATTGAGTAATCACTAGAAATGCAGTCATGTGATCTCTATGAAATATCAAGCACCAATCAATGACAGCTACATAAGAGCCACTTAACAAAAATTAGTGTTCCAATAGTGCAAGGATGAAGCCAAAGGGAGGAACAGTCAGTAAATACTTCACACTGAACACTGGGGCCCGCATCCCAGCTATAGGCCTCGGCACATGGCAACAATGTGGCTCAGACATCTGCATTGAAGCCGTCACCACCGCATTAAATGCTGGGTATCGCCACCTGGACTGTGCGCATCTCTATGGCAATGAGGCTGAGGTCGGCAAAGCCTTCTCAACAGCCTTCCAATCTGGCCTCAAGAGAGATGATTTATTCCTGACCTCAAAATCATACTTCTCTCCCAATTTGCACAAAAAAGTTGAAAAAGATGTTAGGGTTTCTCTGAAAAATCTTGGAGTGAGTTATCTGGATCTGTACTTGGTGCATTGGTATGAAAGCTCAGCAGTTGAGGATGCAACAGATCCACGAGGAAGGGGTGATTCAGAGTACCGGCGATTCCTCCAATGGATAAAACCCACATGGCGGGCCATGGAGGAGTTGCTGGAGACCGGCCTCGTGCAGGCCATAGGCGTCAGCAATTTCAATGTGCAGCAGATCAATGAGCTGCTCCAATTCGCAAAAGTTGTGCCAGCAGTTAATCAGGTTTGTTTTTGTACTTGTTTGTGTTGAATTGTTGTTCATTAATTGATGTGAATTGAACGCTGGGAATGTTGCTTACATCACGAATTTTTTTATAATTGTTTGGTCCACCATGTTCATTAATTAGGTTTGGTTGAATCATTTTAGTTAATATCTTAGAAATTGAAATTTCATGTTTGCAGTCAATGTTCTGGCAGATGACTAATTTTGGCAATTCTAATTTTCTACACATCTTGCTGGATATGATTTTATTTCCTTTTTTGAGATATTGCCAGAAATAACATTTTGAAATTGAAAAAGGAATGTACTCCTTTCAGTACACAGAAGTACATAATTGATGTCTGTTGTAACTTTCTTGTACTTCCAGAGTCCGTTCGTGCTGATATATTACTGGTATCATCTTTTTCATACCAGAAATATTTTTTAGTGCCCAGAGCTCTACTATATGAATCAATTTCCTAAGAGCACCAGTATACCCAATTTTCACTTTATATCCTTATTTTCCACAATAATCATAGACATACTGGTAGTAGCCAGTGATGCTAATTATATATATCCTTAGGACCTTCGGTTGTCTTATTTTTTAGAATTCATTTAATTATAGGGTCTATTTTGCCTTTGCTGAAAATTCAGTGGCGTCAATTGGCTGCAGATTGCCTCCTATATCTCCGCTACTGTTCAATGCCATACCAATTATTTCTTTTAATAACCTGTAATGTTATAGGTGGAGTTGCACCCATTCTGGAGACAAGATGAATTGGTGAAATTCTGCCAAGAGAGAGGCATACATGTGTCTGCCCACACTCCCTTAGGCGTGCCTGGTTCTTCTTCTGGGTCACAAACACCAGGCCAAGGGATGTCTGATAGTGGTTCTGAGGATGAGCCGGGGACACCCACCTTGTCGTTTAGACGGTCCAGGTCGGTTCATCATCAGATGGTGAAGCTCTCTGTTGTAGCTGAAATTGCAGAAGTACATAAAAAGACACCTGAACAGGTATGTCTAATTTCGGTACTTCTTTACTTTGTCATAAGTAAGATTCTTTTTATTACTCGTCTGATTTTCTTTCAAACATTAGGATAATTGGATGCTTGGATATTCATATTATTACTTTCTATTACTCAATCAACATTAGTAATATGATATACATGTATTTGGATGCTTGGATGGCACGGCATATGTTGGCCATCTATGATTTGGTTACTTGAGACCTTAATATGAAATACATATGCATGCACAGAAACACAAATGAATAAAGAAAACTAGATGAAATATAGAAGGTCAGTATTAGTGAACCTGTGCTATGGTGACTTCGTTCATTAATCATTACTCATCAGATCTGGTACTGAAATGAGGTGATCAATGGTACGACATTTATCTCTGAAGTTTATGCTTAGTATTTAGTATTTAACTGGTAGACTTTTCATGATCAGGTTATTCTAAGGTGGGGACTACAACGTGGCACCAGTGTTCTCCCGTGCAGTTTGAACCCAGACAGAATAAAGAGAAATATAGATCTGTTCGATTGGTCTCTGTCTGATGAAGAATGGCAACTAGTTAACTCATTCGAGCCACAAGCATGCCTATTTGGGAACTGGCCTGCGAATCTGTCAGAAAGTGGGTCTGGGTTCTTTTCTGGAAGGGGGCCTCTCCAAGCTGTGCATGAGCTGGAATATGATGATGAGCAACTCTTTTGACAAATAAATGCTGTAAGAACAGTGAACAAATTTCAGGCTTTACTTTGTTGCCCTTTTTTTTTTCTTTTTGTACAGATTCTACGGTTAGAGTTGCTTGTTTGGGTTACAAGTATGGTGCAGGGGGAAGCTGTCCTTGTTAAAAAAAAAACAGTTTTGGTGTTCTTTTTCACTTTTTTCTTTTCTGTTGTGGTGTTGGTATGGTGGAATAAATTGCTTACACTTTGTATGGACGATTGTTTACAGGGTGATGCTTTGTTTTGTCAACAGTTTTCATCATGCAAATCTAAATATTGAATTTTTTTCTTAAAAAACAAAACACAATCCCCTCGGAAAATTTCCAATGTTTGGTTGTTGTATTTGTGAGACAAAGGTGATTCATTGATTTGGGTTTTGGAGGTAGTAAAAACATGCTAAATTTGTCTATACTTTTGACAAACCGGTGTTATTACAGTCAAAGCTATAGATTAAAATAGAAATTCCTCATGCAGTATGACGATTGCTGATGCAAATTTTTATTGTCAATATCATTTTGTATGTTTTGTTGTTTCTAAAACTGGCCGTTATCAATTTGATTTTCAAAATTGAGAAATATAAATGGACAAGAAATAACAATTCTCATGCTTAAGGCTATTTCATGTTTCATGCAAGTATTTGTCTTCTATTAATTTATTTCATTGTGATTGTTATCTAGTGATACTTTCTAGGTGCATCATAAGCTTATGGCATAAGATCAGCTTCTTTTTCAATCTAGGAATGTGTTTTTGTATCTCTTACAGTTCATTTTACTGGACTGGGTTATGTCCCTGGTACAGGTAATACCATAGACTCGGTTCATTCCCTCTCATAGAGATCCACAAAAACAAAGAGGATGTGGTGTATAATAATACCAAAAATTTCAGTACTTTATTTGCGATTTTGAAAAGATTAACAAATGGAATTAATGTGCACTGTAATTAATGAAAATTTATCGACAAAAGATCAAGGTTTATATTCATAACTTGCTCCCAATTTAAAAAGAAGGGATAGAAGTTAATACAGATCTGTACAATGGCTCAGTTCATCTGTCTTATTCCACAAAGTTATACAAACTCAGCTCTTATATCTATGTCACACCTTAATCTCAGTTCTTTTGTGTGTAGGATAGAAAAAAAATGCATCAGATGTTACAGAGCTTAAAAATACAAATATCATATTTACAAATCAAATTCGGGTCATTCTACACCTATTTCAGCTAGGCCAATGGCATCAAGCCAGGTCACTAGCTGATGTGATGGCGGCCTTGCCTTCGGGGAATCGCTCACGCAAAAACACGCTATCTCAAGCATTTGCATCATTTGCCTTTCATGCTTTTTCTCATACACAACCGCATCAAAAACTTCAATTTCTCTCTTCTGTTTCGTCATCTGAGTAGTCCAAGAAACAAGTTCTCTGCCTCCCCTTGGCTTGCACATATCAACCGGCCTCCTACCAGTTAGTAGCTCCAAAAGAACTACCCCAAAACTATAGACATCTCCGTTGTATGTAGCGACTGAGGATTGCCCGTATTCTGGTGGTATATACCCCAAAGTTCCTATCAAGTCGGTTGTGACATGTGTGTCATATGGCAAAATTAACCTAGCAAGCCCAAAATCAGCCAAATGAGCCTTGAAATTCCTATCTAGAAGTATGTTGCTTGACTTGATATCCCGGTGTAATATATGCGGCTGACATGACTGGTGCAAGTATTGAAGACCCCTAGCAGTCCCTTGCGCAATTTTAAGCCTTCTCTCCCAATTTAAAACCGACCCACCCTCTGGTTTTTCATGTAACCAATAATCTAAACTGCCATTCTCCATGTATGAATAGATTAAAAGCCTGTCATTCCAGGTTCGGCAATAACCTTGAAGAAGAACCAGGTTTTGGTGTTGCACCTTAGAGAGGGTTTCGATCTCGGCATTGAACTCCCTCTCCATTTGTCCATAATCACCTGAGAGCCGCTTGATCGCGAGTTTACTTCCATCAGGTAGAGTTGCTTTGTATACCAGACCGAAACCGCCACAACCAATGATATTCGCTTGATCAAAACTGTTTGTCGACTTTAAGATATCATTGATGGTCAACTCTTTGTTCTCTCCTCTGTTTTGGAAAAGAAGAACTAGTGAAGAACCATTTAGCTCTAAGCTACCGTTCGAATCTCCAACTGCCTCCACGGCACAATCTTGTCTGCCTAAATAAATCCTGGAAAGCACTAAATAAATTATAACCACTAGACATGTCATCCCAAGAGCCGCACCAACAGCCACAGTGACTATTATACCCTTGTTTTTTTTGTTTCCGGTTGTAGTTGGTGTTGCGGCTTTCGGCTCACAAGCATTTTTATGGGAACCACACAAATATGGATTCCCCTCAAAATCAGAGCTTGAAAAGGTAGAGAATTGGCCTCCTGTGGGGATTGAACCTGATAAATTGTTGTACGCCACGTCAAAACTCGAAAGGAAATTCAAGTTTACCAATGTAGAAGGGATGCTTCCTGTGAGATTGTTGTTTGACAAACCCATGATCTCCAAACTAGACATACCGGATAACTCATCGGGAATTGTACCCGAAATCCTGTTATAGCTAAGATCAAATATGTGGACATTCTTCAAATTCCCAAAACCGGGTAAAATAGGACCCGTTAGCAAGTTATGCAAAAGATACAGAGATGGAGGAAAACTACTGATTTGGTTGTATTGCAATCCCATTCCAGTTGTATTTCGTTTTACATAAAACGGGAAATCATCGGTCTGGGTCGATTGTTGTGAGCTGTTGCCAGAGATCAATCCCTTCATTGTTGTCAAACTAACAGGTAGCTCTCCTGTCAACGAATTATTCGATAAATCCAAATAAAATAGGTTTTCTAGGTCTCCTATCCAGGAAGGTATTGACCCGTTTAACCGGTTCCAAGACAAGTCCAACACCTTCAATGTTGTCAAATCTGCGATCCAAGGAGGGACGACACCATAAAGAGGGCAACTTGCAATAACAAAAACCTCAATTCTTTTGAATCCGGTTATACCATCGATCGGTAAATACTCACCATTGAAAAAATTTCTTGTCAACACAAGGCTTGTCAGGCTTGGCAAGTCTTGAAGGTTCAACAAAGCTGAGGTTACATTTGAGAAACTATTGTTCGAAAGCGAGAGATAGGACAGAAATTTCAGGTTTTTGAAACTGGTTGGTATTTTACCAGTAAGGCTATTTCTGGCAAGATTAAGGCTTTTTAATTGTACACAACTGCCTACAGCATCTATGGGTCCAGAAAACTGGTTCACTCCAAGATCAAGTGAGCTCAACTGAGTCATGGTAGAGCAATTGAGATTGATCTCCCCACTCAAAGAATTGTTTCTAAGATACAAAGATGTAAGTGATGCGGAATTGGCAAGGGAGGAAGGAATGGTGCCTCTAAAAGAGTTACAATAGGCATAAAAGAGTTCCAATTTCGAAAGACGATAGAAAATATTAGGGATGTTTCCACTAAATGAATTAAAGGAAATATCTAGTGCAAGAAGGTTAGAGAGATTACTAAACCTTGTACTCATGCGGCCCGAAAGTTTATTCTCTTGCAAATACAAATACTTCAAGTTTGAAAGCATGAAAAGATCATCTGGTAAACTGCCAGAAATCATGTTCGAATCCAACCAGAGCTCCTCAACCGATAAGCAATTGCCAAAACCGGTAGGGAACTCACCCGTTAACTGATTCATCGTGTAGTGAAGGATACGTATTTTCGAGGAAAAATTACAGAGAATTGGGTTAACAGAGCCATCAAATAAATTGTAGCTCACATCAAATATTTCAATATTCAAAGAACCATTCAGGGCCGGGAGGCTTTGGTTTAGCTTATTGGATGAAACATTAAATACCCGAATCGAGGGCAGATTCGAGTAGATTGGAATTGTGCCTGATAACTCGTTACTGCTCAAATCGAGTCTTTCTAATTGGGGGAGATAAAAAAGTTGGTCCGGTACCATACCAGTCAGAAAATTTGAGGTAAGATTGAGCCATACAAGTTCATCCAAATTAGCCAGTGAAGGGGAAACTGATCCTTTTAGATTCATGGATTGAAGATCCAATCCAATTACGCGCCCAGTGGAGTTGTCACATGTCACGCCGGTCCAGTTACAGCAAGTGACAGTTGAGGTAGAAGATGAATTGAAGCTCCATCCTTCTATGTCTGAATGAAGGGAGCTCATGAAGCCTTGTAAAGCAGAGAAATCAGCTGAGTTGCAGGAACTCTGTTTTTGGCAAGTGGTGAACTTGGCTTGAAAGAAAAGCAAAGAGAAGAGCAACCACATAGAAAAGATCTTCATTTGAGATGAAAATTGGGGAAGAGGGTAACGAATTATTTCTTTCAGTTTGAGTGACTGTAGCTTGAGATGCTCATGGTGAGTTAGAGAGAGGGGGAGAGAGAGAGGTGTTTGGTTTTGACTCCTCTTTGTAGTACTAAATGAGCTCAACCTTAGACCTATATATTTTTTTTCTACACTTGAAAATGAATTCAATGTCAACTAAGAAGATATATTTAATTCAAAACTTGGATGTCTCTATCTGCTCCAATCTCGGCCTACTCTTTCTTTTACTTGTGTTGTAATTAATTTTTTGGTGGTGAGTCGAAAATGCTAGGATCCTTGAACAGTGGAAGTCTAAATATTAACGACATTAGGCGGTTGATGCACCACGACAAAATTAGAGAAATGCTGCTCCTCCCCAGTTTGCACTCAGATTCCTCCCATGACAGCGATTCATCTTTTTTTTTTTTTTTAAATAAATTAAAATAAGATAGGAGTCAAGCTCTTAATCTTATATTTTGTTGATAAGTTTAAGAATAATTATTACAATCCCCCCATTTCATTACCCGCATCAACAATAAAGGAAGGTTATATTATAGTTCCCACTAATTATATGATCACCTTTTCTCAGTTTCTGTACTTGTCTCCGCGTCAACCTCCATAGGTCTAAATACTTGGAACATAAAATATTAATACTTGCAAAATAAGATATAAATACTTGCATGCGTAACTTGATATGATCATCTCCTTTTCCAGTCCCCCAATCATCCCACGTCAACCTTCCTCTAATGAAGTAGTAGAGATTCCGTATCCCCGCATCAACCCTCCTCAATCGTCTCCGCGTCAATCTTCTTCTAACAAAAATAGTTGACCTCATAAATATAAATATTTGCAATACTTGATATTAATACTTTCAGATGTAATTCAGTGTCATATGTAAAAAAAAATACTTGCAAGTATAGGTATAACTACTTGCATGACGAGGTATAAATACTTACGTGACGACGAGTCCAAAAGTACGTCATCATGAATCTCATTTGAAAGATAAAATTGCGTAGAAAACGTTTGTGGTTTTAGATTCACAAAATTTCCTATAGATCGTCAGAAATATGAACGAGATTGAACGGAGAAAAAAAAATCATCTCTAAAAATGTGTATGGCCCCCATATAGTTTGAGTGGTCCCTCACAAGTTTTTAAGGTTTTTATGGTGCGGGTATGTTTTGAGAGAAGAGATGATTATTTACGTAAAAATTATTCACCTCATAGGAATAAATACTTCTGTGCATAGGTAAAACATATTTTTCTCATTTTATTTAAATCTTAAACATATTTATATATAACATCCTACATTAAATTAAATAATTATACATATACCATTCATAAAAAGTAAAAACAAGTACGTCTAAAATAACATAACTTTCAATTTTTAATGAACTTATAATACCAAAATCAACACATTTACTAAAAGCTAACAAAACCAGATATATCCAGACATTATCATAACACAACATGATATATTTCTCTTCCCCTTGTCCTGCCACAAATACCGCCCGGTATGGACGAAGCAACTTTTAACCTATAGGGTCAGGGGCATAATCAAAATTTAAATTACGGGGATTAATTATATAATTTTATTTATGTTAAGTATGAGGATTAATTTACAATAAAAGTTTTTTACTTCAATCTATATAGAAAATCAAGTATAAACTCATAAATTTTGAAAATTAATGGGACAATTGATCTTCATTCAATTGGAGTGGGTCCACTCCTGATGGATGTCAAATGCATATTAGGGGTGTCAATGACACTCTTGTATTCGTTTACCCGACCAATACTGTATTCGATAATACAGGTATAGGTAAAATTATTTTTTTGTTAACTTATCGGTTAGGGGTATGGTAAAGATTTGTTTTTTGTTATCTAAACGGGTTAGGGTAAAAGCTTATTCCGTACCCGTTACCCGATCGAAAAATTAAAAAAATTTATATATATTATGGGTCCGGCTAATTTGCTGCTGGCAGCATTTCGGCCAGCTGCTGCCGGCAGCAAATTTGCCATACGGATGTTCAAACAACCGATCCGAACCGTTCAACATGTTCTAAATATTGAAATGTGCTTGGAAACCAAATTTTACATTTTTTGGAATTTTTTTACTATTTATTAAGCCACTTTGAAAATTTCAGATCATATGGTCTAGAATTTTGTTGCTCTGTTTTTACTGTTCACCCGGATCTGAAATTTTCAAAGTGGCTTAATAAATAGTAAAAAAATTCCAAAAAATGTAAAATTTGGTCTCCAAGCACATTTCAATATTTAGAACATGTTGAACGGTTCGGATCGATTGTTTGAAGATCATATGGTCCATATTTGCTGCCGGCAGCAGCTGCCCGAAATGCTGCCAGCAGCAAATTAGCCGGACCCTATATATTATATATATTATATATATTAATGAACAATAAATATCCATTCTCCAACTACTCTTTGCAGTAGTGCCACTGCCACACTTAATTAACCATTAAAACACGTAAATAAATTCCAATAAAGTTTAGACCTTTAAAACACGTGTATATGGGTGAAATGAATGTATTTTAATATTTTATTTATCAAATAATAAAAATAATTATTATATTAGCACTACCAGTTATTTACATGCTACCGTTTCGTTATCTGACAGCCATAATAGGTATGGTAAGGTAATTCGTAACGGGTAAGGGTACAGGTACGGGTAAAGACAATTTGTAACATGTACGGGTACATAAATACTTTCACCTAACTCTTATCATACCCGTTGATTCCTCTACGCATATTGAGAATTAATCATATCAACCTTTTATATTAAATATGAGATCAATTTTACAATATCCATAATAGTTTACTCTAAATTATATTAAAAAAATTATGTATAATTAAGAACATAAATTTTAAAAATAAATAGAGGATACTCCATTCGCTCCATGTAGATCTGCCTATAGTACGATGTTCCTATACATGTTTGACAAGGCTTGAACTTTCATATGAAAGAACGAAGTGTAAATGACCATTGGCATTAGAACATCTTTAGACTTATACACCAAAACTCTGCAAGAGATATAATTAACTCCTAATTAAGTACCTTATTAAGTTTACTATTGTTTAAGCACACAAACCATATATATTCATTTCTCTACAATTCATAAAATTTATTAACCCATACTTTTGAATTATTAATTTTATTACTTAAATAAACCAACTGTATATATTCATTATGCATTCATAGCGTAGGCGTGCGTAGCCACGAAGTGTTATAGGGTGGGACACAAAAAATTATAATTATTTAAACAACGAGCATATTTTGCAAAAAAAAAAAATCGGAACAAAATATAGTAATAGAAGCATATTTTTTATTAACTTATTTTTTGGTTGGGGCACAAGTGCTCCCTATGGACCTATATATGTAGCTCCGTCAGTGTTTGCATTGATATATACAAATTTTTTTAACTCTAAGAAAGATTGGTGGCAGAAAATCAAAATGATGAGTACTTCAAAAAACAGAGTAAAATAGTGAAAAATAAATAAATAATATACGAGACTTTTAAATGAATAAAAGAACGTACAAGAAATTATGATAAGGGGCTAAATTTTTATTCCATTTATCCTTCAAAAGAAAAAACATAAAAGAATGTACAAATATATACAGTATTACAAGTACTATGCATTAATTTGATTGGGTTTGTTCCTTGTAGTATCTTCCAAAAGTTGTATTAAATTAAACACTGTCAAATTAGACTTTAGTAGTCCTTAGGATTATACTTGAAAGCAGCCTTTTACGTACAAGAGCATATTTCTTTCAAGTACTATAGTAGGCAACTCGAAATTTTTTATTAATATCCAAAAAAATATTAAATTTCAAAATCTACATCCCATGCGGAGAAATTTCAAAATATATCCAAACCGCAAAAATTTTCTGCGGAAATTCAGCCTAAAACCGCAAAATAAATTTGCAGTTTTGGTTTTGGAATTCCAAAACCGCAAATTTGTTTTGCGGTTTTAAGTTTTTTTTTATTAAACAGAAATGTTATAATTTATTTATTTTTTGTATTGAAATATTATAATATTTTATATATTTTTTTAAAAAATAGATGGAATACTATATAATTTGATTTATTAGAAAGACTGTGACAAATAACTCGGATCAACATTATTCAGGTCAGATTTTTTGTGTCTGTAAGAAAATTAAAATATTTCTTTGTGTGTTATTGGAATTTTTTTTTTTAATTTGAGTTATTGATCTCGATTCAAAAGTCATTTCTAAGTAAATACAGAAAATATTGTGATCCTTCTATTTTAAAAGAAAACTAAAATATTCTCTGACACGGTTCTCACAAAAAATTCTTTGAAAAAACTTTTTCTTGACAAATTTTCTTATTTTTTCGAAAATAGAAGAATCCAATTTTTTTTGTATTTACCTAGAAGTGAATTTTGAACATGGATCAATAACTCAGATCCAAAATATTTTTATTTTTTTTCCAATAACACACAAAGAAATATTTTAATTTTTCTTACAGCTGCAAACACTCCAACCTGAAAAATGTTGATCCAGGTTATTTGTCGCAGTCTTTCTAATAAATCAAATATATAGTATTTCATCTATTTTCAAAGAAATATATAAAATATTTCTAATATTTCAATACAAAAATAAATAAATTATAAACATTTCTGTTTAATTAAAAAAAATGAAAACCGCAAAAAAAATTTGCAGGTTTGGAATTTCAAAACCAAAACCGCAAATTTATTTTGCGATTTTAAGCTGAATTTCCGTAGAAATTTTTTGCAGTTTGGACATATTTCAAAATTCCTCTGCATGGGATGTAGATTTTAAAATTTAATATTTTTTTAGATATTAATAAAACTTTCGGGTAGGCAACTCATGTTGGTATTCTTCAACTTTTATTTTTACTTGCATTAAATTTTCTTTGAAGGTTATATATGTTACTGTTTAATATGTTTCTCTTGTCCTAATTAACATCGTTTAACAAATTAATCTAAAGTAAGCATGAATATATAACTTTCACATTATAATGCATTTCAAACTATATTGATCATGAACAAGTATGGTTGACAGATTTTTGAATGATAAATGGCGTTGGAGCCAAATATAACAAAGAGACTGATATAAACATATAGTTATGGAATCTTGATAATCCGATATATATCAAATAATTACAATTATAGTAAAATAATAATTTCAAATATAATGGGGTAAGCAACTATAAGCATAATAATAAACAAAATTTGGGTTATTACATTTTATTTGATTTGAAAGGTTTTAGAGGCGGTTGACCTATCTTGTTACATTTTCCTTTGACAGTTCATCTCACTTCATATGTTACAACGTTAAAATACACAAGAAGGAACTACACTTCATTGAGGGTTGCTAAAATAAACATTTCATTCTGCATTATATTAAGAGCAATTAATAAATTTCTCAGCATTACAATGTTTACAAAAAAAATCTAAAATAATAAATTGATATAATAACATGTGAAGATTATATCAAGTACTTTTTCTTCTGAAGATTTATTTTTTCTCCGGGTAATATGTGGAGGAGATTTCTAACAGCCCATGAAAGAGGGAAAAAAGAAAGTGGCAGTGAGAAGAGCCCGAGGGAAACCGGCAACAGCCGGTGTCCTGTAGTTAGGCGTACCCGTCTTGGCAGGGGCAACCGGGCAGCGGGGAATGTGACCGGTTCTGTATGGTAAAAAGGTCAACGGTCAAAAGAGAACTTGACACGTGCATAGCCGCTTTGTCCAACGGCCTGATGGGATGGATTCTCAACGGCAGAGAGCGACCGCACAGTCGAAATATCATTCATTTTTGTTTTTTTCTTCCGACTTGGTAGTATGTTGTCCCTTCGGAACAAGTAATTACTTTCGGCTATAGGTTGCACAAGATGTGAACAACAGACCTTCATGGGTTTGGCGGCTTGACTAGCCGATAATTGCGACTTGCGAGGCATGTTATATTTCTCGTTGTTATTACTGGCCTGCGAGGAGGAAAGAGGCGTTTGTTTTTAAAAACATAATTAATTTTTTTTTTTATCAAACTAACATGATTATTATTTTTTTTTTTTACCAAAAAAAGAACCGAATTTATTTTTTTTTGAACCGAATTGACAATCCAGTCACTGCTAATTTTATAGTTCCCGCATAACAAATATGTTGCCATTTGTGTAATGCCTACGGACCGAATTGCCAACTCGGTCCAGAGTTTTTTTTGCACGGACCGAATTGGCAATTCATTTTCAATAATTTTTTTTTTCATCGTACTGAAGAGACCCAACAATGAAATAAATTCGGTCTCTGGCTTTCATTGGTAGTCAGGATAAAATATCCCTTGAATAATAATTTATTTTATCCCTTGAAGAGACCCAACTGCTTTTGTTGGTAGTCAGGGATAATAATAATTTATTTTATCTCTTGAAGAGAACCAAAAAAATTCCATTGGTTGGGTCTCTTCAAGTTTTTTTTTTCATTGTACTGAACAGACCCAACCGCTTTCATTGGTTAGCAATTCGGCTAAAAAAACTAGAGACTGAACTGGCAAAGCGGTCCAGACCTATTTTCGGATTTTCTGCGTTGTTCATGAAACGCTGTGAAATCAGCAGGGACCGAATTGCCAATTCGGTCAAAAAAAAAAAATCAATTTTTTTTAATTATGTTTTTTAAAAAAAATCCAAGAAAGAGTATCCGTCAGTTACACGACCTTTTACTGACCTATCTTGAATTTATGAAGTCTAGGATTCGGAATTCAGATCGTGGATCTGGACTGTTCTTTTTAACTTTGCACGAATCACAAAGCCCAATAATACTGACTCTTTGCTAGCTCGAATCTTAAAGTAGCAGGGAATTAATCTCAAAACTGTAAAGTGAAGGGAATCTTTTACGGTACCGGAGAGGATACTTTTCCTACGATTCGTACATGATTAAAATAAATGGTCTGAACTTCGGGAGCAGCGTGGGTTCAATGCCCATCGGACCCAAAGTGGGTTCGATGGGCTCTAGGACCGTCCGATCTGCTTTAAGATTCGTGCACACGTAAATTAAAGAAGCCGCGAAAGTTCTGGAGTGAATCTTAAAGCAGATCGGACGGTCCTGGAGCCCATCGAATCCACTTTGAGTCCGATGGGCATCGGACCCAAGCTGCTCCCCTGAACTTCATATCACTAGGTCAGGTACTTAATTGGATCTGAATTCTACTATGAGTTCGGATCCTCTCTATTATCTCACTGTTTGAGTTTGAATTCGAACCGTCCAATCAAAATTTGGATCGGTCCAGTTCAAACTTATAATACACGGAGATCATTAGAATTTATGTTAATATATAATGAACATATCATATTCAAATTCAAAGAATAAGATACCTTAGGTGATATGAATTTCCCTTGCGAGGAAAGTGGAGACGGCTCGATATGCATCAAATCAATTTTCATTAGATAATCTAATCATAGCTATTTAATATGTATCAAAATTTACACATAATTTATATATATGTATTTTTAAGTTATCAATATTAATTTTGATGCAGATTAAACGACTCTGATTAATTATGAGATTGAATTTAATTAGATGTACATCAAACCGTGCCAGATTTAGAGTTTTGACAACGGTCCGGGACGGTCCAAACCCGTCCGGTCCACGGGTCCTGGTTTTGAGAGGCCAACTCCGGCCCTTGGTTGAACCATGGGTCCGGCGGTCCCACGGTCCGGGACGGTCCGGTCCACGGGTCCCGGGGGTAACGGTCCGGTCCGGCGGTTTTTTTTTTTTTTTTTTTTGCTGTTTTTTTTTCTGTTTTTTTTTCTGTTTTTTTTTCTGTTTTTTTGTTCCAATTCAATAGTTTGTTTTGAACCGAACAATTTATATTACAAAAATTCGGTTTTGATATTACAAAAATTCATTAAATCAATTGCTTTAGGAAAAAAAAACGAATTACTTGATCTTAAAAACCGAATTATTCTAAAACAATAGATTTAAAAATAAAAGTTACCCTCCTCCTTTATTCCGGGCTTGGGACCGGCTATGTAAAATAACATAGGCGGAGTTCTAACTTTTTTTTTGTTAGTAATTTTTTTAATAATGAATAAGTAAAAAAAGTAATTGAAATGTTTAAAAATTTTAATTTTAGAGAAATAATAATAAAGATTGAAAAGAGTTTAGAAAATTATACCGACACTACATATCTATAAGTTGTGGTGCATATACCATAGATCGCTCTCCTGCTCACCGTCTGAATCCTCGTTCAGCTTGTCGGTTGGAGGAGTTTCGACATCGGATGCTTCTCCTGCTCCAGCATGTTGATTGCGTTCTTCCGCAACAATCCAATCTTTCAAGCACACAAGTCGCTCGAAAACATGTGCACCCAACTTACTTCGTTTGTCGGTGAGGATCCGGTTCGCCGAACTAAAACATGATTCGGAAGGGACGGTTGACACGGGCACGGCAAATACGTCGCGGGCCATCATCGCCAGTGTCGGATAGGCACTTGCATTATTCTTCCACCACTGTAGGACGTCAACAGAATCATGTTCGGTCCTCGCCAAACAATAGCTTATTAATTCATTGGTGCTACTGTGGGACAATTGCGGGTCTTCATCATCCTGCAAATCCATTAGCAATCCACTACTGCTGCTGGGTCTGTCATTATTAAAAAATAGTGGTCAAATAACATTTAATTTATAAATAATAGAGATTAAAAGCATATGTATATTTATATTCATACTTAGAACCGCGACGGGTCGTAGACGGTCGATCGACATTTATTCTTGCATTGTATATGTTGAACATCTCATCCAATGCCTTGGTCACGCGTGTCTCCTCTTGTGATGTGTTTAGTTTAAGATTGCGCTTGTACCTTTCAAGCATTTTTACCGTTAACCTCTTCTTGAACGCCGGATGGAGGCAATTTGCGATAATGGTCAGGAGGGGTATTTCTTCCCAATATTTCAGGAACTTGTCTTTCATGGCAAGTACGATCGGTTCGAGGGCTTCATCCATATTTGGTACTTGTTGTTCAAACTGACTATATACCTTGGAAATATAGTAGAGATGATGAAGCAACTCATGTGCCGTAGGTGTGTACGAGCATGATAGTTTTACGGTTGCAGTGAAAAATACTCCAAGGAATGTTTTTAGGTTTGATATTTGTTGCCAGTCGGTTTCGGTAAGTATCAATGCATCGTTATCGGTTGAGTTCCTCAAGGACTCGTTTATAGCCTCCTTGTACGGAAGGCATCGGGCGAGCATCCTATAGGTAGAGTTCCAACGGGTATCTACATCCCAAGGTACTCTCAAGTGACCCAGTCCCAACCTTTGACACAATTCGGCAAAACGTTGTTTTCGTACCCCGTTTGAGAAAATAAAGGCAACGGCTTGCTTAAATTTAATAATTAATTCTTGTACCGCATCTGTTTTTAAGCCCGCCTTTACAGTAAGGTTTAGTACATGACAAGCACATTTTTGGTGAAACATTTCACCATTCATGATCGGGGTTAGTGACCGGGTGAAATAATTAATGGATTTGATGTTGTTGCTGGCATTATCGAAAGAAATAGAAAAAATCTTGTTCTCCAAATCCCTTTTTAAGTTGTACTCGTGCAAAACATCAATAATTGATTGGTAAATAATTTGTGCGGTATGCGGAGACTCTAACACCCGAAAGCTTAAGACCCTTTTTTGTAATGCCTAAGTTTCATCAATATAATGCGCGGTAATACATGAGTATCCAAGACCATGTTTACCGGCCGTCCAAATATCGCTTGTAATTGAGATCTTATAGTTTGCAACCGCAAATATGGCTAGTAGGTCATTTTTTATACTCGAAATACTGGCTTTTCAACTCTTTTACCATGTTTCTATGGTGGAACCTCTTGTATAATGGTTCACCACACCCCCGAATAATTAACCGGTCAAAACTCAAACAATTACCCATACTAATTGATTGTTCTTTATGGGCAATGTACCGGACAAATTCCTTAAGCATCCGCTTTTCATCATATTTCTGGTGTGTTCTAGTACCGTCCGGGTTCATAAGAGTTTGGACCAACCCCGGTGTAGGATTTTCTTGCGGTTCCTCATGGTTTTTCATGTGGCCTTCGGCGTGTTTTTTAAATGCGGACATGCCATTGGACTTGACATAAATGAAAGTTTTTCTGCATATTCTAACCTTACATCTTGCGGAGACGAGGACACCATTGGCATCTTTGGTCATCTCATAAAATCTCCACCAACTAGCCGAGTAATTGGGTGCTTGCTTCCTCTTCCTCTTTTCTATGATCGGTTCTGCATCAGTTGGTGGTGACGGCGGGAGGCTTGTGGAAGGAGACGCTGTGGAAGGAGTTTGTGACGGTGGGACGCTTGTGATCTCAGGATGCGGTGCTAGCGGTGGTAGAGAAGGAGTATAATGAGAGGGTGCCCCGGTCCACTGACTCGATGCGTTGGAAGAAGAAGTTCCCGGTCCACTATAGCAGAGGTTAGGATTTTGCGGAGGATAAAACTGTGGAGGATGATTTTGCGGATAATAATTTTGAGGATTAGGATAATACGGTTGAGGATTTTGCGGATACGGTGGTTGATTTTGTTGATACGGTGGAGGAGGATTTTGTGGATAATAATTAAGGTCTTGAGTTTGATACGGTGGTATCGGTTGATTTGGATTAGGAGGTGGCGGTCCAAATATATCTTCGCCAAAAGACTCAATTACTTGCTCAACCGATTGACGGGGAGGAGAAGAGGTCATTTTCTACATAAAATTAGAACAAAAATTAGAACCGAATTAAATCTACATTAAATATACATTAAATCTACATCTAAGTTAAATCTAAATTAAAGAAAAAAAAATATCACAGAGGCCGAATTCAATATAACCTAACATATATAACATATATAACATATTACATATATCACAGAGGCCGAATTCAAAAAAATAATCTAATTCAAATTTAACAACCTATTCATACATAACCTATTTAATATAACCTATTCATATATAATAACCTATTTAAAAGTTAAAACCAAAATTAAATAATAAACCAAACTTATTGAAAACCAATTGATAATTAAAAACTTATTAGAAACCTATTTTAGAATTCAAAACCGAAAATAATTAAAAACCTATTAAATCTAAATTAAATATACATTAAATTAAATCTAAAATTCTAAATCTAAATTAAAGTAAAAAAAAAAAAACAAGATACAGAGGGATCCGAAATTCATCACCGGGGCAGCAAGCTTAAATCCCTCTGTCTCTGACTCTCTGTGACAGAGGGATCCGAAATTCCGAACCCAAAAAAAAAAAAAATCTAACTCTTAAAAGTCTCTGATTCTCTGTGACAGAGGGATCCCAAATTCCGAACCAAAAAAAAAAAAAAAATCTAACCAATTTTACAATAAATCTAACCAATTTTAAAAGAAATAGCCTATTCAAAAACCAATTTTAAAACAAATATAACCAATTTTAAAATAAATATAACCTATTGAGCAATTAGCACAAATAAAACCTATTTAAAATAAAATTTAACTTACTTAAAAATAAAAACCGAATTAAAAATTAAATCTAACCTATTTAAGCTATTTTGAAAATAAATCTAAGCTATTTATAAATAAATCTAACCTATTTCAAAAATAAATCTAACCTATTCAAAAGTAAATCTAATATATTTTGAAATAAATCAAACCAATTCTACAAAATTAACAATAAATCTAACATATTTAAGCTACTTTAAAAATTAGTCTAACCTATTTATAATAAAACTAACAATAAATCTAACATATTTAAGCTACTTTAAAAATTAATCTAACCTATTTATAGTAAAACTAACAAAAAAATCTAACATGTTTAAGCTATTTAAAAATTAATCTAACCTATTTATCATAAAATTAACAATAAATCTAACTTATTTAATCTATTTTAAAAATTAATCTAACCTTTGCGAGATGAAAACTTGCGCCTTTGCGGGATGAAATAATCTTGCTCAACCGTATCTCGCACCTTTGCGGAATAAAATAAATTTCCAACTATATTTTTTTTTCTAATAATTAAATTAATTTCGGAAAAATAAAAAATAATGAGAGAGAGTATGAGTGAGAGAGAGACAGAGAGTATGAGAAAATCAGAAAATTAGTGAGTGAGGGAGAGTGAGAAATTGAGTGAGTGAGAGAGAGTATGGGTGTAAATTTATGGGGAAGTTGTGCGGGGGGGCGGGGGGGGGGGGGGGGGGGGGATTCGGAACTGCTACAGTGCTACAGTAATTTGAGCTGTTTGATTCAAAAAATTTCGAACTGCTACAGTGATTTGTCAAATCGGACGGTCTGGACGGGTCCAACGGGTCCAGGCGCGGGTCCGACGGGTCCGGATCCGGGTTGGACGGGTAAAGGAGAGGGTTGGACGGGTCCGGGTCCGGGTAAGGCGGGTTAGGCGGGTCCGGATCCGGGTAGGGCGGGTTAGGCGGGTCTAGTTCCGGGTTAGGCAGGTCGGGGTCCGGTCCGGTCCGGTACGGGTCGGTCCAGCGGGTCAAAGATAGGGAGTCCGGTCCGATCCAGTGGATAGAAAACCAAACCGACCCGTCCCAGGACCGGACCGTCTCTAACCCCGGTCCGGGACGGGTCCTGTGCATGGGACGGGCCGGTCCAGGTCCGGTCCACGGGTCCGACGGTCCGGTCCTGGACCGGCCGGGGTTTTTCAAAACTCTAGCCAGATTTCGCTTGCGAGTACAACTATTTCTTGTTGTCTTGTTAATTAATACATGCGAAATTTTAGTCCTGCCGACAAACTTTTAGTTGTTGGACCGCATAAGATATTTAAAACTTTGAATATTTAATTAAAGGTAAACCTATTCTGATATTCAGGTGTTTATAGATGAGCACCTCCATCCCACGTTTGGAATCTTCCTTGCTTTCTAAGAATCTCCTGTATATAATTATTTGCTCGATAATAATCTCTCTTTTTTTCGACAAAAAAACAAAGGAAAAAGAAAAGAAAATATATAGAGTAAAAATAGTTATCACTGGTTTGATTTCATACAACCCATAAATAATATAAATAGAGTCAAAATAATATATATAACTAATGTGCTGCATGAAGTCGTATCAGATATTTTAATTTCTTTACCCAATATATAAATGGTACTTGAACTCGTAAACTCCTAGCGTTTGACGAACAAAATAGCGACAAATGTAGCCGAAATTTTTATTTATACCATTTAAAAAAATAAATTAACCAAATAACTACGGTTTTCTGACAATTCTAAATCTAGCACGGCCGCAGAATGTCGGAGCGGACCCATATGAGGGATACCACAGAATGCCGGAGCGGACCCTCATATGGGTCCGCTATATGCCGGAGCGGACCCTCTATTTTTTTATTTTAAAAATACGAAATTGACACAAATTGTTAAGAGTTATTTATTTAATTTCGAATGTTGTTTAAATTGATTTTTGGTCGTATCGTATTCGTTTGGAATATTTTAGATATTTTAGATAGGTGGTTTCATTGAAATTCCTTTGTGTACTCTGAGATAATGAAATCAACAAAATAAATAAATAACAACAAAATCAAACAAGTAAGAAACTAATCAACGAAATAAATAAGTATCTGACAAAACATCTACTAATACTACAAATAATAATCTAACAAAACATCTAACAGTACAACAAATAAAAATCTACGGCTGGACTAAACACCGTCCTCGCCTTCTTCTTCCTAAACTCCCGACCCCGCCTGCAGAGTGGCGTCTCGTCTGTATCTACGGAGGATGCAGAGTCGTCTGCCTGGACATCCGTAGACTGAACCGGCTCCTGGCGAACCTCCTCAATCTCGGATGTCTGCTGGACCCCAGGACCAAAAACTGTGGTCTGTCCAGACTCAGCCTGCGTGAATAAAAACGCCTGTCTGGCAATGGGGTCATCGTGGAGGGAAGGGTGAGGTACCTGCTGTGAGGACTGGCCAGGGAAAGACGGGATGGGCTCTGTCTGAACATACCCTGGCTGATAGGCAGGAGGTGCTGTCTGAGTGGGACTGTAACCCGGGGAATACAGTCCATCTCCCTCTGTGCCATACTCAGTGGAGATATTGAACTGGAACGGGTCCTCCTCCTTGTCTCCATCCTGTAGTAACTTACAAATTAGATAATGTATTGAATAAGAAAAAAATCACAGTTATGTATTTTAATTTAAATTATACCTCGGCAGACATCCTAGCCTGGGATCCCATGGCGTCATGTGCGGCTCGGCGCATCAACTCGGCACCTCGGTCGAACGCCTGACCGACCGTCTCAACATCGTGGACGGGTGCAAACAGCTCCTCATCACCAGTGTAGGGGACGTAGACATCGGGCTCGTCAGATATGTCGTCGACCGCATCAACACCGCCCAAGCCAGCGCACCTCAGTAGAGAGTCGAGGCGCGCCCTGTACCCACACTGGCACACCGCGGGTACGTTGTGCTTGAGGATGACCTTCCCGAGCCTCTTCCATCCCTTGGTGACGGCCATCGTAGCCCCTATGACGCAACTCTTGACAAGATATAATGCCTGAAAATTGAAAAAATTATGAAAAAGTTGTACAATTGTAAATATTAATAGTTTTGAATTTGAAACTTCAAATTAAAAATACCGTGGCTGCGAGAGGTGCGCCGGCGGGGATAATATCGTGGATCCGTCCTCTACGATCCCTCGGCTTCGGTACCCTCTCATACGGGTTGTCGGCGATGTATCCCTCGAGAAATATGGTGTACGCGCCGTGATCCTGGTACCAATCTCTGTAAGGTCTGTACGAATTACAATAAATGTTAGATATTCCAATCAAAAAGCTATAGTTGAAGTTTTGAATTAATAAAAAAATTTCTTACACTGGCGCGACATCCATCTGACGGTCGGGCTTGGCCAATGGGGGATCTGCAGCTCCTGCCTTGAACACGTAATCGACACGGGCCATGCCCTAGTCCTTGCCTGCAGTGGTATCCCTGGGATGATGCAGCCCTCGCCAGACCTCCTCGCTGATCGGTGCCGGGGGGAGCAAGCTGGCGCATCCGAACTGTCTCATGACCCGTCCGGGGTAATGGTGCTCGATGATCTATATATATTTTAATATGTTAGACTGTTTTTATTAAATTAAGTCGCTTGTGTAAATAACTAGCATAAAGAAATTACGGTACCTGAAAACATATGAGCGGCACCTCTGTACGCCAGAAACGCTCCTGCTGACGACATCGCTCCGGCAGTATCTCAAGATATGACCGATGTGCGCCATCCACCTCGACCTGGAAGTATAGATTTAATATCATATATCAATTCGAAATGGAAAAAATTTAAATCAAGATAAAAACAAAAGTAAACTTACATAATCTCTGTAGGGCTCCCAAGTCACAAACTCCTGATCATCTCTGAGATGCTCGATCTCCTGCCTCCAGAATGTGATGCTGAGAGACGAGCCATGCCCTGCACCCACCCAAATCTTGGGATAACAGTACTTGGCGGCAAATGCAGGGCAGTTGTCCGGCTCGGGCTTGCCCCACTCCGGCACATCTGTCTTGTTGGCCAGGACTGGACGGCCAACAATCAGATGTGCGTAGGACCAGTGCTGTAGTAACATGCACGGTCCAATGAAGGTCTTGTTCTTCTTCAGGCAGGCTGTGTTAAGACCCCTTTACAATTTACAAAGTCAGTGTTACTACACTACGGTGTATAATATTTGAAAAAATTTATAAGAATGTGTTTCTTACCTATATAGGCTTGCCAGTGTGGCACCTCCCCAGTTGAACCTGCCCGCAGTGGACAGGTCGCACAGAAGCTCGAGGTAGCACAGCCGCACCTGATCTCCATGCGAATCCAGAAACAACCGACAGGTGATCATCTCCAAAATGTAAGAACGCAGGTGTCGGTCAATAACCACCTGTTATAGATTTAAATGAGAACATTATTTACAAGAAAATAAATCTAATATTATTTAAATTAAATCTTGTACAAGCAAATACCTGATCTGGTCGATTCGGATAATCCTTGAATCTCACCCGCAGCTTTGCCAAGCTGATGCAGCTGAGCGAGACCACGGTCTTCTCCCCTCTCTTCTTCTCTTTCTGGAGATCCTCGTGCGAGATCCCCAACAGCTCCGAGCACAATGCCCGGAAGTCTCCGTACTCGACGCCCGTGACTGGCTCCCCGATAATAGTCATACCCCACAAGCAACTGACGTCCTGTAAGGTGACTGTCATCTCAGCATGGGAGAAATGAAAGCTGTGCGTCTCGGGACGCCATCGCTCAACGAGGCCGGAAGATAAACCCTCATCAGCATTCTCCTCGGCCATCTGGGATATCTGGTACAATCCCATCGAGCGTAAAACCCCCCCGTACGCCGGCTGGTACCGTAGATGAGTGCGGTTGTGACGAACCGTAACCGCATCCAAACCCTGCATTTAATTAAATAATCAGATCAAGTTCATTCATCAAAAATTTGATATGACAAATTTACTTACCCTAGTGGCAGCCTCTAAAATCCGATGCTCCGCATTCGGGTACCACAAGAAGTCGCTGACCCTATCGGTGCGACTCTGGATACCCGGAACATCTGCCAATGCTGTCTCGATGTACTGAGACATCTCGTACGGCGTGGCTGTAGAGCCATGCTGTGTACCCCTACTGGAGGATGGTCTATCTCTACTGGATGTCATGCTGTATTGGATAATTTTTGGTCAAATATGAGAGTTTGGTAAAAGTCCGGTTTAAATTTTGGTACAATTAAATTTGGGTACAATTCTAATTAAATTTGGGTATAATTCTAATTAAATTTGGGTACAATTCTAATTAAATTTGGGTACAATTCTAATTAAATTTGGATACAATTCTAATTCTAAATCCTAAATTAACATCTAATTCTAAATGCTAAATCTAAACCCTAAACCCTAAACCTAAACCTAATTACTACTCTACACTAAAAATTAAAACTAGAGAAGAAGAAGAAAACTTACCCGAGGTCGAAGGGATTGAAACTTCTAAGAAATGATATGAAATCCGAAACCAGCGGCCCCTTATATAGGCTCCTGTAGGGGTCCGCTACGGCATTCTGCGGCCGTGCTAGATTTAGAATTGTCAGAAAACCGTGGTTATTTGATTAATTTATTTTTTTTAAATGGTATAAATAAAAATTTCGGCAAATGTAGCAAAGTTTGAAGGGTTTTTTTTACCCGAAATTTTTATTTATACCATTTTAAAAAAAATAATAAACCAAATAACCATGGTTTTCTGACAATTCTAAAACTAGCACGGCCGCAGAATACCGATGCGGACCCATATGAGGGAGACCGCAGAACGCTGGAGCGGACCCCATATGGGTCCGCAATATGCCGCTGCGGCCCTGTTTAATTTTTTTTTTAATAGCAGAAGAGATAGAACCATTTGCGGTGGGTCCCGTATAAGACCAAATTGACGTTGGCATGTTTATTCTTCTCTAATTTTTAAATGAACCCGGCTCACCGTTTTATAATCAAATAGCATTACCTCTCTCTGGGCTCCACATTTCAGTTTGTTACTTCGCTTGAACATGTACAATTATAGCACAGATTCATTTGCCTCGTACTCAGAGACTCGCTGGACAAGCACCTATGATCTTCTGTAATTTGTTGCAAGTATATAAATATGTTACCATGATAATGAAATGGTGAAAGAGAAGCCTTTACACGGACTTACACTAAAATATGTGTACAGAGAATCACATATATCAGGCTTAATAAAAAAAAGAGATTCTTGGCATGCGTGCCCAAGAAACATAGATATCTCAATTTCGACTTGTTGGCATTCGTGCCTATTCGTGTCCGCAGATATATCAAGGTTCGACTAAATATATATATATATATATATATATATATATATATATAGTAGAACTAGGGTGCTCCTAAGCTCACCAAGCCCTTTGTGAGCGCGACTCTAAAACCTATCGAATTGACTTCAAACGACATTGCCAAACCGTTAGATGTTCAATCTATATTAAAATGTGCTTGGAGACCAAATTTTACATTTTTTGAAATTTTTTTACTATTTATTAAGATGGTTTGAAAATCGCTGTTTCCTAATGGTGCAGAATTTTAATAAAAATAGCGATTTTCAAACCATCTTAATAAATAGTAAAAAAATTCCAAAAAATGTAAAATTTGGTCTCCAAGCACATTTTAATATAGATTGAACATCTAACGGTTTGGAAATGTCGTTTGAAGTCAATTTGATAGGTTTTAGAGTCGCGCTCACGGAAGGGCTTGGTGAGCTTAGGAGCACCCTAGTTCTACT
>JAJGRW010001309.1:211152-265604 GCA_025461045.1 Carex parvula | reverse complement strand
TACCTCTTTTTCCTCTCTCCAAATTTTCTCGTGAGCCACCTTCTCGTTTCCGCCAGTTCCCGCATATATGCCTCTGCCGCTACTCTCTCAAATACATCAATACACCGCACGGTGTCTTCCTCAACCCCCCATGAATACCTCTGGAGGAACTGTTTTAGAACGAGCAGTCTTGTCTGAGAGGGAAACATGTTCCAGCTCCGGTAAGGTCCGGGCAAGTTCCATAGTGTAAGAAGCCTAATCGTGGTGATTATCTTTGTGCACTTGGGTGATGACGTGAACTCAGCATCACCGACGACCACCAATTCTGGTCTGTCCTCTAGTGGCACCGGGTCACGAGGCCTTGCAAGACCCCGCCCACAACTCACATTGGTGTTTCCCTTACTTCTTTTTCTTTTCCTCCCGACAGCTGACGCTTGAGCTGCCGACTCATCGAGCTCTAGCCCGCTTGCATCAAGAGCTTCAGTAATCCACAGAGGGGACGACGGCGTAAGCACCTCCTACTGCCATCGTCATCCAGTAATGCGGGATGTGGGCTAGACTCATCTTCGGTGTATTGCATTCCAGATGCATCCTCTTCTTGCACAGTACTTGCCCGCTGGTTGGACCACACTGTCCAAAAAAATTAGCATTACAAATGACATCATTATATATCACATTAAAAGAAAATCAACGCGAGGAGAACAAAAATAAGAAAGCTGTATTAGTTAACCGACCTTCAATGAAAAAAAGCTGCATTACTGGTTATAATCATCAAAACTTCCACTCCAATACTGGTAAGTGCACACGTACCCCAAAAATGTCAAATAAGAAAGGCTAATTATTCAATTCTATGATGGTAAAGGTTGAGAACATAATCATTCAATTTATCTCTGAAAATATTAGTAGAGAAAGTATTTGTCACATGTTTCTGTGCCTCTTCTCCCATTTTTGCAGCCATGTCAGTATCCTTCGCCAGCTTTAACATAGAATTTGTGAATTGAACAGGAGAAAGGTTGCAGAGAAACCCAGTCTCTCCATCCCTAAGTCTCCACGGGCCCACCACTATTACAGGAAATTACCGGCTTTTTCCGGAAGCCAGGCCCGAGGAATGATGCTACAGTTTTAAGTACATTAAGAACTTGGTATGTGCCCCTAAAAATCATACAAATGACATGCATACTTATAAGTGAGAGGTACTTGAGATTTTGTAGCATGTAGGATATCAGCTAAAGTGCTCAAACTTGCTCAAGACTTCATGTTCATAATCCCAGAAAGAGCAAGGTAGTACTATTATCAGTATTTTACGAAATGAAGGGGATTACTGGATATTTTTTAGTTTTGTTAACATAATGTAAGTTTTAGAGCACACGTCCTATTTCTTAATTTTCTGAGGGCATGTAATATATCTCTCACTTGAGGCAAATAAGAATATCTTAGGATTTTAAAGGTTTGAACCCAGGGATATCTCCATATATAGTTTCTATATGATATGTAGTTTATGTAACTGAAAGAAATTCAGAGACACTTTGGGGTAAATCCATGGCAATGTAACAGTCGGCCAACATCCAGGTAGCAAAAAAATGCAGTACTGTAAGGCACACAGTAGCAAAAGATTGTTATTTCAGAAAAGAAAAAGTAAGATCCCACCAATTTGGTCCTTTTAACAAAGTGCATGGACTAAATCTAAATTTCACAACAACAAAAATGATGTACAGAAAAATAAAACAACCTAGTGAAGGAAGAATAAAGTTTACCTTGAGGGTATATGAAACACAAGAACTAATAAAGCAAACCTGATCTGACACACCTTCAGTCTGGGCAAGACACTTTACCTCCTCAAGATACTCGACATTCTCTTTTAGGCCCTTATCATATCAGGAAAAAGAGATTTAGATTAAAAAGAGAGAGAGAGAGAGAGAGAGAGAGAGAGCCATGAAAAAAAAAATCTGACTTGCAACAGTAAGGGTAGCACCTGATACATCAGCATCTTCAAAAGATCGAAAAGTGCAAATGCTGAAATAGCTAGCTGAAGGTTCTTCTTCCTTTCAAATCAGTTGATAGACAAGAAGTTCAACCTAAATTGAAAATAAGAACCCGAGATGAAGTGTAAGGCAACAAATGAAGTTCTAGAAAATTTACATCACTCATGTCAGATTGCCTGCGCATAACACAAATCATATTACAGAATTGCAAAGTAAGCATTCAATTGCAGTTCCATAGGGTCAAAATAACTCTAAATAGCATCAATAACAAAGTTTTAGGCAAAATTGAGCACTAATTGCACAATCACCAAGATATTGCAGAAGGCTAGGCCTTGATTGCTTGTGGGAACCAATAAATATCAATCAGGTACTGAATTATTTAGGCTAAATACCAGTAAATCAAACCAAAATTCACGTGTGCCAGGTGAAGCTGTAAATGAATTTATATCCGAAAGGATACAGCATAAAAAACAATAAAGATAAACTATCAAAGCATATACTTATAAGAGAATGGATGGTCAAATTGCCCCCAAATTGACGGCCGGATAGAGCAGTGACGACTTGATGCCTTTCTTGTTAAGGCCTCGAAATGTTCTCGCAAGCACGGCCTTATATTATTCCATTCTGATATGCAAAAAATAATCAATTCGTTAGTACATTGGAAAGCCCGACTTGTGCCACTTGGGGAGGAACATAACAATTTTAACGCGCTACTAGGAGGTCAGGACTCAGGAAGACTATTGAAGAAACTAAAGCATTATGACTGAGGAATAAGAAAAAATTATCTGGCAAAATGAACTGAGGTATGTAAACAGAAAGGATGGAGATAAGTGATCTTAAGTGTGGTGAAAATCGTCTTTGAATGGGAAATGTGGGGGCGGACCCAGGATATCGGTCAGGGGTAGGAAAGAAAATGAGTTGGACCGGAAAGAAAATGAGTTGGGGAAGAAAATCAATTTGGCTTAGGATAGGGGAAAAAATGAGTTAGGAAATAGAAGAGAAGTTCCCAATTCTCAAAGGGTTCTTAACTTCACAGACACGGCACAGCTGGAAATAAAGACAAGTACCAAGCATAGCCCTGAAAAACAAGATGTTTCATGCATACAGCCCCATGCATAAGCAATATAACATAGCCCTCATTGACTGTTTAGTCTTTATATATGTCAAAAAGGGCAACATGGCAAGCAGTTTTGACAGTTTCTATGCTTTAAAGGTTAGATTTTTCTCTTGCAAGGAATATACACATGAAATCTTAAATTATGCTCTAATTTGTGCCTAGAGGCCCTAAATTGTGCAACCGTAGTTTTCACAACATAAGCTCGACAGGGTTGCACCTTTGTAGAACGTTTGATTTGTAGTACCGTAATCACAATTGAGACTTGATCTACTAATACTACATCAAATGATGACCAGAGAAATGCTACACATAAAGCTACAAAAATGCAACGAAAGTAGGCACATATGGCATGGAAGCAGTAGAGGATATGCCGTGGTAGGAAATCACCATGTACTGTTACAGGGAACAAAACTGGCAAGCATATAAAAAGAAAGCATCCAAACAAAAGTTAGCAATAAATTGCACAAATAAAGAAAGATGCTAAACTTGTTAAAACAAACTAATTCTTGAAAATTAGCTACACAGATACTTTTTATTCTGTTTTCTAAATATGCTAAGTTGCTTTCTTAGGGAGAGTTTTATATGTTCAAACACTCTTTTTATTTTTTATCTTGCATATGAAGTTTCTCATTGGACAATCAACAAATTAGGTCATCACAGATGTTTACATTCACAATTTTGTTTCAACATATTCTCAAGTTATGGTTCAGATGATTTGGGAGATTAGCATCACTAACGGAAATCCAAATCTCACCAGAAACAGTTTCTTCGAAGCACCGGTTTTTATCATGATGTGCAGTCAAAACATGGACATCATGACCATGAGAAACAAGCTCACATGCTGCATCAACAATCAGTCTTTCTGCCCCTCCTATTTTTTTTCAGAAAAAAGGAGAACAAATAACACATACATCAAATTTTGAAGAAACATTGACTGTAAACATTAATATGGACAACCAAAAATAAAATAATTATCAAAATCTATACAAAGAAGAAGAATTAGTAAAACTAAAATACCATAGAAAGGTGGCAATTTTATACTAAATGAGAGAAATTTCTCTTTCAATTGTTACATTGTATGCAGAACTAGAACTAACTTTCTAAATTTGATTCCAGAGGAAGCTAAAAAAGCATCACATCAGTAACAATGAGGACCAAAATAAGAGAGTTAGAATTAGAATTATGGGAAATATCTACTGTGCCCATCTAAACTTTTAAAATAGCCAATTACCCCATCAAAACACCACAATATCCAATATCCCCATACAAATTTAAAACTCTTTCTTCTATACCCTTTTAACTATTTAACATTTTGTTTAATTATTTTAAAAATTAAAATTGACCAATTTACCCTCTAATTTTAATTGGACATGTCCATTATTTATTAATGTCTTCTTCTTCCCTTCTCAAATCCATGTTCTACCTGGTACGGATGAACTACAACAATAACAACAACCAAGCATTTAGTCCCAATCAAGTTGGGGTAGGCTAGAAATGAAACCCAATCGTAGTCACAAGGTGAAGTAAATAGTAATAAATAATAATAAAAATAATAATAGTAGTAATACTAATAGTAATAATGGTACCAATAATAATACTAATAATACTAATAATATACTAACTATATTATGCCACACTAGATCGTAGGAGCCAAAGTCCTAAGCTCTACGTCCTTGACCCCAAATCCCTAGTCATATGACTTAAAGCCTATAATACTACCCCTAAACACTCCTAAAGAATATTTCCTAAGTCATGGTTCTGGTACGTGGATTGCTAACTTTCACATACGTACTCCTATCCGAAGCCAACTCTTTGGATACATTTCATTCCTTCAAGTCTTTTTTTCTTGCTTCCTCCCGTGTCAATCTTGGCCAACCTCTACCTCTCCTTGCGTTTTCAATACGACGTATAATTCCAGTATGCACCGATGCCTCGAGAGGCCTCAGTTGGAGATGCCCAAACCATCTCAAGCGGTGTTGGACGAGCTTCTCTTCAATCAGTGTCACCCCAAGTCTGTCACATATATCATTGTTTCTAATTCGGTCGCATCTTATATGGCCACAGATCCTCCGCAACATACGCATCTCTGCTACACTTATCTTCTGAACGTGTTGTCTTTCAGTAGCCCAACATTCTGCACCATACAACATTGCATGTCTGATCGCCGTCCTGTAGAACTTGCCTTTGAGTTTTTGTGGGACTTTTCTGTCACATAGGAAGCCATATGCCTGTTGCCAATTCACCCATCCCGTTCGTATCATATGGCTCACATCTTCATCAATCTCGCCATCACTCTGCAGCATCGACTCCAATATCGAAAGGTGTCATTCCTGGGCACTACATGTCCGTCCAAAGTGCTGGTGAGGTCAGATTAGTGTGGCACAGTCAGATGTTGTCCTGGTGAGGTCTGATATAGTGATAGGAGCAAACAATGGCCATTGAAATCAAGTTCCCGGTATTGAAAATTAAGCTTTGACCCACATGTATATGGCCTTTTGCCTACTCCAGAATTTAATTTTGCCTACCTCAGAATTCAATTTTGTGCAGCCCAGTTTTCACGTTTGCTTACACTGGACTTTTCTTACCCCTAGACAAATTCCTGTCTAGGCCCCTGACAATGGCATCGCATATGTGCTTAGAAATGTAATAAAATTATATCGTTGGTCACATACAGCACAGGTAATGAAATCCCACCCAAATTGTGCAAATCTTAATTTATTATGTTCAATTTTCCTTTTTCGGGGAATCAGAAGAAAATTGTGTAAATTAAAAGAAAGAGAGAGACCCCGACTGGTTGTGCCCTCAAGAGGTAGAGGTTCAAAGGGATGAGGAAAAGAGTAGCACCAAGGTCGGAATAAACGACTTCTCTCCAGGTGTAAAATCTTAACATTGGGGCTGGTACACCTGTTCTTCTCACGATTCTTTCAAGGAAATTCTAAGTCTCGGCTCTTCGCACCTAGGTCGGACCTACACCATGGCCGCTCGCGAATTCGGGAGAGGGAAAGAAAAAGAAAGGGCAACAAAATGGGGCTACGGTAGGAGAGAAGCTTGGGTCCGATGGGTTTCGGCACCGTCCGATCCGCTGTAAAATTCGTGCGCACGAATATTAAAGCAGACACGAATATTAAAGCAGACACAGTACGTGTAGCGAGTACGTGTGACTATTTGATTGGAGGACTGACATTCAATCGAAATTTTATCTTTTAATCACAGTTGTCGGAACACATATATATGTGCTTAATTATAAGAAGAGATATGATGTACGATATTAATTATTACAGACGTGGTACTTGGGCAATCAATTTTCTTTAAAATATTGGCACCATGGGAAATATGTCGAATTTAGTATTAATAAATGAATCTTCATTCGGTATATGTTGGGTAGCAACAGAAATATATGTTGTTAATTAAGGTCAAGTGGAATAATAATTTTGTTTGCCAAAGTGTTATATTTTCCAATATCAGTCACTATTTTTTAGTGTAATTTACTAAAAAGAATTTTACCAACCAATCCTATATATAATCCGACAACTATATATAACAGACAGGGGCGGATTCAGAATTTTCGTCAGGGGGGCAAAAAAATATCGAATCGGATTTAAATCCATTAACTAATTGGGTACTCGACAAAAAATAATGCTTTAACTTATATATTTCAATGTTTTTGACTTGTAATTTCTGATGCTCTGACTTATTATTCTAATTATCAATAAAAATTCAATAGATTTATTTCAATTTTAATTCTAAATTTAACTCGAATTACAAATTAAACGTCCAGAGAGGAGCAAAAAAAATTCTAGAGAGAAGCAAAGTCGATCGGAACCGATATAAAACTCAAAATTCAGGGGCTGGAATACTCTGGGTCCGCCACTGATGACAGAGGGATTGCAAGTGAAGGAAATCTTATAAAATATTTTAAGCTTTAATAAAGTATAAGATTCTATTATCAACTCTAATAAACCATATAGCAAAAGGTTGCATCTCAAAATTAGCATTGAGAGGTCCGTATCTCATTTAAGTTTTTTTTTTATTATAACATGGCTATCCATGAGTGATGACACAAAAAAATTTCCAATAATATTAGGAGCGTGCTTCAAACGAGGGAAAACCAACATGTGCGCAATAAATTCCCAATTTAAATTGAACGGAACCAATTTCATCAGTATCCAATTTTTTTACACAATTTTTTATCATTCACAAGCGGATATTAATCACATAAATACGGAATATCCGTGGCAAACTATGGAGCCCTCACTTGTTCGGTGCATTAATTATCATCCGTCAAAATATTAGTTTAATTGATAAATTACTGCATAGACTATTAAGAAGTTTTGAATTTAAATCTCGGTAAACACAATTGCATGTGGTGAGGAACTTGCCAGTCTTTTATCACTTAAAAATATCTAAATAATTTCATTAATTGTAAATATTTTTTTGTAAGATTTAAATATATTAAATCTATAGAAGACACTTACTGATATAAATGGATCAGTGCTCCATCAAAATGCATAAGTTTTGGGGGATAGCATACACAAGCACAAGTTTTTTGAATTTCTTTTTACTATTTTTTTAAATTTTTTGAAAATTACAGTTTTAATATGGTAAAAAATTAATAATAAAATAATTTAAAAAAGTGATTTTCAAAAATCTTAAAAAATTAGTAATTTTTTTTTTCAAAAATTGTAGAACTTAGTATCCAAGTACATTTTAATATGGAGAACATGTTGAGCACTTCAGATTAACTATTTGAACTTTAAAATATGAAGAACATGAAGTGTTGGGACGAAGTGGTCTATCCTAGTAGTACTTGTATCTTCGTCACTCTGTGTGTAAGAGAGAGAAAAAAAAAACTAGCGTGTGATGTGATAACAACTCTAAAAATCTATCGAATTGATTTCAAACGATAAATTCAAACCATTGAAATTGACATACTTCACGAGTGTTGCATATAGATGCAAAATTTTGAAAATTTCAAATTTATTTAGTACAAAGTCAAACGGTAAAAAAAATTGATGAAAATTGAATGCATTAAAATAACTTATAATACTTTTTTTTTAACAGCTTGACTTTGTACTAAATGAATTCAAAAATTTCAAAAGTTTGCATGTACGCGCACACTCGTGAATTATATTGGTTTCAACGGTTTGGATTTGTCGTTTGAAGTCAAACCAATAGATTTTTGAAGTTGTGCTCATCAAACCTTTTTAGTGAGTACATCACACGCTAGTTTTGCTCTTTTTCTTTTGAAATCTTTGTAAATGTTGCGAAGTCGTGAGCGAGGCTCGATCTCTCGAGCTTTGGGTAGCCACAACTCTAGGATATTTTTTCCTAGCCAACTGTGCTACCACCCCCTCTATATTAAAATGTGCTTGGAGACCAATTTTATAATTTTAGATATTTTTTACTTTTATTAGAATTTTTTAAAATCACTGATTTTTTAGAAAATTGTGGACCATAAAATATCAGTGATTTAAAAAAATAGTAATAAATTTAAAAAATGTAAAATTTCATCTCCAAGCATAATTTAATATGGAGATCAACTTGAACAGTTCGGATCGATTGTTTGAACTTTAAAATCGCATCGTAGCCCAAGTGCTTACAACCGAAGTGCTTACGGGTCAAATTCTAATATTTCATGTTTGAAAAGTCGACATAAGTAGATTAATAAATTGGTTATATAATAAACAAGTAGAATAATAATTTTTACTATTTTTGAATTTTTTAACTATTTTTTGTGATGAAATATGGTTTTTTTGCTTAAAAACAAAAGTATTTTTAGTCTAAAAGAGGTCATATTCAGAAATCATTAAAAATAGTAAAAAATGATATTCTACATGTTTATTATATAATTAATTTATTTAGCTACTTAGGTCGATGTTTCGAACATAAAACATTAAAATTTCACCCGTAAACACTTCGGTTGAAGTGATTCCGGAAACAATTTAACTGAACTATATATATATATATATATATAGAGCTCAGAGAGAGAGACTGGCTAATGTCATAACATTATAACTTCGGCCGAAGTTATAACGAGTCGTTTATTAGTTTTTAAAATCCAAACAACCGATCCGAACCGTTCAACTTTTTCTAAATATTGAAATGTGCTTGGAGATTAAATTTTACATTTTTTGGAATTTTTTTACTATTTATTAAGCCACTTTGAAAATCGCAGATCTACTGTGAACAGTAAAAAACAGTAAAATTTTATGGACCACCGGATCAGTATTTTTCAAAGTGGCTTAATAAATAGTAAAAAAATTCCAAAAAATGTAAAATTTAGTCTCCAAGAACATTTCAATATTTAGAACATGTTGAACGGTTCGGATCAGTTGTTTGAATTTTGAAATTGTAAAAACGACTCGTTATAACTTCGGCCGAAATTATAACGTTATGACATTAGCCAACCTCTATATATATCTCTGAGGAGGGTTCAAATGCACCATAATTTTTGTGCTCCAATATGCTCCAAATCCTTTATCTATATTTTCAAAGTTCGAACAGTCGATCCGAACCGTTCAACATGATCTTCATATAAAATATGTTTGGAGATCAATTTTATATTTTTTTAGAATTTTTTTACTATTTTTTAGATAGGTACACTATCACTTTATCGGATGGTCTAGAATCTCCTTAAAAAAGTGATATTGTACCTATTTAAAAAAATAGTAAAAAAATTCTAACAAATATAAACTTTGGTCTCCAAACATATTTTTTATGAAGATCATGTTGAATGGTTCGGATCGATTGTTCGGGCTTTGAAAATAGAGATAAAAGATGTGGAGCATATTGGAGCACAAAAATTATGGTGCATTTGAACCCTCCTCTCTCTCTCTCTCTCTCTCTCTCTATATATATATATATATATATATATAGATGGGCTATTGTACTTCGTGAAGTAAAACCCCCGTTTACTTCGGGCCATATTTTGTCATTTTGAAAATCCAAACAACCGATCCGAACCGTTCAACATGTTCTAAATATTGAAATGTGCTTGGAGACCAAATTTACATTTTTTGAAATTTTTTTACTATTTATTAAGCCACTTTGAAAATCACTGATCCGGTGGTCCAGAAAAATTTTACTGTTTTTTTACTGTTCATAGTGGATTAGCGATTTTCAAAGTGGCTTAATAAATAGTAAAAAAATTCCAAAAAATGTAAAATTTAGTCTCCAAGCACATTTCAATATTTAGAACATGTTGAACGGTTCGGATCGGTTGTTTGAATTTTCAAAATAAAAATATGAGCGTGAAGTAAACGGGGGTTTTACTTCGCGAAGTACAATAGCCCATCTATATATATATATATATATATATATATATATATATATATATATATATATATATATATATATTATATATATATATATATATATATATATATATATATATATAGAGGAGGGCTCAAATGCCCCATTGTTTCATGCCCCAATCGTGCCCCAACATCTATATCTTCAAATGCAAAGTTCAAACAGATCATCCGAACCGATCAACAAGATATCCATGTTAAAATATGATTGGAGACCAAATTTTATATTTTTCGGAATTTTTTTACTATTTTTTAAGATAGGTACAAAATCAGAAAATTATGGACCATCTAAAAACAATGATTTTGTACCTATCTTAAAAAATAGTAAAAAAATTTCAAAAAAATATAAAATTTGGTCTCCAATCATATTTTAACATGGATATCTTGTTGATCGGTTCGGATGATCTGTTTGAACTTTGCATTTGAAGATATAGATGTTGGAGCACGATTTGGGCATTTGAGCCCTCCTCATATATATATATGAGATGGACTATCATACTTTAAGAAGTAAAGTGTGTGTTTTACTCTACATAATCAGTACTAGTGGGTACTGATGCATTTCCGCCTTACTGTCTTATTTTGTAGTCAATTTTTTTTTAAGAAAAAATAGGAGTCGTGCTATTATTTGTTGTATTGATGTGATTACATACGTCTGTAACACATGGAAAATACAATTTTGCTCAATATGTTCGAGCGGTAGCGTCTAAAATAAGTAATAGTGAAATCTAAAAGACCAGCAATTAAAAAAAATAATGTGGAATTAGTTTGAAAAATTTAGATATATATATATCCATTATAACTTCATCAGTTAGATTTTTCCGATATTTTAAAACGTTATTTACCCATCTAAACTCACTTAATTTATTAATATATTCATTTTTTAATTTAATCACTGAAAAATAAAAATTAATAACAAAAATAAATAAAAGACAGTTTTACCCTTACATCAAAATACTGTGTTGCTGACCCCTCTCTTCCTTCCCTTTGTCCAGAAAACAATTTAAATTCAATAATAAAGACCATGTCAAGGTGGAACTCACTATCCTTTATTAATTAATTCATCCACCATTCATTCATCCCCAAATGACTAATACCCAACATCTATTCTATCCACTGAGCAATGGTCAACAAATAAAATTAAGATAGTAATAAAACGAAATTGATCAGAGTTCATACTTTAAAATACTTATTAACAAAAAAAAAATCATAATGCTTTGTTATTGATTTAGGATCAGGGGAATAAAACAGAGAAAAATTAATGACAATTGTTCAGGAGAAAAAAGTACAATGTTCAGGGATTCTGTTCAAGAGGAGAAAAACTGAAAACTGTTCAGAAGAAAGATTCTTTTTAAGATTAGCTGGAAAGGAGCCCCCTAACAATTTGATTAATTAAAAAAAATATTTACAAAGTCCTCTCACTTATAATAACATCACATCACCCCTTAAATGATATATACAACAGCTTAAATACTAAATAGTACTCTAATTAAGGAGCAGTAAGCTCTGACATGATCTCTTTCCCTCTGAAGATTCTGGTGCATCACTCTGTCCGGGTGATAAAATTGGAATATGAGAATCAGTGTTCTTTCCTCCTTTGTGCACTGATATTTTTTTACTGCCATGATAGCATCCACATTGATAGAAACTTGAGGATCCAGTGAGTACATAAATAGGTTCTGGGAATGTGTATATTAAAATGTCCTCCTGCCAGTCATTTTGCCAGACTGATATATTGTTACCTTGTCCTGGTATCCTCTGTATTGATTATGCAAAGTGATGAATATTTCTTTAATTAACATTTAATATCAAAAGTCTATTAATATAATAAAAATAAAGAACAGCTCATGTTAACAAAAAAATATTCTATGGTATTAAACACAAAAATCTGATTTCAAGATGAAGCCAGCCTATAAATTTTTTAGTTTCATAAAGGTTACACCTTCCAATAACATATTCCTCTGCTATTTTGTGGTGAAACTTGGAACTCCAAAGCCAGAAGCATTCATGTCTTGCTCATTTAGGATATATTTGAGTCAATAAGTCAACAGATTCACAAGTCATCAGTTGGACCACCTTGAGATGCGTCTACTAGCTTTATTTGCCTGAAAAAAGAGACACCAATTTCTTAAGTGAAGTTTTGTTTCCCTTTTTTGGGAATGAAAGCAAACTGGAATTGCAATTTCCATATTTTCTTTACTATATAAACTCAGTTGACCTAAACTCAGTTGAAATTGTTTCTTAAAAAGAAAAGCAAATCTTACCTCCTCAGTCCAGTTGCATCTCATGGTGAGAACTGCTAAAATAATTGTCTGTACAAAAGTCCCCCCAATCATCCCTGCCCATATACCCTGCACAACAATAATCAAATTTATAATCTTCCTCTACCAATAGTATGCGTTGGTCACTTAGAAATTACTCACTACTTTTCTTATGAAAACTTAAAATGTATGGAAGCATTTACCAGAACACCATAATTAAATGTCCACCCCAAAAATATCCCAAATGGAACACCAATCAGGTAATAACTCCCGACGTTCACGTATGCCACCAGCGATTGCCAGCCTGAGCCCACTGCAACGCCTGAAAAAATAGACAACATTCAATGAAACAAAGGATCAATACTTATGCCCAATATGAAATCCATTATGTGGAATCTGTAAATAGTCCCAGTATGAGATCTGTTATTGGGACTGGTCATATAGTCAAGCTATGAGATTTTGTAGTGGTATAATGTAAGAGTTATACTAGGCATACTTTTGGTAGTGGTTACATTTTAGAGTATGCAGACTACGTAATGACATAAAATTTTGTAATAATCGGTATATTATGTTTAGCAATGATACTGTTGATTGTTGAAACTAGAAATAAATCAAGGGTGATCTCCGAGCATTCATCATAGATCAAATGTCTAGGATTAGGACGAAATAAAATGGTAAATTGGTATGTGGATATCAAGGCACCCAAATGTAGCAATTAGGCCAACAGCTAATTTAATAGCCAATTGTATAAATAGACTGTCAAGGAGTGTGTAAAAAATTATAGAACAATAATAAAAATACAATTTCATCATATCTGTTTTTTCTTCCCTCCTGTTCTCTAAAATTAATAGATACTGTTATAAAGAAGACAATGTAGTTCATCAAAAACCCCTAGTACTAACTATTATATTGGTACTGGTACCGATACCGGTTTAGAGTTAGTTAAGTAGGAGCAGGTATAATATGAAATCATCATATTATATGCTTGAACTGTGTAAAGACTTACCAGAAAGAACAGGTTGGATGCTATTAAGGAGAATTGTGAAGGCGAGCAGTACAGTGAGCTTATCCACTGCATTGAGTACTGCCATACTCGATGTGAAAAACAGGGCAAATTTGTCATGGAATGTCAGTATCAGAGCCCAGAAGAAAATTCCTATTAACATAGAAGTCACTACTGACACAATCATGGCAAATTTAGCTGCTTGACCTTTTCCTGCACCTAGTTCATTTGCCACTCTCACCCTTGAAAAACAAAAGATTTGTTACAACTTACAAGTACAACACTTGAAACAAAAAAAAAATTTGAGATTTTTTAGTTTTTTCACCATTGAGTCTTGTTACAGTAAATATTCAAGAAAATGGTTTCACTAACCCAGTTCCGGCAAAGAAAGCAAGAGGAATCATCAACTCCCAATTACTTATGCTCATGCTGTTCCAAAATATTTACACATATAAGCTTGTTGCAAAAGATACTGAACTTGTAATTGGTAGATGATTTTACACTTTTCGTCAAGCATCTATAAAAGAACCTTTTTTTGTGACAAAGGTAAGAAAGTAACAATTAAAAATTTACCAGATCGAAAGCGCATCAACAGCAAGTTCAGCATTGGGCAGATATCCTGTAAGCAGAACTAGCACCCGATAATACCAATTCTCCAAGCTGCAGAGAACAATGAATTTTCCAAATTACAGAGCTTACCACAATAAGTTGCATCTTCAAATGTCAAAAACCAAATTAATAGTTTTCTTACCACATCATGATACCCGAAGAAAACGATAGCTTGATAAACTCCCACATATCGGCAAATGCATCCATAGAGAACCCCTTCCATGTGTCGGGGCAACCACCACAAACGACATAAAAGAACATCCCAAACACAACCAGCCACCAGCTACTGTTCAATATCAAAACTGCAGTAACCAGCCCATAGTGCCACTTGAACAAAAGCAACCAACTGAGAGTTATGTGAGTTAAAAGTGCCACGGCTGCACAGGCAGCAGTTACCCAGTTTTTGAGTTGGCTTTGCAAATACCGGTTGATTGGAAACATCAGAGCAAATGCGAAATGCTGGGGAATCTGCCAAATGGTAATTGTGCCTGCAATCTCAGCTAGATTGTCTGGCTCGCCGCATAATTTGAGTAACGGAGTCGTGTAGATGTATATTGGGAGGAGCATGACCGCAAAGAGAAAAAGAACGATCCATGAGCGTTGTAGGTAGACTCCGAGCATGTGGTACTTCTTTGCTCCATATGCTTGACCACATAAGGTCTCGAGCGCACTTGCCATGCCCAGCTAAAATCACAAAATGATATTTCATTTGGCATGCCTGGCTTAATTCATTAATTACTAATTAAAGTATGAGCTATAATTAATTTTAGCTCAAATCTGTTTTGATTACCATTAATAATAATGATTTATACTGATGCATGGTTCTAAATCTGTAAGTATCCTGGATGCAAAAGTTTGATATATGAAACACACAGTTCATTAATTTCTAACATAATCAGAGTAATGAATTAATAATAAAAAACTTTTCAAAGGAATTTTATGTGGTTTATGAGAGATTTCCATACAAACAAACCAAAATTAAAGCCAGTGATGACGGTAGAAATGGCATAGGCTGCGAGCTCGAGATCACCCAAGTGACCCGCAAAGGCCTGTGTGATGACATTCATGCCATATAACACAACTCTTTGAAATATCGCTGGCCCGACAATCCGCCATAGTTTCTTCGACTCATCGAAGACTCGCCACCCCAAGCTCCTCTTCTCTTCACTTCCTCCATTCTCTAGTAGGGGAACTCTCTCCATTATCACACTGTTTCTTCTCTTCCTCTTCCTCTTTTTTTTTTTTATGGTACTTTCTTCCTGATAGTATTGTGATTTGACTTTACAAGAAGAGGGAACCTTCCTCGGTATACCTTGTGTACCTAACTTCAGTCAAAAAATGATAAGAGAGTTGTATTAAGAGGAGGGATCGGATGACACCTCTTTTTGGTGACATTGAATAATACCATGCATTTTCAAAGTTTTCAAAGTCTAAACAGTCGATCCAAACTGTTCAATATGATGGATATATTAAAATGTGCTTGCATATCAAATTTTACATTTTTTTGAATTTTTTTACTATTTATTAAGTATTTTACAAAATCGTTGTTTTCAGACAATTGAATTTTTGTACCCATCTTAATAAATAGTAAAAAAATTCAAAAAAATGTAAAATTTGATCTGCAAGCACACTTTATTTAGATAATCATGTTGAACGGTTGGATCGACGATTTGGACTTTGAAAATGCATGGTGTTATCCGATGTCACCAAAAAAGAGGTGTCATTCGATCCCTCCTCTTGTATTAATTAGGTTTTTTTAACAAATTAGGTTGAAATTAGGTATACAAGAAGAGGGAACCTTCCTCGGTACGTATACAAACGTTGAAATTAGGTTTTTTTTAACAAATTTATAGGCGAATTAAAATTTGATTTTTTTTTAATAATTCAACTAAATGGACCCTTTTCATTAAAGAAAGGGACCCGATACAGATACTTAGTAGACACATGAAATTAATGTCTTTCTATTAACAGGCCGGTTCGTTCTTGTTATACCTGCTAATAACAGCAGATTTATTACATATTTTCCTCTCTATAATTCATAATATTATGTTTATCCTTTTAAATTAAATTTCAAAACTCACAAATGTAATTAATTTTTAATTTTCCCTAATAAAATTTATTTTAAATTTATAAAGTATCCATTTCACTTTTATTAATAAACAAAAATATATATCATGGTAAAACAAAAATTTCAGTCTTCATCATCGGTAATCTTGCCTGGATATATATCTCTTCGAAATTAATATCCCGTCGCCCCATTTTTCCGCCTCGATTTTCAAATAATAAGCGTAAACTTTAACCTTCTTAAATGCATGTCCACATTGAGTGCATACTTAGAGAGACACCATGAAAAAATAATTATTAATTGAGGCGACTTGATTGATGCTTGTTGATACCGTATAAGTGTATAACACTGTTTTAATTTAGTTCTCTCATTTTTGTGAGAGAGATCGTCTATATTTAAACCGAGAAGACTTGGTGTGTTTAAGAGAGTCCGTATTCAAGACTATCAAGTTCAACCATTTTCAATAAATTCTCGCCCTTTTTCTTAATACAACTAATAAGTTGCCATCTCTTTATCGTTAATAATTTTGAATTCAAAATTTTAATAAGTTAACAGTTGATATTATTTTCTTATAAGCGATTCACAAACTTAATTTCAAAATTAATTTTCTGCATTTATTTTTAGCATTTTGATCATAAAATCTTAAAAAAATAGAAGAAAAAATTTATCAGAATACGTCGCTTGTGAAAAAGAAGAAAATCAGTCCATGATTTGAATTTGTCCTTTAAATTTAGGATTTTTCAATGTTAATTAATGTAAAAGAAAAATTATATTTATGTCACGGCCAGATTATTAGGTTTTTAAACGGATTCGGCAAGATCCTAATCAAATATCCTATTTTTAATTAATGTATAAGTACAGTTATTATTTAATATCATTGACTATTCTTCTATCCAAGCTTAGTATTGTCCTTTAAAGGTAATTAAGTACATATATTAATATTTTTTTAATTTGGCAAAACAGTCTTCTTATGTAGGAATTTTTTTTTTTTTGAGAAAAAGATGATGATCTAATAATTATCTATATTTTAATATTCATACAGAATTATTTATGTAGAAATTTTAGTTTATTATAAAGTATAAGATTCTATAACTGCTCTAATAAACCGTATACTGTATTACAAAAGGTCCGTATCTTCTTTTTCTTTTTATAACATGGCCACGTGAGGTCCCTAAGAATATAAAAATAACAAAACATCTCTTTCTCTAGTTCTCTACTCTTAAGAATTTATCCTTTCTTTTTCTTGTAAATAGACCATTTATCATGTGCAAGTAAGCAGGATGTTGCTTGAATTCGATCTATAATTTGGTTTTCAGTCCAACCGATAAATAAAAAAAAATACCACTCCAACCAATAAATTTTTGAATTAAACAGTTTATTATTTTGATTTAAATAATTTGATTCAGTGAATTTTTTTAATTATTTCTATTTTTTATATTTGATTCGGCATAATTTCTCTTATTTTGATTCACTGAAAGAATATTTCTGATGGTGAGGCCATGAGTAATGTGTTGTTCGCACGCAGTGATTTTTATTAATACCCTTAGCAAATCTGCCTTCGATTTTTTTTTTTTTAAAACGCCCTGACCGCCCCATGTTTGGGCGGTCCACTATTCATACCAAATAGCCCCACGTTTGGGCAGTCACCAATGCATACCAGACGGCCCAACTGTGGGGCGGTTTGGTGTTTATTTTTATTTTTATTTTTTTAGAAACAATATGAATAGCGAGATGCTGAAGTGTAACACTAAAAATCCGAATTTTTTTTTAAATATTTGTTAGATTACTTCTTTTGATGTATAATTAGCATATTTATACCAAAATACGCTAAATTACTTGAAATCATGTTAAATTATGCTGAATTACACTAAATATGCTAAATTATAATAATTTCGCTAATTATACTGAAATACGTTAAATTACGCTAAACTACGCAAAATTACGCTAAATTAAGCTGATTTTGTGCCATCTTTCATAAATCATAAAAAATAGTAAACAAATTCCAAAAATAGTAAAAATTGGTATTCTACAAGTTAATTATATAACCAATTTACTGAGCTACGTAGATTGAATAATAGAAATGAAAATCTTAATCGGAACTTCAACTCAAGTTTTGAGGCTCTTCTATTTATTTTTTGACAATTTTGAAATTTGAAATCCAACATTACTAGCACTATGCATGCGTATTTTCGCAAACTTTCCGAAAAGTAGTCATTTGCTAAAATCGGACACTCGAACGCTGTTTTATGGCCGTTTGAAATTTCGTCATCGTTTTTTGCCTTTTTAGTGAAGATATCGTCCTTATTCATATGTAATTTAGCATAATTTACCGTATTTTAGCGTAATATAATGTAATTCAGTGTAATTTAACGTAATATAGTATAATTCAACATAATTTCAAGTAATTTAGCGTATTTTAGTATAAATATGCTAATTATACATCAAAAGAAGTAATCTAACAAATAATATAAACAAAAAAATTTAAATTTTTAGTGTTAGATTTCATTATCTTGTTCTTCATAGTGTCTCTTAAAAAAAATAGTTTCTAATTATAAATCACTATGAAGATAAAAGAGAAACAAAAAATAGTTTCTGATTATACATCACTATATATGGAGACACACAGTAATTTATCGGAATTTATCATATTTTAGCGTAATTTAACATAATTTAGCGTAATTTAATGTAATATAGTGTAATTCAACATAATTTCAAGTAATCTAGTGTATTTTAGTATAAATATGCTAATTATAAATCAAAAAAATTAATCTAACAAATAATTTAAACAAAAAATTCGAATTTTCAGTGTTAGATTTCATTATTTTGCTCTTCGTAGTGTCTCTAAAAAAAAAGAGGAAACCGGTCATGGGTAAACTTATTAATTTGTAATTAACTTTGGATATTAATAAAAATGTCGGCCACGTGAGGTCCCTAAGAATATATAAATAACAAAACATCTCTTTCTCTAGTTCTCTACTCTTAAGAATTTATCCTTTCTTTTTCTTGTAAATAAACCATTTATCATGTGCAAGTAAGCAGGATGTTGCTTGAATTCGATTTATAATTCGATTTTCAGTCCAACCGATAAATTAAAAAAATACCACTCCAACCAATAAATTTTTGAATTAAACAGTTTATTATTTTGATTTAAATAATTTGATTCAGTGAATTTTTTAATTATTTATATTTTTTATATTTGATTCAGCATAATTTCTCTTATTTTGATTCACTGAAACAATATTTTTGATGGTGAGGCCACGTGTAATGTGTGAATGCACGCCGTGATTTTTATTAATACCCTCCAAAAATAAAAAATTAGCAAATCTGCCTTTGATTTTTTTTTTTTTAAAAACGCCATGACTGCTCCATGTTTGGGCGGTCCACTATTCATACCAAACCGCCCTACGTTTGGGCGATCACCTATGCATACCAGACCGCCCAACTGTGGGTTGGTTTGGTGTTTAATTTTTTTTTTTTAGAGACAATATGAATATCAACATGCTGAAATGTAACACTAAAAATTCGATTTTTTTTTAAAATCTTTGTTAAATTACTTCTTTTGATGTATAATTAGCATATTTATACTGAAATATGCTAATTACTTGAAATCATGTTAAATTATGCTGAATTACACTAAATACGCTAAATTATAATAATTTTGCTAATTATACTGAAATACACTAAATTACGCTAAATTATGCAAAATTATGCTAAATTAGGCCGATTTTGTGCCACCTTTCATAAATCATAAAAAATAGTAAAAATTGGTATTTTACAAGTTCATTATAGAAATGAAAATCTTAATCGGAAACTTCAACTCAAGTTTTGAGGCTCTTCTCTTTATTGTTTGACAATTCTGAATTTCAAAAAATGGCATAGCCATCACTGACAAATGCGTATTTTCGTAAGCTTTCCCAAAAATGGTCATTTACTGAAATCGGACACTCGAGCGCTGTTTTATGACCGTTTGAAGTTTCGTTGTCATTTTTCGCCTTCTCTGTGAAAATATCGTCCCTATTCAAATGTAATTTTACGTAATTTACCATATTTTAGCATAATTTAATGTAATTTAGCATAATTTGACATAATTTAGTGTAATTCAGCATAATTTAACATGATTTCAAGTAATTTAGCGTATTTTAGTATAAATATGCGAATTATAATCAAAAGAAGTAATCTAATAAATATTTAAAATAAAATTCGAATTTTTAGTATTACATTTCAGCATCTTGTTATTCATATTGTCTCTAAAAAAATTAAAAAAAATTAAACACCAAACCGCCCCACAGTGGGGCGGTATGGTATGCATAGTTGACCGCCCAAACGTGTGGCGGTTTGGTATGAATAGTGGACCGCCCAAACATGGGGCGGTCAGGGCTTTTTTTAAAATAAAAAAAATTAAGGGCAGATTTGCTAATTTTTTTTTTTGAGGGTATTAATAAAAATCACGGGAACGCACGTATCCATGACTCATGAAACAAATTTTTTTTTAATAATATATAAGCTTGCTTTCAACGAGCAAAAAACATGAGCGTCATATCAAAATTGAAAAAATTTGTCGTATGAATTTTGACAGAGTCATGTTAAAATTCAATTATATTCATTCCATCTGTAATGAAAATTTATGGACGCATTTAAAATTTTACAAACTTTGATCATCTCAAGAATCTAAATCGTCAGTAAGAATTCGATCGATATGTATTGAAATTCATACAGACGGATTTAAAATATTTTGAATCTAAACTGTCTTGTCAATCTAAATTGTTCGTACGAAATTTTATTAAAATCGAAAGGTTTAAATTAATCTTTAAATAAGCCTTTCAAAATTTCAAAATTCTAAACACAAAATTTCACGAGTAGTCCCTCATGTACCGGACTAAATAGATTACTCGCAGTCGAATAAAAATTAATTTAATGTCTATTAAGAATAGAGTCCGTATCTTCTGAGATAAGAAAATATTTCTATTTAGATCCACATCGTCCGATTAGAATTTAAATCAATTCAACCTGAAATAAAATGCACATGTCAATTTAATATTTATGTGAATTCTGATCACTGTTAGAATCTAAACATAAATATTTTGTTACATATGAAATGAATTCGTTAGACATAGAGTCTTTTTTTATTTTTACATTCGTGTCAAATTAAAATCGACAAGTTAGATCTTTTATTTTATATGAATATTAATATGAATTAATTCTATAGAGCCCGTATCTTCTGAGGTAAGAAAATATTTTTGTTTAGCTCGAGACAGTTCAATTAAAATTCAGATTAATTCAGTCTGAGATAAAATGCACAGGTCGATTTTATATTTGTGTGAATTCTAATTAGACTATTAGAATATCTAAATAGAAATATTTTGTCACAGATGAAATGAATTCTTTAGAATACAGAGAGACATGTGGATGTGAATAGGACTGTAAATGAGCCGAGTTTGAGCGAGTTACCTCCAACTCGTGCTCAGCTCATTTAATAAATGAGCGAGTTAACTCGAGTTAAGATGGCAATAACGAGTTGCAAAGCCAACTCGAGTTCAGCTCGTTACCAACTCGAGTTGGCTCACAACTCGTTTAACCCAAGTCCATAAGATAGTCCATAAGACAATTCGAGTTATAGCTCATTACCAACTTGTAACTCATTTATAGCTCATTACCAACTTGTTTATAGCTGACTCCTGAGAATTATTGTGGTGAATTTTGTATAATACTGTAATTCGAGTTGTTAATGAGCGAGTAGTTGGGTATGTTCAAACTCAGTTCATTAGTTAAACGAGCGAGTCAACTCGAGTTGGAACAGTTCCGAGTTGTAAATAACGAGTTTAAATGAGCAGTTATAGAACGAGTTATGAACGAGTTGCGAGTTTAAGCATTTTTATACAGCCCTAGATGTGAATATGAATTAATGCTATTGAGCCGAGTAGATGGGAATTGGTATCCGGAACTACCGGACAGCGATATATTTGGAATGTAGTAGATTATTCAAGGAAATACCCGTCGCATTAAAAGACCCTTTATTTGAATCATCACTCAAATGACAGCTGCGAGAAACGTCAAAATATTTTATTTAATTGATAGATGAGGAGGAATTTTTTTATAAATTATAATTAAAAAATATATTTTTACGAAACCAACATTATTTTTTTTTTTTACAAAAATCTTAAGAACTGAATTGGCATTTTGGTCCGCTATTTTTTTTATTCCGCACCGAAATGACATTTCGGTCTGATTTCCTTTTTGAATTTTTTGTGGCGGCTCATATGAAAACTTGTGAAACCAGTACCACAAAAAGTCCAAAAAGGAGACCGAACTGAAATGCCATTTCGGTCCGGAATAAAAAAAAAAAAACTGCCGAAATGACATTTCGGTTCTTATGGTTTTTGTAAAAAAAAAGTAATCATGTTGGTTTCGTAAAAAAAAAAATTTAATTATGGTTTATAAAAAAAATTTGATGAGGAGGGCTCAAATGCCTCGTTGCTTCATGCCCCAATCTTACTCTAATATTTTTATTTTTGATTTCAAAGTTCAAATAAAATATCTGAATCGCTCAACATGATATTACATTAAAATATGCTTAGAGGTCAAATTTTATATTTTTTGAAATTTTTTTACTATTTTTTAAAATAAGTACAAAATCACTGTTTTTAGATAAGTATATTTATTTTTAAATATAAACAAAATATTAAAACTCAATAGCGTGTTTCCCCAAGTATTGTTGTTATAATTAACATACCTTCCAAATGATGCCCAAAGGTATGCTATGATTATAATTATTTTGTCTAGTTCTTAATAGTGATCTTATAATGAAACTGTTTAATGGCAACTGGGGTTCAATTTTAACGTAGTGATTTTCCTGGTGTTTGCTTAATTTCTTGTAATTGTGTTTTACACAGAAAGGGTAGTGAAAGTTGTTGTAATTAACCATTATTTCTAAAAGCAAAGTGTTGAAAAAGAAAAAGTTATATGTTTTGCTTTCTTCTAAGAAAGAGCTGGCGCAATAAATCATATCTCGGTGGCATATTTCACAAACTGGGGGGTCTAAATGCAAGAAAACCAAATAACAGTATCATTGATGTCAGTGAGACAGCAGGAGAAGTAACAGGAACGCGTATTCTCTGCATTAACTCAAAAAGGAAATCTTTTGAGTTAATGAATCTCAACCATCTTATTTTAAACGGAACTAATCCGGCTCCTTCCTATGTTGACCTTTAAATATTAGTACAGATCTAATTCAAAAGAATTTTAAAACATATTAGATGATTGAGATTCATTAATTCAAAAGATTTCCTTTTGAGTTAATGCAAATGATACAAATTTGAAATAACAGGCAGCGAAGTAGAAGAAATACAACAAGCTTTATTGTTGATCCACAGTGATTTTCATTTTCATTTTCAGTTTTCTCTTATTTCTCTCATTTCCCCTCACTTCTTCTGTTATGTTCTTTTCTTTTCTTCTCTCTAAAGAAATCCCATTTAAATTCACAAAGATTAATTTCTCACAACCTTCCAACTCATATAAACCAACTGCGGTTAATAAAATAGAATAAAATAGAAGCTTAACTCCTGTTTCTTACTCAGAAAAAGAGAGCTATGCTCCTTAATTGTTTTCGGCTTTATTTGAATTAATCAAGGATTTCGGCTTCTATTTTATTAACAATTTATGTGTTCTTTGCAGTCATAAGAGACCCCACCTCCATAAATATAAATTAACAATTTTATTCTTTATACTTTATAATTTTTAAATATATTTATATAATTCAACTTCCCTCGTAAAATACTAAATGTGTACCTCTAGTTTAATTGTTAGAACGGACTACTAAATTATGTTTTAACAATATGGATATAATTGCTTAACTTGGGTAAGTACCCACGCTAATATTTTTGTCAAGACATATCTTCGGAGATAATTAACTCAATAATATTACTCACAAATAGTTATTTTTTATCCATTTTTTATATTTCAACCATCAATCTATATTTTCTAATTCCACCCACCCTAGTTATTTGCAAGAAAGAGATCCAATTAATATCTTAATAAATCAACTAATACCAATTGGACCCACAAGAGCGATTGATAACCATGTATATCATCTCAACATGATATAGTCTAGACTTTAATTTTGTTTGTATCCTTTGAAAACTAGGCATTTTTTTATCTTTCAAACATTTTCTTTGACATTCTTTTTTACATTGTACATTTTTATTAGCTTCAATTGCTTAATGTAGTACTTGCGAATTCATATCACCTAAGATATCTCAAATTTGAAGTTTGGATCCAGACTGCTTGTCCGATTTGTTTGACACGAATATTAAAGCAGTCCTCTGTAGTTTTGTAGCATTTGATTTGTAGCAACAGAACTATGCTGTTGATCAGTGGAATTATTTTGTTTGACAAATTAATAAAATTTCCAATATATACCAGTCACTGTTTTTTTTTAGGTAACCTAATGGAAAGAATTTGCCAACAAATTAAATCCTATATATATATATATATATATATATATATATATATATATATATATATATATATATATATATAAATATATATATATATAGAGTAAGGCTACGGTGCTTTGCAAAGTAAACCCACCCCTTTACTTCAGGCCACTTTTTGGATTTTGAAAAACCAAACAACCGATCCGAACCGTTCAACATATTCTAAATATTGAAATGTGCTTGGAGACCAAATTTTACATTTTTTGGAATTTTTTACTATTTATTAAGCCACTTTGAAAATCGCTGATCCAACGGTGAACAGTAAAAAACAGTAAAATTTTCTGGACCACCGGATCAGAAACTTTCAAAGTGGCTTAATAAATAGTAAAAAATTCCAAAAAATGTAAAATTTGGTCTCCAAGCACATTTCAATATTTAGAACATGTTGAATAGTTCGGATCGGTTGTTTGAATTTTCAAAATTCAAAACGTGGCCCGAAGTAAAGGGGTGGGTTTACTTTGCAAAGCACCGTAGCCTTACTATATATATATATATATAAAATCCGATAACTATAACTTGCATCTCTACCAAATATTTTTCAATTTGGCAACACAGTCTTCTAACGTAGGATTTCTTTTTTTTATTTTGAAGAAAGATAATGATCTAGTCATCCAAATTTTAATATACAGAAATAATTATTTATTGAGATTTGGAACATGCGGTGCCATATATGAAAAATATAGTCTTAAAGAATTAGTCTTTGGTGTAATGCAAAGAAACATGGTCTCTGATTTGGGAGGTTATGAGTTCGAAATTTGAATGATAAAAATATGTTGTTATAATAACATAGTATTAAATAGTTGGGTGGTTAGACTTTCAAACTTTTACTTATATATATATATATATATATATATATATAGGCTATGGTGAGTTGTGAAGTAAAACGTCACGCCATATTTTCATTTTAAAAATTCAAACAACTGATCTGAACCGTTCAACTTTTTCTAAATATTGAAATGTGCTTGGAAACTAAATTTTACATTTTTTGGAATTTTTTTACTATTTATTAAGCCACTTTGAAATTGCTGATCCACTGTGAACAGTAAAAAACAGTAAATTTTTTTGGGCCACCGGATCAGCGATTTTCAAAGTGGCTTAATAAATAGTAAAAAAATTCAAAAAAATGTAAACTTTAGTCTCCAAGCACATTTCAATATTTAGAACATGTTGAACGGTTCGGATCGGTTGTTTGGATTTTCAAAATGAAAATATGAGCGTGAAGTAAAAATGACCTCTTACTTCACAACTCACCATAGCCCAGCTCTATATATAGAGTGGCTAATATCAAAACGTTTGTTTCTAGCCCTTTGGTGCTACCAAGTGGTTTTCCGATTTTCAAAGTTCAAGCAGTCGATCCAAACCGTTAGATGTTGAATCTATATTAAAATGTGCTTGGAGACAAAATTTTACATTTTTTGGAATTTGTTTACTATTTATTAAGATGGTTTGAAAATCGTTGTTTCCAATGGTGCTGAAAAATACTTCAAAACAGCGATTTTCAAACTATCTTAATAAACAGTAAAAAAATTCCAAAAAAATGTAAACTTTGGTCTCCAAGCACATTTTAATATAGATTGAACATCTATCGGTTGGATCGACTGTTTAAACTTTGAAAATAGAAAACCACTTGGCAGCACCAAAGGACTAGGAACAAACGTTTTAATATTAGCCACTCTCTCTGTATATATATAGTCTTATATCACTAAATCCAAGTCATATTCTTTTATGTGGAAAATATTGTAAAATATTTTAAGTTTTAATTATAAAGTATAAGATTCTATTACAACATGACTAATGTTAAAGAATAAGATACCTACAGTTGATAATCTCATGAGAAGGGGCTGGAACATGACAAATAGGTGCAGCCTATGTAAAAGGAACATTGAGACAGTTAAACATATATACATAGAAGAATGTGCATATACAAGAGAAGTGGTCGGTAGACTGGTGGCAAGTTACCAGTACTTAACAACACATGGAGATTTTGCCAGAAGAAATTACAGAAAATGTATACTGGATGGAAGGGCCACTACAGTGGCTAAATTGCAAATTACAATCTGTTTTGTCATTTGAAAAGAGAGATGCACCAGGATTTTTAGAGAACATAAAGGACCCAATTAAGGACTTTATTTTCATATTTTCATATTTCAACTTTATTGCTTTCAATTAAATTTTTGTAATTTTCCTTTTTGAAAAATATAAAACCAGACACAATTTATGTCATAATTAATGAAAATTGAAAGCTAGACTTTCATTTTTTTCTTGTAAAAAAAAGAAGTCCCTATCTTCATTTGTCCGTATCCATCTCTTTCTCTGGTTCTCTACTCTAGACCCCATTTATCATGTGTTGAATTATGTAATTTAATTATTTCTATTTTATTAATATTTAATTCAGTATAATTTCTCTGATTCAATCCAACAAAAAGTTTGATGGTGATGTGTGAAACCACGTATCCATGAGTGATTAAAAAAAAAATCCAATAATATTATAACTTGCTTTTAACGAGGAAAAAATTACATGTGCGTGATTTCAAAAATTGAAAATTTATATCGAATGAATTTGTATCAAAAATTGAAAATTTTCTATTTTATATATTCATTCAATCTGTATGAAATTCTTATGGACGGATTTAAAATTTGAGAATCCTATGTCATATCAGGAATCTAAATCGTCAGTAAGAATTTGATATGTATTGAAATTCATACAAATGGATTTAAAATCTTATAAACTTAAACAATTTTGTATATCTAAATAGTTTGTACTAATTTCAATTAAAACTGATGAGGTTGTTGAGCAACACAAGATTAAGTCTTTTTAAACTTCATTTTATTTCCTTTAGGCTCCTTAGTCGCTTAATCTTTCCGAACACCAGTTTCTTAGCAAGGATTAAGATTCCCTCCTTTATTCTCATTTTGTCCGAATCTTAATCCTCTGTTCGAGTCTTAAGGCACCTCTATTTTAGAATTAAGCCTCCTTAGCTTTTACCTCCGGATTATGATAACCGAACATGAGCTCTTTAGCGCGGATTAAAATTTAATCCTACTTGTGTTACTGAACAATCCCGATAGATTTAAATTGAACTTTAACAAAAGTCTCTCAAAACTTCAAAATTCTTCTGACAAAATTTCATCCCCTCAATTATCATACTCGCAGTCAGATCAAAATTAATTCGGTGTCTATTTAAAATAGAGTTGGCATCCTCTTAGGTAATAGAATATTTTAGTTTAGATCCAGACCATCCGATCAGAATTCGAATAATTCTTGCCTTTCTCTTAATATTCACATGTGAATTCTAATCGGTCCAAATCTAAACAGAAATATTTTGTTACCTCAGATGATATGATGAATTATTTAGAATATAGAGGGTCTGTTTTGATAAAACCGACAAATCATATCTCATTCTAGTCGATCTGGTATTGCACTGGATCTGAAAGAAAGGAAGAAAGGAGTAGTACTTTAAAGAGAGTTTTAATAAAGGGTAAATAGGTACTTCATAAATTTAAATTTAAAGAGAGTTTTAATATAAATGTTAATAAATTGAGTAAATTTGTGAGTTTTTAAAATTTAGAAGGAAAAATATGATATTGTGAATTTTAGAAGTATTAATATGTAATTATGAGGTTCTTGAGGGGTATACATGAAAATTCTCAGAAAAAGAAAATGAACCCTTATATGAAGCCCGTAGATGGAGATTCGACTCTGCTGTTTTTCTTAGAGAAAAGCAGAGTTCTGCTTTTCCGATTCCAACTATTCGAAATTTTCCATTCACGTATCTCGATAAAGAAACTTTTTTATGTACAAATCTCAACGAATTTGAATGGTTGGGATCGGAAAAGCAGAATTCTGTTTTTCTCTAAGAAAAACAGCAGAGTCCATTCCCGTAGACGGAACATCCTTGCAATTTTTTTTTTTTTTTTTGCATTGACGAAGCCCCTAGGCAGTTACCAGCAAATATGTTGGCTTCTACTTGCGTCCACTTGAGTTGGTGGTTGCAGGTGTGAGCAAGCTTAATTTTGCTAATATAGTGAATTGATCTGCCAGTTTTAATGCAATCTTTTCCTCTGCTTGAAGATGGGCAGCATACCCTTGCCCCCTCCATCCTATACGCCAACAGTTCATTACCTTTTCTCAGTACCAGACCAGCTCCTTCCTGCCACGCCTGTCTCCAGGACCCATCTACATACCTGACTGAGTAGAATGAGATCTGAGTCGTCAGTTTAATCTGACACAAATTTTAAAACGGAATATCTAAATAAACATCGAATTCCAATTGCTCAACTGAGAGCTTATTTTACTGAGTGCGTGCGGTACATGGGAGGATACGGATTCTATATATAGCACTGATGGTGTGAAGGTGGCCTTTGTGTTGAATTCATATCCTCTCTGGTACTGAACAAGGGAATCTTTTAGAATTAGTGGATCCGGACCGTCCTTTTAACTTTGTACGAATCTCAAAGCACTAAAAAATACTAGCTCCCTACGCTATTTCCGAATAGGCACCGGATTAAGTTAATGTGAGCCGTAAAGTAGTGGACTCCACCTTCCAAACTACTTGGAATTTCTAGTATCTCATCAAAAAAAAAAAAAAAATTCTAGTAGACAATGTTACAAACAACACGGATAATTTACCCTAGGTGGGCTGAATTTTAGCCCTTATTACATTAAACATTCCCAATCAAACCACATCATGCGCTCAATACCGAAACTGGAATCAGCCCAAAAGCATTTCTATTGATGAAAATGGGCCTTCTATTCACTTTGTATCTACCCATTAATTACTACCATGAGAATTTTATTGAACGGATCCACTTATTGTGATTTTTGCAAATAAATAGATACATAAAGGATTAAAGATAAATGACATTAAATAAATAAAATTCATTTGTTTATGGTTTTATATAACTGAAGTATACAAGTATAAATACGCATCTGAATTAATCTGCCATACAATTCGCATAACATAGCCATTGGCGGAACCAAGGTGGATTAGGGATAGGCAATTACCTACTTCTAGATTTGAAATATTTTTTAGAACCAGTGGTATTTTATATTTGTGCCTATCCCTAGACAAAAATAATGTCCACCCCTGGATTTAATTCACAATCAAGTAGAAGAAAATTACGCTAAAAAGAAAGTCAGTTCAGACTAATTCGCGTAAAAGAATTAAAGAAAAAAGACGCGGTCCAATTCTCTACTCCACTCAGAAGAATCATTGATTCGCCAGGAGAAAAAATAGATCTGCTACTAGGAATCTAAATGATGTCCCTAACGGCACTTAGAGGGAGTTTAAAGGGAGTCTCAAAGACTCTTAGACGTTTTTCGGTTAAGCCTACTAAACTAACAAGTCAAATGTGTGCAATTAAAGTAAATAGAATAGAGTTTAGAGATAGTTGACACGCAAGATGATAACGGAGTTCGGCGTTAAAAACTCACGTCTCCAGGGTAGAGCAACCTCGTTGGCGCCCCTTTCCTATTACCCAGAAAGAAATGACACAACTCGTGACACGTGAGCCCAGCAACGGTGGAAAGTTATGGCCTAACTCGTGTGCAAGTTGAGCCTAAAAGCTCGAGCTGGAGAGTCCCTTGGGATCGTCACACAGCTATGGATATATGTGAGCGGAAACGCTCTGACTAGTGTACTCATTCACGCCCTACCAGACCACACTAGCGGGGATGTAAAAGCTCTAGAACTAAATCCTAGACACTACAATATATCTCTTAAAAGATAAGTCGAGTGGATTTGAGAATGTTGAGAGGATATTGAAGTTTAAGTTCACTCAACAATGAAAGCTATCAAGTGTTGCATAATAAATGCGTTTTCAAATGTGAGAGGCGGCTAGCTTAGCAAATCTGAAGTGATGATAACTCTTTATATAGTGAGAGGGTTCAGATTTGCTAGATCCATTCTAACGGGAAGAAACCCATTAGGTTGGACTGTACGGATATTGAAGTTAGAGTTTTTGCAAAATAATTCAAATTAATATTAACCGTTCTTAACGTTTATGTCCATTTAGAACAGTTAGTACAATTTTTCTCACAAAACTTGATAAGCAACCATACGGACCTCCGTCTTGCACGAAACCAAAGTGAAACTTTCTGACTTGTCATTTTAAATTGGTTCCATATATTTGTTTCAGTCAAGGCGTATGCTCCAGAAATCAATAAGCCTCAAATATACTTTACTTAACTTCTTGATTATTACACAAATCTATAGCTTCGTAAAGTCTTATTGACTTCTCAGGTTCATCAAAAGAATCTTGTAATTCAGCACTTCATGAACTTTTGGTTGTTCATTATAAATCTTGAAATTAAAGCTCTGAACCTATCTTTGGTTCTTTCACAATATATCTTTTAATTAAAACTTTGAACCTGCAAACTCACTAAATCGTGTAAAATGTTAAATTTAATTAGTGTATGTTTTACAAATCTAGTCCAACATAGTATTAGAAGATTGCATACAACCAACACTAAATATATATCATGTCGTAACTAGTCATGCCGTGACTTGAATCACGTGACGTGCCATGACTAAATTTGAAAGGATGGTCATGGCACGTGAATGGTCACAACACGTTAGTCACGCCATGATGAAGGCATGCCATGACCACATGTGATGTATCCAATGTGACCGGTCACATTTGGTCATATTTAATTTTTTTTTTTTTCATAATTTAGGTTAGTTTATTCAAGATTCACCATTCGAACAATATCTAACGGTCCTAATTACATGTGACTCACATGACTATGTGCCTTGCCGCGATCAAATATTTCGCGTTACATGCCGTGTCGTATCAAATTTTTGAAAGATGCTCACGTCGCGTGAATGGTCACGGCACGGGACGTGAGTCACAACAGGTGTCATGTCATGATGGAACCGTGTTGTGCTGTGACTGAACCGTGTCGTGTCATGACGTATCTGGTTACGTCATGAGATTTTTAGATCTTTAATTATTTGTTTTTCTACTCTAATTTATCAGAAAAAAAATTATACTCTTAATAGTATTTTGTGCCTACTCCTAATCTGAATTCTGAATCTGCTCCTGACCGTATCAAATACACCAAATCATATATCTAATTAATTTATTGGTTTTGACCATACCACGTGGAGAAGATCAATGAGACAATGATGCTTTTCGATTGTGTTCTCGACCTTTTCTTTTTTATAGAATTCTTGCTGGAAATTTGTCATTTGCCGCTGAGAATTTTATTTATTGATCAAATTTATTTCAACAATAATATTTATTTAGTTTCTATCGCCCCTCAAAATTTGATTTTATAAAACAATTATATATTTATTTTTCTTCAATTTCGATATTCTTATCTGTTGAAAGCTACAATTATTTTATTTACAAGGTCAGAACTAGAAAATTAATATCATAGGGCTAAATAACTTATTGTAATATAATTTTATTTTATTAGGGGACTAAAAAGTATAAGTACTTATAAAAATTATAAAAATATAAAGGACAAAGATGCTAATTTTTAATTACATTGTATTCTACTTTGAATTTGAAAAATAATGTAGGAGGCTACTGTGGATTCACTTGATTATTTCTTCTAGTATAAGGACAATACTAGTTACTTGCAAGTGAAATTATTTTGTGGAAATTCAATTGATTTAATCTGAATTGCATATAAGTATGTATGATAGTATGGTTTCATTATATTTAGAGATAACCAAATGATCTACAAATATGGCGTAAGAAGATGTATCTTTTCACAGCTAGGAGCAAATTAAGCTTTTACTATGTCTGTATTTTCTGATTTAAATTAGAAATTGGATTTTATTCAAAGAGCTTTGAACAAATTTTATTTAAAGATAGGTCTAGACCGTTCAAACAATGTTGAAATTATGCAGACTAATGAACCAATAAGGACAAATAATATCTTACAACCTATCAAATATTATAAAATTACACAGAACTAAAATGTGACACAAAAGTCATAAAAGTTGAGTGAGGCTACGGTACTATGCATAGCACGGTTGGGTCCGTGCTACGGCTCAATATTTGAATTTTCAAAATCCTAACAGTCGATCCGAACCGTTCAACATGATTATAAAATGAATATGTACTTGCAAACCAAATTTTATATTTTTTTTGAATTTTTTTACTATTTTTTTAGATAGATAGAAAATCACTTGATCTGAAAATTCTGGCCCTTCCAAACTCTTTTCCTGCCAGATTTGACTCAAAATTCCAGTAAAATATTCTTCAGTAAAATAATCGTAAGCCTTAACAAACCTGCCTATTAAGCAAATTAGCAAACCCAACAATTCTAGAATTAACAATAACTGATCGAAATAATTACTCAAATAAACACAAAACTAAAAAAAAAGGGGGAATTTCACGTATACCCCTCAAAAACTTCAAAATTACGTATTTCCCCCTCTCAGGTTTGAAAACTACGTATTGCCCCTCTAAACTTCAAAAACCACAAATTTAACCATTTTAGTGTTTTTTATATTAAAACTCATTCTAAAATTTTAAAATACCCATTTTACCCTTTATTAAAAGCATATAAAAGCCCATCATACTCAAATTTGAATCTGAAGGGTTCCTCTACCGTCCGATCCGCGCGCATCGCTTCAATATTCGTACTGATCTAGCACACACGGATTTTAAAGTAAATATGATCCGTGCGCATCGCATTAAGATTTGTGTATGTCACTTCAATATACGTGTGTGTTCGCATCAAGATTTGTGCCGATCTTGCGCGCACAGATCTAAAAGCAGTTTGGACGGTAGATGAACCGTTCATATTCAAATTTGAGTCTGATGGGCTTTATATGTTTTTAATAAAGGGTAAAATGGGTATTTTATAAATTTAGAATGAGTTTTAATATAAAAGACAATAAAATGGGTAAATTTGTGAGTATTTGAAGTTTAGAGGGGAAAATATGTAATTTCATACTTTAGAGGAGGAAATATGTAATTTTGAAGTTTTTGAGGGGTATACGTGAAATTCCCCCAAAAAAAGAAAAATAAGCACAATCCACCAAGCTCCGCATTTTGGTATATTTGCATAGTCTTGCCTCCAATGTACTTCAACAAAAAATGGAAAAGAACATGTGTACCAAAAGATGCTGGAATTAACCAGTTAAGTTTAAAATATAAGAAGCCAATTGGTTAAAAACTCATCCCATACCTCCGACATTTTTATAATATCCAAAGTTAATTAGAAATTAATATTTATGCTCAGAATTTCCGACTTTCGCCAAAAATGTCCAAATCGGCCATTTTATGTCCGGTTTACTCTTTTTTTTTTTAGACACTAAGAAGAGCAAAATAATGAAATCTAACACTGAAAATTTGAATTTTTTGTTAGATTACTTCTTTTGATTTATAATTAGCTTATTTATACTAAAATACACTAGATTACTTGAAATTATGTTGAATTACACTATATTACAATAAATTATGTTGAATTACACTAAATTACGTTATATTACACTAAATTACAATAACTTCGCTAATTATGCTGAAATACGATAAATTACACTAAACTACGCTAAAGTAGACTGATTTTGTGCCATCTTTCATGAATCATAAAAAATAGTAAAAAATTCCGAAAATAGTAAAAATTGGTATTCTACAAGTTCATTATGTAACTAATTTACTGAGATACTTAGATTGAATAATAGAAATGAAAATCTTAATAGAAAACTTCAACTCAAGTTTTGAGACTCTTCCCTTTGCTTTTTTGGCAATTCTGAATTTCAAAAAATAACATAGTTCTCACGGACGCATGTGTATTTGCTGAAATCAAACACTCGAGCTCCGTTTTATGACCGTTTGAATTTTCGTCGTCGTTTTTCGTCTTTTCAGTGAAGATATCGTCCCTATTCATATGTAATTTAGCGTAATTTACCGTATTTTAGCGTAATGTAATGTAATTTAGTGTAATTTACTTAATATAGTATAATTCAACATAATTTCAAGTAATTTAGCGTATTTTATATAAATATGCTAATTATATATCAAAAGAAGTAATCTATCAAATAATTTAAACAAAAAAATTTAAATTTTCAGTGTTAGATTTCATTATCTTGCTCTTTATAGTGTCTCTCTTTATAGTGTCTCTTTATAGTGTCCCAATTTTGTTAATTTTCAGTGTTAGATTTCATTATTTTGCTCTTTATGGCCGGCTTATGGGGAGAGTAAATTGGCCATTTTATGGCTAGTTTGGACATTTTTGGTGAAACCCCAAAATTCTGGGCATAAATATTAATTTCTATTATACTTTGGATATTAATAAATATGTCGGCCCTTACCTCAATTAAAACTAAACTAAATGTTAGCCATATCAGCTAGCTAGCTGCTGAGGCATTACTATATTAACAAAATTGGCTTAAATGGGGTTTGATCACTGATTCCTGCACAGCATTACGACATGTTCAGTGCCTAATTAAGAGAAAACGAACATACAATTGCAATTACCTACACAAAGAAGAAAGCAAACATACAGTGGTAAGCTAATAATGTCTGCGTATAAAAGCAACGGTGGGTTCAGATGAGAAAGCTAGCTAAAATAAATTAACAAGGAGAAGAGTTGGTTTTTTATTTATTTATTTTCTCATTTTCTATTCTCGGAAATAATATCAAGTGATCACGACATGAAACAGCACGGCACGACATGTTCATTTCCATGTCGGGACTATTTTTAAATCTACTATATTATTTTCAATATTTTCACACTTTTTGACATTTTTTCTTATATTTTTTTAACAAAATTTGAAGTTAAAAAAATAATTAAAAAAAGGTCAAACCTGATTAATGTGATCAAACATGACCATTACAACACGGGTGACCACGACGTGACTAGTATTCCGTGATCCTTCACAAGTCGTAGCCATTCTCTCTAATTTTAATAACGACACAACACAACATATAAAAATTTGACAACAGTATGAACGACACAAATTTACATCTCTGCTTAGCCGTGCTAAGTGCTATTTGGGTCACACTCAAGACTCAAACCATCACTGATGAGTGCATGACATTGATCTTTTATAATTTTAAGAATAACTGCTCTCCTTAGTGCTTCTACCTTTTAAGGCTTTTTGATATATATAGTCGTCTTCTGGTATCTATCCTGTCATGCTTCCATGTGACGATGTGCAACATAATATATTTCCTTCCAATACTTTTGCTCTGGGTTGGCGGCTGCCAAGAATAAAAACATAAAAGAGCATATAAGTCTTGCTGAATCTTTAATCTCAGACTAAACAATGGTGGTTTGCTTATCTGATTATCCATTAATAAGTCCCAACTATTTTTAATGGGTCGTGGGTCATGTTGAAAAGGTCTTTTTTTTTTTTGAGTAAAAATAAGGATCTATGTCCTTATTTGATTTTATTGAATTGAAAAATTTTATAGGTTACAAGAGGGAACCTATTCCAAGATAAAAGACCTGATGCTCAAGTTTTGAGCCCTAAAAAAGAAAAGAAAGGGAAAGAAAATAAAAACTGAAAGAAAGTTAAAGTTTAAAAATGTTAAAAAAACCGAAAATATAAAACTCTTCTAAAGCTTATTGAACAAATTGCCATTGGTCATGCACTTCTTCGGTCAATCTCTCCACTGTTTTAATTTCATCTCTGAAAATACGAGAACACCTTTCCCTCCAGGCAATGAACATCGTTATTAGCAAAATTTCTCTGGTTTTAAGTTCACCCTTTTTGCTAACAATCCACCTAGGCGCTTCCATCTGCATCAGAACCTCCTTCCAATTTCTTGTTGTCAGTCTCATTGCCCTTGATACCTCTTCATAAAGGAATATGGTCAGTGTGCATTTAGAAAACAGATGTTCTATGGTTTCCTCCGCTTGCCTGCATAGTACACACATACTCGGTAAGTTCCATCCTCTTTTCATCAGATTTTCTGCTGTCAGTATCTTCTTGTGGAATAGTAGCCATGCAAAAATCTTCATTCTAGGTGGAACTTTCATCTTCCATATCCTGTGAGTGTGAACTGTTAAGGTTGGCTGGTTTTTAAGTCCCTCATATGCGGATTTGACAGTAAATACTCCCCCCCTATTCAAGTTCCAAACCACAGCATCTGGAGTTCCATTTAATTGCGGATGATTCGAGAGAAAACTGAGCAACTTTGCATATTGCTCTTGGCAGTCCTGAGAATTGAGATTGTGGAACATAGAAGGTATATGTTGAAAAGGTCTTTTTGTTTATTGAAAAGTAAAAATAAGGTTAACAAGCCGAGAATTCATTTCAAAAACAGATTTTGTTAACAAAAAAAAAATAGTAGATTCATGTGGAACTTTGTGTGAACAAGAATCTCAAGTACTGTTTTATGTATTAAGCTACATGTTCCCACTTTGGCGAGACAAATACAATAGTGACTCAAAATATGACTACAAGGCATTATGTATTTTATTTTATTGTATCTCAATCTGTGCCATTGTAAGGGATAATAGCCCCTTTTTCTATGGTTTTCTTTGTAATGACTGGTCATTAGAAAGATACCTTTTGTTTGTATTATATTAATTGATGGTTCAAGTTTTCTTTTGATTGAGCACGAGACACTATTATTTTTTTTAAGCAAAATTGCATAACCTCAAATCATTTATAGCCTCCACCTTTTGTAAAAACTAAAGAACTATTTAAGTCCTCATGGGAGTATTTTTAATTCTTTTATTTTTTTTTTCTTTCTTATTATGTTTGTAAAAAAAAAAAATTTCTTTCCTATTGGAAATGTTGAACCATTAATCAATGAGCTAGCGGTACCTATTATTGCTCCCATCAAAGGTTAATTTGGTCACCTTTTATAAAACAAACTTGTTGGTTTTCTAATTTGATCTATTGACTTGCTTGGCAACATGTGCCTAATTATCTGTTTTTTGTCCTATGAAATAAGGGAAGGAACATAACAAATTTTTGTATATATCATGTTTTCCCGTTTCTGTTCATGTCCGGATCATCAGAGGTAACTCAAACTTTGAGCTTAGATCAGGACGGTCTGATCAGAATTCAGATTAATATTTTACGAAATCTCTTTAATATACATGTAGATTTTGATCCAAACAGTCCGGATCCAATGGTGCAGCTCCCTTCAAAAACGATTAAAAATTGTGTAAATAAATTTCAAAATTAAAGAGTTCTAATTTTGGGTAGAAAAAAAAACACAGATATAATTATGAAAGAACGGTCAGGATTTAGTTCCAGTCGGATCAATAGCTCGGATAAATAGGACTCTTTGAGTTGCTCAAAGGCAATTCGAATGAGGTAAGGTATCTAATTCTAGTACAAATTGGACTATTTTAACTTAAATTTTTGCAAATTTTAAAGAGAAACCTCTATATTTTAAATAGATTATGAAAATATATTGATTTGGCTAGAAATTATTTATTATTTGCGATAATCACTGCATACTGACAAGTGTAAGTAAGAAATAATTCAATTGTTATAATGCACAAAAATATATTAAGATTGTGAAAATTTAAGAAAGTAGACAAATTCCGTGAATAATTTGGGTGTAAAAAAGTGTTAAAATTCAGAAAATTGGTGAAATTTCAGAAAATTCAGAAATCTATTTAATACGTCTGTTCATTCGAAAAGGCGCTGCAAATGAACAATTTTCACGAATCTTTTTACTATTAAATCATTATCTATGTTTCCGAATAATATTTGTATTTTTTTCTGAGATAGAGATGAGCAATTTTTTTTGGGGATTATGTAATGTTTTTTTTTTTCCTGAAGATGATATTATCTAAATTGTATTTACATTGTAGAAACTCACATTCATCAAAAGAAAGTAGTTTTGAGTGTTATACTAAAATTATTCATAAAAAAATCGTGAATCTATTTTGACAAATCAATTTTTAAATTTTATTTAAATTGAATTCTACTATTCCCACAATAAAAATTAATGTAAGCCGGGTATAATTAATAATTTGTATTTAATTTTGGATATTAATAAAAATGTCGGTAATTTGCCTGATGAAGGAAGAGAGACCTGAACCTCCATGAATTAAACAAATTAAGGTTAATGTACTTGGATTACAATGGAGAAAGAATCATAATCTAAGATACTGTTACAGAATGTAATGTCCAAATCAACAAGATTCTTTGAAGGTTTTGTATTGATTAAAGAGTGAGTCTATGGTACTATGCATAGCACGGATTGGTCCGTACTACGGATTAATATTTTCGTTTTCAAAATTCTAACGGTCCATCCGAACCATTCAACATGATTTCCATATGAGAACATACTTGTGGACTAAATTTTCTATTTTTTAGAATTTTTTTACTACTTTTTAAGATAGGTAGAAAATCACTGTTTTTGGATGGTCCAGAATTGTCAGATCAAGTGATTTTCTACCTATCTTAAAATATAGTAAAAAGTTTGGAAAAAATATAAAAATTAGTCTGCAAGTACATATTCATGTGGAGATCACGTTGAACGGTTCGGATCGACCATTAGAATTTTCAAAATGAAAATATGACTCCGTAGTACGGACTAATCCGTGCTATGCATAGTACCATAGACTCACTCTTGATTAAATTATATAACATGGACAAAACTAATGGACTACTATATCTCTATCTAATAGCTATGTTAGATGGATACGGGTACGGGCATCATATTGAATACAATACATGATACGGCAATACAATAATTTCAATACGATATGAATGTCGAGCGATACGATACAGATATTGATATGGTAATACGATACGTATTGGAAATTGATACGGAACCATATATGAAGTATTGGAGTAACATAATCTGACAGTTACTACAGTTCGAGGATGAGAAAGATGGTAAGTGGAGGTAAAATAGCGGTTTTATTGTGTGGATTGCATTTATATATTTGTTTATAATTATGTTTCTAGGAATATATTATTTTGTCATTAATAGAAAGTGTAAAAAGAAGAAAAGTGATGATTATATCTTTTTATTTGCAATTCTTATACACGCATTATAATGTTAGATCATTAGTTCAATATGAGATTTATATGTAAAATAAATATTTATTGTATAATGTTAATTTTATTTGCAATTAAAAGTGATCATTTGCTGCTAATATATTGAGTATTAATGTATCATATATGGACTTGTAGTGTATAAAACATAAAATTTTGTAATTCTCATATGTATTAATACTTTTTAGCCTCCCTTATAAAATGAAATTACACTATATTTGATTTTTCAGCCCCTCAATCTCTATTTTCTAGTTCTGCCTCTGGGGTATTCAATTTAACATTGGACTGAATTGAATAATACTAAATATGGCAAACAAAGAGTTTCCTTGAACTCATTCTTGTTATTTCATTAGAAAAGTCTGTGACAATTTGAGAGATTTTAAAAAAGGCACAGCTACGAGCAGTGTAATAAAATGCGGTTCATTCGGCCGCATATGCGTATGCAGCCAGCAACCGCATAGAAAACACATATGCGGACCTCATATTCATACGGCCGCATATGCGTATACAGCCAGCAACCGCATAGGAAACGACTATGCGGACCGCATATACTACAGTCCAACTAAAAAATATTTAATTAGAAAAGAAATCCTAATTAAATCGGATCCAAATACATTTATTAATAAAAATGCGAATTGGATCAATTAATAAACAAAATCCGAATCCAATATCTCATCCGAACTTATGCCCAGTTGATTGAATTGCCTTGTTGTTCCCAGCTTCTTATATAGGCTTCAGTCCGCTTCTTTTTTTTTTTGTTTTGGAGGGGTGAGACTAAAGGAAAATTCTATAAACTGGACGCTCCTTGCTGCCTTCACGCGCTGCCTTCTTTTTGGTTTGCTGCCACGTGGGTTGCTTTTACAATATTCTATATTGGGCCATGCTGTTATATATATTGGGCCACGTGGTTTGCTTCAATTACCAAAGTAATAGAGATGAGTCCAAAGTACTATTTTTATTTGATATCTCTATTTATTAATAGAGATGAGCCCAATAGTATTTTGAATTATGGTTTGTTTTAATTATATGTGCATCTATGTTTATATATAAAAAAATAGTACTATTGGATTATGGGTTTTTCATTTTAAATTTATTTGTCTAATTTGCAGTAGTATTTTGGTCATTTTACGTATCTAATCCGCCGAAATTTTTATTTATACCATTTAAAAAAAATAAATTAACCAAATAACCACGGTTTTCTGACAATTCTAAATCTAGCACGGCCGCAGAATGCCGGAGCGGACCCATATGAGGGGTACCGCAGAATGCCAGAGCGGACCCTCATATGGGTCCGCTATATGCCGGAGCGGTCCCTGGGGCCGCTATATGCCGGAGCGGACCCCTACAGGAGCCTATATAAGGGGCCGCTGGTTTCGGATTTCATATCATTTCTAAGAAGTTTCAATCCCTTCGACCTCGGGTAAGTTTTCTTCTTTCTTCTCTAGTTTTAATTTTTAGTGTAGAGTAGTAATTTGGTTTAGGTTTAGGGTTTAGGATTAGGATTTAGGTTTAGGGTTTAGGGTTTAGATTTAGTATTTAGAATTAGATATTAATTTAGGATTTAGAATTAGAATTGTACCCAAATTTAATTAGAATTGTACCCAAATTTACCAAACTCTCATATTTGACCAAAAATTACCCAATACAGCATGACATCCAGTAGAGATAGACCATCCTCCAGTAGGGGTACACAGAATGGCCCTACAGCCACGCCGTACGAGATGTCTCAGTACATCGAGACAGCATTGGCAGATGTTCCGGGTATCCGGAGTCGCACCGACAGGGTCAGCGACTTCTTGTGGTACCCGAATGCGGAGCATCAGATTTTAGATGCTGCCACTGGGGTAAGTAAATTTGTCATATCAAATTTTTAATGAATGAACTTAATCTGATTATTTAATTAAATGCAGGGTTTGGATGCGGTTACGGTTCGTCACAACCGCACTCATCTACGGTATCAGCCGGCGTACGGGGGGGTTTTACGCTCGATGGATTGTACCAGCTATCCCAGATGGCCGAGGAGAATGCTGACGAGGGTTTATCTTCCGGCCTCGTTGAGCGATGGCGTCCCGAGATGCACAGTTTTTATCTCCCCCATACTGAGATGACAGTCACCCTACAGGACGTCAGTTGCCTGGGGGGTATGAATATTATCGGGGAGCCGGTCACGGGCGTCTAGTACGGAGACTTCTGGGCATTGTGTTCGGAGCTGTTGGGGATCCCGCACGAGGATCTCCACAAAGAGAAGAAGAGAGGTGAGAAGACCGTGGTCTCACCCAGCTGCATCAGCTTGGCAAAGCTGAGGGTGAGATTCAAGGATTTTCCGGATCGACCGATCAGGTATTTGCTTGTACAAGATTTAATTTAAATAATATTAGATTTATTTTCTTGTAAATAATGTTCTAATTTAAATCTATAACAGGTGGTTGTTGACCGACACCTGCGCGCTTAAATTTTGGAGATGATCACCTGTCGGTTGTTTCCGGATTCGCATGGAGATCAGGTGCGGCTGTGCTACCTCGAGCTTCTGCGCGACCTGTCCACTGCGGGGAGGTGCCACGCTGGCATGCCTATATAGGTACGAAACACATTCTTATAAATTTTTTCAAATATTATACATCGTAGTGTAGTAACACTGACTTTGTAAATTGTAAAGGGGTCTTAACACAGCCTACTTGAAGAAGAACAAGACCTTCGTTGGACCGTGCATGTTACTACAGCACTGGTCCTACGCACATCTGATTGTTGGCCGTCCAGAGATGGCCAACAAGACAGATGTGCCGGAGTGGGGCAAGCCCGAGCCGGACAACTGCCCTTCATTTGCCGCCAAGTACTGTTATCCCAAGATTTGGGTGGGTGCAGGGCATGGCTCGTCTCTCGGCATCACATTCTGGAGGCAGGAGATCGAGCATCTCAGAGATGATCAGGAGTTTGTGACTTGGGAGCCCTTCAGAGATTATGTAAGTGATCAGAGTCAAAATAACGATTTTTTACGTAGGGTTTTGGCTTAGGTTTTGTATATTTTCTCGCACTTATGTTTACTTTATTAGAGAAAAAGGCTACTGTCACCCTTCTTTATGTTTTATTGCAGAATACAGGTTTTGGGACTATTTTACACCAAATGGAGCTAGAATCAGGTCAATCGGATCAGCGACGCTCATCGACTAAGTCTCTATTACGGTCCGTATTGCCTAATACGGACCAGGCCTAGCACAGACCAGGAGATAGCGCTGGGAGCACTAAACCCTAACCGTCAAGGTCCTAATACGGACCGTATCAGCTGATACGGTCCGTATCCGAAGACATCTTTTGGGAATAACTGCCGACGGCTGTTTCCAGATCAGTTTCTTAGCCCCTACTCAACCTCTACACGTCCCTACACTCCTATATAAGGCCCCTGGGCAGATAGAAATAGTTATCTTTTTAATTAGGGTTAGATTTGATTAAAGAGATAAGAGAGGAGTGCTTGTAACAATGCCGTTCCGCGGCTAAGTTCATTTTCTTAAGGCTAGGCAGTAAACCTTATTACTCTTGATGTTTTGATATATATATTTCTGTTGATTATGATTTCTTGTTGTTGAAACAAAATGCTTTTGTGATTTACTATCTCTTCATCTAATTTCAATGATCTAGTTTGAGACCGTTAGGGTAGTGACAGTGCTTTAATGGCAAGAGAAACTATTTGTATGAATTAGCCTCGTTGAGATCTATTAGGTTTATGTGAAGAAAACCTTAGCGGGGGAACCATAAACCAGACCAACAAAACGCGTACCAAATTCTATCACTTGCGTAAAGTAAATCGCAGTGATCTGTGTAGTAATTTGGGGTATTTGAGAGATCAGACATTTGCGTAAGGAAAATCACAGTGTCCTATGTAGAATCTCAGTGAAAGATCTGTCATTCTTGCGTAACATAAATCGCAGTGACCTATGTAGTGTCTTTCATTAAACAACAACAGGAAATCAGACGCAACAGGAATATATTGTCAAGGCGGATTGAGTGGCAATGGTGTGCCGAAACTCTAGGAATTCTCATCTCTATCTTTATTTTAATTACTTTTAATTGCTTCCTAATTTACATTGATCAAAACAACACCTCTCAATTTACAGATTTCATCTAGCCTTTTGAAAGATTGTGATTCGATCGCTCAAAGCATTGAACCAATATTCCCTGTGGATCGACCTCGAATATACTACTCGATAGGATTGTGCGCTTGCAGTCCGAACCGATAGCATTTACGAGTCTATAAATATTAAAAGAAACATTGCTCTCTTTTGAGTGATCAGTAAGTTTACTTTTGTTTTTATCTTGATTTAAATTTTTTCCACTTCGAATTGATATACGATATTAAATCTATACTTCCAGGTCGAGGTGGATGGCGCACATCGGTCATATCTTGAGATACTGCCGGAGCGATGTCGTCAGCAGGAGCGTTTCTGGCGTGCAGAGGTGCTGCTAATATGTTTTCAGGTACCGTAATTTCTTTATGCTAGTTATTTACACAAGCAACTTAATTTAATAAAAACAGTCTAACGTATTAAAATATATATAGATCATCGAGCACCATTACCCCGGACGGGTCATGAGACAGTTCGGGATGTGCCAGCTTGCTCCCCCCGGTACCGATAAGCGAGGAGGTCTGGCGAGGGCTGCATCATCCCAGAGATACCACTGCAGGCAAGGACTGGGGCATGGCCCGTGTCGATTACGTGTTCGAGGCAGGAGCTGCAGATCCCCCATTGGCCGAGCCCGACCGTCAGATGGATGTCGCGCCAGTGTAAGAAATTTTTTTATTAATTCAAAACTTCAACTATAGCTTTTTGATTGGAATATCTAACATTTATTGTAATTCGTACAGACCTTACAGAGATTGGTACCAGAATCACGGCGCGTACACCATATTTCTTGAGGGATACATCGCCGACAACCCGCATGAGAGGGTACCGAAGCCGAGGGATCGTAGAGGACGGATCCACGGTATTATCCCCGCCAGCGCACCTCTCGCAGCTACGGTATTTTTAATTTGAAGTTTCAAATTCAAAACTATTAATATTTACAATTGTACAACTTCTTAATAATTTTTTTAATTTTCAGGCATTATATCTTGTCAAGAGTTGCGTCATAGGGGCTACGATGGCCGTCACCAGGGGATGGAAGAGGTTCGGGAAGGTCATCCTCAAGCACAACGTACCCGCGGTGTGCCAGTATAGGTACAGGGCGCGCCTCGACTCTCTACTGAGGTGCGCTGGCTTGGGCGGTGTTGATGCGGTCGACGACATATCTGACGAGCCCGATGTCTACGTCCCCTACACTGGTGATGAGGAGCTGTTTGCACCCGTCCACGATGCTGAGACAGTCGGTCAGGCGTTCGACCGAGGTGCCGAGTTGATGCGCCGAGCCACACATGACGCCATGGGATCCCAGGCTAGGATGTCTGCCGAGGTATAATTTAAATTAAAATACATAACTGTGATTTTTTTCTTATTCAGTACATTATCTAATTAGTAAGTTACTACAGGGTGGAGACGAGGAGGAGGAGGACCCGTTCCAGTTCAATATCTCCACTGAGTATGGCACATAGGGAGATGGACTGTATTCCCCGGGTTACAGTCCCACTCAGACAGCACCTCCTGCCTATCAGCCAGGGTATGTTCAGACAGAGCCCATCTCGCCTTTCCCTGGCCAGTCCTCACAGCAGGTACCTCACCCTTCCCTCCACGATGACCCCATTGCCAGACAGGCGTTTTTATTCACGCAGGCTGAGTCTGGACAGACCACATTTTTTGGTCCTGGGGTCCAGCAGACATCCGAGATTGAGGAGGTTCGTCAGGAGCCGGTTCAGTCTACAGATGTCCAGGCAGACGACTCTGCATCCTCCGCAGATACAGACGAGACGCCACTCTGCAGGCGGGGTCGGGGGTTTAGGAAGAAGAAGACGAGGACGGTATTTAGTCCAGAGCCGTAGATTTTTATTTGTTGTACTGTTAGATGTTTTGTTAGATTATTATTTGTAGTATTAGTAGATGTTTTGTCAGATACTTATTTATTTCGTTGATTAGTTTCTTACTTGTTTGATTTTGTTATTATTTATTTATTTTGTTAATTTCATTATCTCAGAGTGCACAAAGGAATTTCAAAGAAACCACATATCTAAAATATTCCAAACGAATACGGTACGACAAAAAATCAATTTAAACAACATTCGAAATTAAATAAATAACTCTTAACAATTTGTATCAATTTCGTATTTTTAAAATAAAAAAATAGAGGGTCCGCTCCGGCATATAGCGGCCCTAGGGACCGCTCCGGCATATAGCAGACCCATTAGAGGGTCCGCTCCGGCATTCTGCGGTACCCCTCATATGGGTCCGCTCCGGCATTCTGCGGCCGTGCTAGATTTAGAATTGTCAGAAAACCGTGGTTATTTGGTTAATTTATTTTTTTTAAATGATATAAATAAAAATTTCGGTCTAATCTGCATATATAAGTCCGTATTAAAATCCGCATATGCGGTATGCGGTGACCTTCCGCATAAAACCGCATTTAATAACATTGGCTACGAGAGAATTTTTAAAGTACATTGCTATTCGGAAAGAATCAAATTGGTGACTCTTTAAAGGAGACTAGTGAGTGACTAATCATGTTGTTTATATATATATGAACATAAATGATTAAATTCCCAATACTGTTTCAAATTCGATCTGAACTATTGATCTTTAACTATCCATGTCTCAGCTGTGTAAATTCTTCGTAGTTTGTGTAATTGTGTTCTCTCAAATTAGGATAAAAATAGAAAAATCCTTACAATAGCATTTATACAGAAAAAAGTTTAGTGAAAATCTCAAACAAAAATGCAAATATTTTTGTGTATCGTTTAAAAACTTTTTGTTGCTTGTGTGGCAGTTCTTCAGTCAATGAGATACCAAATTTGGACTTACTAGTTCCTAACTAGTGACATAAATACACAAATTGTCCGCACAGATTAAGATAACAAAATTCTCATTTCGTAAGGTTTTGTTTTTTTTTTTCACACAAAAAACAACACAATAAATGTTTCACGCTTGTCATCTTTTAAAACAAAAAAAATCACTAAATTCATGCTTGTCCATACACATCTAAATAAATTTCACAAATTTTAAAATTCCAATTCCATTTAACGCGATGCAACCCAACCGATCCTTTCACGGGAGAGATCGACAGTGAATGATCTACCGCCCCACTTAAACGAATTGGCATCCTCTGAGACATCTCATATTTTGCGTGACCTTTAAGAAAATCCCAACTGTTCAAATACGTTTTGCACGAATCTCAAAGCTCAAATAGTACTGGCCCCGCGCTATCCCCGAATAGACACCAAACACGTCGGTCACGCAAAATATGAGGTATCTCAGAGGATACACACTCCACTTAAACCCCTCTCTATATATAGCCAACCAAGGAATTAATAGTACCACCGCTTAATTTCTCTTGCACATAATTCGATCTTTATAAAACCTTTTCTTGTCTCTGCTGCTTGAAAGCACCTCTTCCCTAATCATGGATGTAGAGAAAGCGAAGCAAGACTTAGAGAACCAAACCAGAGGCAAAACCATGAGCATAGAGAGCGGTGGCGTCGTGGAGCCTACACGCGACACGACTGGTGATAACAGCAACAAAAGCCGGTTAATGGTGTTTCTCATCGGGCTCAACGTCTTATTGAGCGCCTTAGGGAACACCGGCGGTCCCCTCATGTCACGTCTTTATTTTCATAAAGGAGGCAAGCGTGAATGGCTCTCGGCTTTCCTTGAGACTGCCGGTTTCCCCATTCTCCTCCTCCCCATGTACCTCTCCTACCGAAACCGCCACCGAACCGACCCCACTGCCCGCTTCTTCCTCTCCACACCAAAAGTTTTGTTGGCATGCATCGTCCTCGGGATTCTCACCGGTGTTGACGATTACTTGTATGCTTACGGGCTATCCTTTCTCCCGGCCTCCACCTCATCCTTACTGATCTCCACTCAGCTCGGATTCACCGCCTTCTTTGCATTCCTCGTGGTGCGGCAACGGTTCACGTCATTTTCACTCAATGCGGTTGCGCTACTGACAGTGGGGGCGGTGGTATTGGGATTGCATGCTAGCTCGAATAGGCCAAGCGGAGAGTCGAATGCCGATTACTACAAGGGGTTTTTTCTAACGCTGGGTTGTGCGGCGCTTTACGGGTTAATCCTGCCGCTGATTGAGCTGACGTACAAGAAGGCAAACCAGGAGATAACGTACTCGCTCGTTGTCGAGATGCAACTCGTCATGGGGGCTTTCGCAACCTTGTTCTGTGCTATTGGTATGATCTTCGCCAAGGATTTTCAGGTACTAAACATAGTAGTAGTACAATTATTTCAATAAAGAACATAGATATTGGGTAAAGATATCGACAGACGTGGTTTGCCTTAATGCAGCGCTCCAGTTAAATAATTTTCATTTTAACTCTATTCATTGTTCGCTGCATAAAGCAAATTAAGGTCTGTCAATATCTTTACCCGAGACATTTTTTCATATATTAAGAGATAGAAGATGTGAATCTCTTTAGTTAGTCTTTGGGCTGCACAAGTCTCTGGCTTTTGACAAATTGACCAACAATTATTGAGGGCCCATTTGGTGACAAAAATCATAATTGTGTACTATAGTTTATATCTGATGGCAGTATAGCCTACAGACATCACGTTTGTTCCAGATGTACTATTTATATATTGAGGTAAATAGTTTTCAAGGAACAGTACAATCATGTTTGTTTTTCAGATGGCAGTGAGGAAAATTGTTCACTGGGCCACTCAGAGCCATCTAATTATTTGGTCTAAAAACTATTAATATATTTGATAGGTATAAATTCATATATGAAACATCTAATTTGATAAAAAAAAAACAATTACATATTTGATATATATAACTGAACAATATCAAGAATTATGCAAAAAAAAATTCAAAACTATTGTACCACTTGCAGGCAATTCCAAATGAGGCGAAAAACTTCGAACTCGGTGAGGTTCGGTACTATATTGTCTTGGTATGGTGCTCGATCTTCTGGCAATTCTTCTTCGTGGGCCACAGTTGGCGTGATCTTTTGCGTACACACGCTGCTCACCGGCATCCCTGATCGCCGGCTTCATCCCGATTACGGAAGTCTTGAGCGTCATTTGCTTCAATGAGAAATTCGGCAGCAACAAAGCGATCGCGCTGGCTCTGTCGTTGTGGGGCCTCGCCTCATATTCTTACGGCGACTACTTTGAAACCAAGCAGAAGAAGAAAGAAGCTGCTCTTAGAGCCAAAATATTGGAAGAGTGTTCAAGAAATAATTAAAATGGAAGAAAAAGTGCTTAGTTTTGGTTTATTTGTATGAGCTCTTTGCTTTTTCATAATCCAAGTAATTTTGCAATCAATTATTGCTAAATGAACGGAACTGTATGAATTCCAGAATGGAATAGGTTTGGTTATGAGTTTCCTCTTGTAAATTAATAATTAATATTGTGGTTAAAAAAATATTTTCTTTTTTCCAAAAGGAAATTATCCTGCTTTGTCTCATTTTTAATTTTAAGTTCATTACTTGAAAGGAAATGGATAGAACAATTGGCTTTATAAAAATTGTTCTAATTTACCAGTAAATAAGCACTTTTGATTTGTTTTAATTTACAAATGAACTCGCTGTTTTCTGAAGTTTATTGAGAGGACAACTTTAGTTTCTACACTAAAAGGCCGATATTTTTATTAATACCCCAAAAAAAAAAAACAAAATTATCAAATCTGCTCCCACCCCAAACTTATTTTTATTTCTACCCCAACCGCCCGTCGGCTGGGCGGTTCAATTTCCCCACCTAACCGCCCAGCCACTGGGCGGTCCACTACCCTGATCTGACCGCCCAGCGGCTGGGCGGTCCGCTATAAAACCCCTATAAAAGGGGTTTTTCTCTCTCCTGAGCAGCACAGTATTCATTCCCCAATCCAACAAATTTCCAGAACCGAATGAGAGAGCTGTCAGGCGATTTTGAGGCGATTTTAGGTATGAACAGTAACAAACGAGGTAAGAAAGGGAGCAACCGAGATCGTGGCGTAGCGAGAGGAGGGTCAATTAGTGATCGAGGTAAAAATGAGGAAAAAAAGTACAAGTGTCAAATATGTCGTGATTTTTTTAATTGTGAGACATGTAAGCTGGAGGAATGGAAGAAACGACATGTTCAGTATGAAATTTCAGACGATGACTTTGTGGAAAACCCCTACGGCTTTGGTTTGAAAAAGAAGAAAGTTGATCCAGAGCCTCCAGCATCGGACGATAAGTTTGTTCCGTGTACTGGTAAGGCGGCCACTTCGTCTGCTGTGACTGATTCAGATCAGGCAAACTCTGATGATGACTTTGTTCCATGCACTTTTAAGGCTCGTTGTAAGAAGTAGATTTTTTAGGAAGTTATGTTGTAGAAATTTTTAGAAATTTATGTCGCAGACTTTATTTCATTAGTTTTGTGTTTGTTTATATTTTTTGTTGTTAGTTTTTGTATACGTAATTAAGTAATAAAAATAACAAAAATGAAGCATATAAAATAATCGAGGCAAATAAAAAATTGCATAGTTCACAAACTACCAATTAGAATAGTTCCACATATACATCTAAAATAGTTCAAAACATAATTTAACAAAACTTGGTAATCAGCGACGACGGCCGAACAAACTCAAAATACGACGTCGGGGTCTGGGTGCAGCTGGTTCTGCGGCACTACCGGATGTCTCTCCATGGCTACTACGGTTCCTGGGCTTTCATGAGTGCGGTGGCTACTACCAGTTCCTGGGCTTTCACCCCTGCGGTGGCTACTACTGGTAGCCTCAGCAACAACTCTAGCATTTTCTCTTTCGTTGGCTTCGTTAATGGCATCTGCATTGCATTCCAGTTGAAATAAAATCAAAATAAATATAAGTAAACAAATAAAATATAAGTAAATAAATAAAATATAAGTAAATAAAAGGAATCAACCGTACCTGCTTGCTGCCTGTCAGTTGTTGAACGGCGGGCCTGATGTCCCATTCACCTACCTTCCATCTCGTCCATGGTCATTACTTGACGCTTGTGGGGTCTTCTTCCATTTCTGATCCACCCGCTTGCGGGACAGACTCTATCACCAACATAGGGCGGCCGCTGATACTGGTTGGGATAAGGATGGAAAGATGCATCCCAAGTACTCGCAAGGTAATCGGTACAGTACATGTCTGCGACATAATCATCCTCAGAGAAGTTTCTCTCCTCGGCACACCGCATAACATGAGAACAAGGTAGGTGGACCAACTGGATTCCTTGGCAAGTGCATGTTACAGTATTATCAGGTGCAAAAATAACAACATACTTGAACATCCTTTTCACAAACTCCATAGTCCCATCCGGTCTACGCCGGTTGGAGCAAAACTCATCTGGACAGTGCACTTCGAATTCCAATTGGTTATCCCCGTACGGACAACTCTCATAGCTGCACCTTTCTCCCTATGTTTCCTTAGTTTTCCCTCCACCCATGTTGAAAACGTTTGATTCCTGGACAGTAATTCAGAAAATATAAGTCAACAAATAAAATATACATACCTTGGGCAAAATCTCTGGATAAAAAATATACATACCTGGACAGTAATTCGAGGGCTTTAACACGCCGTGCAACAAACCATGCATTTAACTTGTAGAAGGTGTCCTCCACAATTGCTGCCACGGGAAACTGCCGGCTCTGCGGAGCAAGCTCTTGACTGTACCTGACACGCGGCCCAAAAAATGAGATGTCTGTCTCTTCAAAAGCAGTGGTATCGTTGAATGTGGGGCACGGATGCCTATCTGTCCGACCTCTAATCGGAAATCTGTCTTCCTTAGGTAGATAATCTCCATCACCTTCTGACAGGTGATCAGAATTCCAATCCCCTTCCCATTCGTCACCTGTTTCCAAATTTCTTTGTAGTACGGCATCGAGCTCAGCATCAAGGTCAAGGTCTCTCCGGGTAGCAACGGGTGACACTATAGGTATTGATGGTGGTACAGATGGAAATCTGAGTTGGATTGGGGTTTCAGGAGGAGGTGGTGGTGGTGGTAGATCGGTGGTAAAATCAGGTACATAATTCTCATAAACGGGTGATACAGCGGTTCATAACTCGAGTGGCGGGGGTTGTCATACCTTGAGGGGCCGGGGTTGTCATAACTATAGTGGCGGGGGGTTGTCATAACTAGAGTGGCGGGGGTTGTCATACCCCGAGTGCTCACGACCCGAGTTGTCATAACCCGAGTGATCATAACTCGAGCTGTCATAACTCGAGTGACGCGGGTTGTCATAACCCGAGTGATCATAACCTCTATTTTCCCTAGATGTTCCAACCCCGGGTTCACGCTGAACTCTTCTGGAATATAAGTCCATTACCATTACCCCCTGTGACTAAAAAGTGTTGTAAACACTCCTCCATAACGACTCATCTGTTATTGGATACCTGGTATAGTAAGGTCTACCACCACTTACTGTGTTAATCCGGGTAGCTAAATCTATATCATACCGGTTGGGGTTCACACCGATCTTTTCATACACTATTCCCTTCAGTTCAACAAATGAGGTATTTTCATTTACCTCGAAGCCGTAGGCTGCTTCCTTAGTGTACTGTGCTCCCTCCGCACCCCGGGTAAACTTCCCGCCCACATACAGTCAACCAACAATCTTTCCGTTGCTGGAATTACTTTTCTGGAAAATACTGTGCTGGAAATACTGTGCTGGAATTACTGTTCTGGAAATACTGTGCTGGAAATACTGTGCTGGAATTACTGAGCTGGGATTACTGTGCTGGGATTACTGTGCTGGAATTACTGTGCTGGGATTACTGTTCACCATCGCCTCAAAATCACCTGACAGCTCTCTCATTCGGTTCTGGATTATTAAGTTGGATTGGGGAATCAATACTGTGCTCATCAGGAGAGAGAAAAACCCCTTTTATAGGGTTTTTATAGCGGACCGCCCAGCTGCTGGGCGGTCAGATAAAGGTAGTGGACCGCCCGCCTGCTGGGCAGTCAGGTGGGGAAAGTGGACCGCCCAGCCGACGGGCGGTTGGGGTAGAAATAAAAATAAGTTTGGGGTGGGAGCAGATTTGATAATTTGTTTTTTTTTTTTTGGGTATTAATAAAAATATCGGACCTAAAAGGCAATGGGAAAAGTATATACAAAGTAGGGGTGTTCATTGGGTCCGGTTTTGTCGGTTTTGAACCGAACCGAATTAGTTTGGATCAAACAGTTCGGTTTCTTAGTTTAATGGTTCAGGTTCGGTTTGTTTTTTAAAACCGAATTATAATTTCAGTTCGGCTCGGTTTGAAAATTTTGAAAACCGAAATAACCGAACAGACCGAAATTTGTATATTATTATGAATTTGGTCCGTACCGCCCCAGTTTGTTTCTTAATACCACCGGTTTATTTCTTGATCAATTGCTTTAAATTACTTCGGCTTATTTCTTAATATCCCGATTTATTTCTTAATACCTCAGTTTATTTCTTAATATACTTCGGTTTATTATAAATCAATTGCTTTAACTAAAAAATTAATATATTTCGGTTTGAACCGAACAAACCGAAATAAAACTTTGGGTTCGGTTCGGTGCGGTTCGATTCGGTTGCAATGCTAAATTGGTTCGGTTTGGTTTTATTTTTGAAACCGAATTAGAATTTGGTTTGCCTAGTTCGGTTCGGTTTCAACCGAACCGAAACCGATGAACACCCCATTACAAAGTGTTGTCTAAATGAACTAAAAAGATTGAATATGCATGCACTGAACTAATGAAATAACGATTACATGGTCCCCCTTTTGACTTTGATCAAACAAAAACAAAAGTATCATAACTATTATATGAAAAGAATTGTATGCAATTATATTTAAGGAAAAACACTAAATGAAATTATATGCAGGAAAATCACAATATCCAAAACAATTTATAAATATGAGCACCAAGGAAATTTATAGCGAAGAAACCCAACTAAAACTTATTGCAAAATAAAATAAAAAAGCTTGCTGAATTTGAACTTGTACAAATATACAAACCACTAGAAACCAAATAAACTCAATAAGTCAATAAAAAAGAAGTTACAGAAACAAAACATGAAACGTAAAACATAAACCGCAAAAGAAAGCCTACATTTACTTCAATATTGCATATGTACAATATATCAAGCATGGCCGAGAAAGGGGAAAAAATATATCAAAAACACAAGCCTAGTCGAATTTTGTTGAATGAGGAGGGTTCAAATGCCCCGTTTGCTTCATGTTCCAATCCAACTCGTATCCAATACTTTATTATCAATTTTCCAAGTCCCAACAAAGATCTGAACCATTTAACATAATATTCACATTAAATGTGCTTAGATATCAAATTTTATATTTTTTTAAATTTTTTTACTAGATTTTAAGATAGGTAAAATCACTGTTTTTAGAAAATTATGAACCATCTAAAAACAATGATTTTGTATCTATCTTAAAAGATAGTAAAAGTTTCAAAAAATATAAAATTTATCCTCATCAATTAACGCGGATATCATGTTGGGTTATTCTGATCGTCTGTTTGAACTTTAAAATTAATATAAAAATATTAAGATACAATTGGAACACAAAGCTATGAGGTATTTGAGCCTTAGCTATGAACCAGGTCAAGCCCGTCTGATTTAATTTGGGCCTCAGAAACAGACA
>JAJGRW010001309.1:0-207030 GCA_025461045.1 Carex parvula | reverse complement strand
TCGATCAAAGACCTCCTTCGGCCCAACTGGTAATCCCTTCTCAGAAATCTGAAATTTGTAACAGGAATGTATGCAGAGGACGTTAATAAAATTCAAGGAATGGAAATTCACTAAAGTAAATTTAATGTATTTATCATTACCAAAACTTCCTTGTGCCGATACATACTCCTGGAGCCAGTCACGTGATGCACCACTTCTTTACCTCCTTTAATGCGGTTTGCACGGTTGGTGGCTGATGCATTGACAAACTTATCCTTCGACCAAATGAGAACCAAACCCTTCCAGTACTCCGGGTTCTTGCACCATTTAGGAGGATGGTCTATCCATACCTTTTTTTCCTCTCCAAATTTTCTCGTGAGCCACCTTCTCGTTTCCGCCAGTTCCCGCATATATGCCTCTGCCGCTACTCTCTCAAATACATCAATACACCGCACGGTGTCTTCCTCAACCCCCCATGAATACCTCTGGAGGAACTGTTTTAGAACGAGCAGTCTTGTCTGAGAGGGAAACATGTTCCAGCTCCGGTAAGGTCCGGGCAAGTTCCATAGTGTAAGAAGCCTAATCGTGGTGATTATCTTTGTGCACTTGGGTGATGACGTGAACTCAGCATCACCGACGACCACCAATTCTGGTCTGTCCTCTGGTGGCACCGGGTCACGAGGCCTTGCAAGACCCCGCCCACAACTCACATTGGTGTTTCCCTTACTTCTTTTTCTTTTCCTCCCGACAGCTGACGCTTGAGCTGCCGACTCATCGAGCTCTAGCCCGCTTGCGTCAAGAGCTTCAGTAATCCCACAGAGGGGACGACGGCGTAAGCACCTCCTACTGCCATCGTCATTCAGTAATGCGGGATGTGGGCTAGACTCATCTTCGGTGTATTGCATTCCAGATGCATCCTCTTCTTGCACAGTACTTGCCCGCTGGTTGGACCACACTGTCCAAAAAAATTAGCATTACAAATGACATCATTATATATCACATTAAAAGAAAATCAACGCGAGGAGAACAAAAATAAGAAAGCTGTATTAGTTAACCGACCTTCAATGAAAAAAAGCTGCATTACTGGTTATAATCATCAAAACTTCCACTCCAATACTGGTAAGTGCACACGTACCCCAAAAATGTCAAATAAGAAAGGCTAATTATTCAATTCTGTGATGGTAAAGGTTGAGAACATAATCATTCAATTTATCTCCGAAAATATTGGTAGAGAAAGTATTTGTCACATGTTTCTGTGCCTCTTCTCCCATTTTTGCAGCCATGTCAGTATCCTTCGCCAGCTTTAACATAGAATTTGTGAATTGAACAGGAGAAAGGTTGCAGAGAAACCCAGTCTCTCCATCCCTAAGTCTCCACGGACCCACCACTATTACAGGAAATTACCGGCTTTTTCCGGAAGCCAGGCCCGAGGAATGATGCTACAGTTTTAAGTACATTAAGAACTTGGTATGTGCCCCTAAAAATCATACAAATGACATGCATACTTATAAGTGAGAGGTACTTGAGATTTTGTAGCATGTAGGATATCAGCTAAAGTGCTCAAACTTGCTCAAGACTTCATGTTCATAATCCCAGAAAGAGCAAGGTAGTACTATTATCAGTATTTTACGAAATGAAGGGGATTACTGGATATTTTTTTAGTTTTGTTAACATAAATGTAAGTTTTAGAGCACACGTCCTATTTCTTAATTTTCTGAGGGCATGTAATATATCTCTCACTTGAGGCAAATAAGAATATCTTAGGATTTTAAAGGTTTGAACCCAGGGATATCTCCATATATAGTTTCTATATGATATGTAGTTTATGTAACTGAAAGAAATTCAGAGACACTTTGGGGTAAATCCATGGCAATGCAACAGTCGGCCAACATCCAGGTAGCAAAAAAATGCAGTACTGTAAGGCACACAGTAGCAAAAGATTGTTATTTCAAAAAAGAAAAAGTAAGATCCCACCAATTTGGTCCTTTTAACAAAGTGCATGGACTAAATCTAAATTTCACAACAACAAAAATGATGTACAGAAAAATAAAACAACCTAGTGAAGGAAGAATAAAGTTTACCTTGAGGGTATATGAAACACAAGAACTAATAAAGCAAACCTGATCTGACACACCTTCAGTCTGGGCAAGACACTTTACCTCCTCAAGATACTCAACATTCTCTTTTAGGCCCTTATCATATCAGGAAAAAGAGATTTAGATTAAAAAGAGAGAGAGAGAGAGAGAGAGAGAGAGAGAGAGCCATGAAAAAAAAAATCTGACTTGCAACAGTAAGGGTAGCACCTGATACATCAGCATCTTCAAAAGATCGAAAAGTGCAAATGCTGAAATAGCTAGCTGAAGGTTCTTCTTCCTTTCAAATCAGTTGATAGACAAGAAGTTCAACCTAAATTGAAAATAAGAACCCGAGATGAAGTGTAAGGCAACAAATGAAGTTCTAGAAAATTTACATCACTCATGTCAGATTGCCTGCGCATAACACAAATCATATTACAGAATTGCAAAGTAAGCATTCAATTGCAGTTCCATAGGGTCAAAATAACTCTAAATAGCATCAATAACAAAGTTTTAGGCAAAATTGAGCACTAATTGCACAATCACCAAGATATTGCAGAAGGCTAGGCCTTGATTGCTTGTGGGAACCAATAAATATCAATCAGGTACTGAATTATTTAGGCTAAATACCAGTAAATCAAACCAAAATTCACGTGTGCCAGGTGAAGCTGTAAATGAATTTATATCCGAAAGGATACAGCATAAAAAACAATAAAGATAAACTATCAAAGCATATACTTATAAGAGAATGGATGGTCAAATTGCCCCCAAATTGACGGCCGGATAGAGCAGTGACGACTTGATGCCTTTCTTGTTAAGGCCTCGAAATGTTCTCGCAAGCACGGCCTTATATTATTCCATTCTGATATGCAAAAAATAATCAATTCGTTAGTACATTGGAAAGCCCGACTTGTGCCACTTGGGGAGGAACATAACAATTTTTAACGCGCTACTAGGAGGTCAGGACTCAGGAAGACTATTGAAGAAACTAAAGCATTATGACTGAGGAATAAGAAAAAATTATCTGGCAAAATGAACTGAGGGTTCTTAACATCACAGACACGGCACAGCTGGAATAAAGACAAGTACCAAGCATAGCCCTGAAAAACAAGATGTTTCATGCATACAGCCCCATGCATAAGCAATATAACATAGCCCTCATTGACTGTTTAGTCTTTATATATGTCAAAAAGGGCAACATGGCAAGCAGTTTTGACAGTTTCTATGCTTTAAAGGTTAGATTTTTCTCTTGCAAGGAATATACACATGAAATCTTAAATTATGCTCTAATTTGTGCCTAGAGGCCCTAAATTGTGCAACCGTAGTTTTCACAACATAAGCTCAACAGGGTTGCACCTTTGTAGAACGTTTGATTTGTAGTACCGTAATCACAATTGAGACTTGATCTACTAATACTACATCAAATGATGACCAGAGAAATGCTACACATAAAGCTACAAAAATGCAACGAAAGTAGGCACATATGGCATGGAAGCAGTAGAGGATATGCCGTGGTAGGAAATCACCATGTACTGTTACAGGGAACAAAACTGGCAAGCATATAAAAAGAAAGCATCCAAACAAAAGTTAGCAATAAATTGCACAAATAAAGAAAGATGCTAAACTTGTTAAAACAAACTAATTCTTGAAAATTAGCTACACAGATACTTTTTATTCTGTTTTCTAAATATGCTAAGTTGCTTTCTTAGGGAGATAGTTTTATATGTTCAAACACTTTTTTTATTTTTTATCTTGCATATGAAGTTTCTCATTGGACAATCAACAAATTAGGTCATCACAGATGTTTACATTCACAATTTTGTTTCAACATATTCTCAAGTTATGGTTCAGATGATTTGGGAGATTAGCATCACTAACGGAAATCCAAATCTCACCAGAAACAGTTTCTTCGAAGCACCGGTTTTTATCATGATGTGCAGTCAAAACATGGACATCATGACCATGAGAAACAAGCTCACATGCTGCATCAACAATCAGTCTTTCTGCCCCTCCTATTTTTTTTTCAGAAAAAAGGAGAACAAATAACACATACATCAAAATTTTGAAGAAACATTGACTGTAAACATTAATATGGACAACCAAAAATAAAATAATTATCAAAATCTATACAAAGAAGAAGAATTAGTAAAACTAAAATACCATAGAAAGGTGGCAATTTTATACTAAATGAGAGAAATTTCTCTTTCAATTGTTACATTGTATGCAGAACTAGAACTAACTTTCTAAATTTGATTCCAGAGGAAGCTAAAAAAGCATCACATCAGTAACAATGAGGACCAAATAAGAGAGTTAGAATTAGAATTATGGGAAATATCTACTGTGCCCATCTAAACTTTTAAAATAGCCAATTACCCCATCAAAACACCACAATATCCAATATCCCCATACAAATTTAAAACTCTTTCTTCTATACCCTTTTAACTATTTAACATTTTGTTTAATTATTTTAAAAATTAAAATTGACCAATTTACCCTCTAATTTTAATTGGACATGTCCATTATTTATTAATGTCTTCTTCTTCCCTTCTCAAATCCATGTTCTACCCGGTACGGATGAACTACAACAACAACAACAACCAAGCATTTAGTCCCAAACAAGTTGGGGTAGGCTAGAAATGAAACCCAATCGTAGTCACAAGGTGAAGTAAATAGTAATAAATAATAATAAAAATAATAATAGTAGTAATACTAATAGTAATAATGGTACCAATAATAATACTAATAATACTAATAATATACTAACTATATTATGCCACACTAGATCGTAGGAGCCAAAGTCCTAAGCTCTACGTCCTTGACCCCAAATCCCTAGTCATATGACTTAAAGCCTATAATACTACCCCTAAACACTCCTAAAGAATATTTCCTAAGTCATGGTTCTGGTACGTGGATTGCTAACTTTCACATACGTACTCCTATCCGAAGCCAACTCTTTGGATACATTTCATTCCTTCAAGTCTCTTTTTATTGCTTCCTCCCGTGTCAATCTTGGCCAACCTCTACCTCTCCTTGCGTTTTCAATACGACGTATAATTCCAGTATGCACCGATGCCTCGAGAGGCCTCAGTTGGAGATGCCCAAACCATCTCAAGCGGTGTTGGACGAGCTTCTCTTCAATCAGTGTCACCCCAAGTCTGTCACATATATCATTGTTTCTAATTCGGTCGCATCTTATATGGCCACAGATCCTCCGCAACATACGCATCTCTGCTACACTTATCTTCTGGACGTGTTGTCTTTCAGTAGCCCAACATTCTGCACCATACAACATTGCATGTCTGATCGCCGTCCTGTAGAACTTGCCTTTGAGTTTTTGTGGGACTTTTCTGTCACATAGGAAGCCATATGCCTGTTGCCAATTTACCCATCCCGTTCGTATCATATGGCTCACATCTTCATCAATCTCGCCATCACTCTGCAGCATCAACTCCAATATCGAAAGGTGTCATTCCTGGGCACTACATGTCCGTCCAAAGTGCTGGTGAGGTCAGATTAGTGTGGCACAGTCAGATGTTGTCCTGGTGAGGTCTGATATAGTGATAGGAGCAAACAATGGCCATTGAAATCAAGTTCCCGGTATTGAAAATTAAGCTTTGACCCACATGTATATGGCCTTTTGCCTACTCCAGAATTTAATTTTGCCTACCTCAGAATTCAATTTTGTGCAGCCCAGTTTTCACGTTTGCTTACACTGGACTTTTCTTACCCCTAGACAAATTCCTGTCTAGGCCCCTGACAATGGCATCGCATATGTGCTTAGAAATGTAATAAAATTATATCGTTGGTCACATACAGCACAGGTAATGAAATCCCACCCAAATTGTGCAAATCTTAATTTATTATGTTCAATTTTCCTTTTTCGGGGAATCAGAAGAAAATTGTGTAAATTAAAAGAAAGAGAGAGACCCCGACTGGTTGTGCCCTCAAGAGGTAGAGGTTCAAAGGGATGAGGAAAAGAGTAGCACCAAGGTCGGAATAAACGACTTCTCTCCAGGTGTAAAATCTTAACATTGGGGCTGGTACACCTGTTCTTCTCACGATTCTTTCAAGGAAATTCTAAGTCTCGGCTCTTCGCACCTAGGTCGGACCTACACCATGGCCGCTCGCGAATTCGGGAGAGGGAAAGAAAAAGAAAGGGCAACAAAATGGGGCTACGGTAGGAGAGAAGCTTGGGTCCGATGAGTTTCGGGACCGTCCGATCCGCTGTAATTTCGTGCGCACGAATATTAAAGCAGACACGAATATTAAAGCAGACACAGTACGTGTAGTGAGTACGTGTGACTATTTGATTGGATGACTGACATTCAATCGAAATTTTATCTTTTAATCACAGTTATCGGAACACATATATATGTGCTTAATTATAAGAAGAGATATGATGTACGATATTAATTATTACAGACGTGGTACTTGGGCAATCAATTTTCTTTAAAATATTGGCACCATGGGAAATATGTCGAATTTAGTATTAATAAATGAATCTTCATTCGGTATATGTTGGGTAGCAACAGAAATATATGTTGTTAATTAAGGTCAAGTGGAATAATAATTTTGTTTGCCAAAGTGTTATATTTTCCAATATCAGTCACTATTTTTTTAGTGTAATTTACTAAAAAGAATTTTACCAACCAATCCTATATATAATCCGACAACTATATATAACAGACAGGGGCGGATTCAGAATTTTCGTCAGGGGGACAAAAAAATATCGAATCGGATTTAAATCCATTAACCAATTGGGTACTCGACAAAAAATAATACTTTAACTTATATATTCCAATGTTTTTGACTTGTAATTTCTGATGCTCTGACTTATTATTCTAATTATCAATAAAAATTCAATAGATTTATTTCAATTTTAATTCTAAATTTAACTCGAATTACAAATTAAACGTCCAGAGGGGAGCAAAAAAAATTCTAGGGAGAAGCAAAGTCGATCGGAACCGATATAAAACTCAAAATTCAGGGGCTGGAATACTCTGGATCCGCCACTGATGACAGAGGGATTGCAAGTGAAGGAAATCTTATAAAATATTTTAAGCTTTAATAAAGTATAAGATTCTATTATCAACTCTAATAAACCATATAGCAAAAGGTTGCATCTCAAAATTAGCATTGAGAGGTCCGTATCTCATTTAAGTTTTTTTTTATTATAACATGGCTATCCATGAGTGATGAAACAAAAAAATTTCCAATAATATTAGGAGCGTGCTTCAAACGAGGGAAAACCAACATGTGCGCAATAAATTCCCAATTTAAATTGAACGGAACCAATTTCATCAGTATCCAATTTTTTTACACAATTTTTTATCATTCACAAGCGGATATTAATCACATAAATACGGAATATCCGTGGCAAACTATGGAGCCCTCACTTGTTCGGTGCATTAATTATCATCCGTCAAAATATTAGTTTAATTGATAAATTACTGCATAGACTATTAAGAAGTTTTGAATTTAAATCTCGGTAAACACAATTGCATGTGGTGAGGAACTTGCCAGTCTTTTATCACTTAAAAATATCTAAATAATATTTCATTAATTGTAAATATTTTTTTTGTAAGATTTAAATATATTAAATCTATAGAAGACCCTTACTGATATAAATGGTTCAGTGCTCCATTAAAATGCACAAGTTTTGGGGGATAGCTAGGTTACGTATACAAGCACAAGTTTTTTGAATTTTTTTTTACTATTTATTTAAGATTTTTCAAAATTGCCGTTTTAATATGGTAAAAAATTAATAATAAAAGAATATAAAAAAGTGATTTTGAAAAATCTTAAAAGTTAGTAATTTTTTTTTTTTCAAAAATTGTAGAATTTAGTATCCAAGTACATTTTAATATGGAGAATATGTTGAGCACTTCAGATTAACTATTTGAACTTTAAAATATGAAGAACATGAAGTGTTGGGATGAAGTGCTCTATCCTAGCTGGTACTTGTATCTTCGTCACTCTGTGTGAGAGAGAAAAAAAAAAACTAGCGTGTGATGTGATCACAACTCTAAAAATCTATCGAATTGATTTCAAACGACAAATTCAAACCGTCGAAATCGATATACTTCACAAGTGATGCGTGTAGATGCAAAATTTTGAAATTTTCGAATTCATTTAGTACAAAGTCAAATGGTAAAAAATTTGATGAAAATTGAATGCATTAAAATAACTTATAAAACTTCTTTTTTTGGACAGCTTGACTTTGTACTAAATGAATTCAAAATTTTCAAAAGTCTACATGTATGCACACACTCATGAATTATATTGGTTTCAACAGTTTGGATTTTTCATTTGAAGTCAAACCAATAAATTTTTGGAGTTGTGCTCATCAAACCTTCTTGGTGAGCACATTACACGCTAGCTTTGCTCTTTTTTTTTTTTTTGAAATCTTCGCAAATGTTGCGAAGTCGTGAGCGAGGCTCGATCTCTCGAGCTTTGGGTAGCCACAGCCCTAGGATATTTTTTTCCTAGCCAACTGTGCTACCACCCCCATCTCTGCTTTACTCTCTCTCTCTCTATATATATATAGAGAGAGAGAGAGAGAGAGTTGAACTACGGTGCTTCATGAAGTAAAACGAGTTTTTTACTTCACATCTATATATTTAATTCTGAAGTTCAAAATGTCGATCTGAATCATTCAAAATAATCTATGTATTAAAATGTGCTTGGAGACCAATTTTATAATTTTTAGATTTTTTTTATTTTTTTAGAATTTTTTAAAATCACTATTATTTAGAAAATTGTGGACCATAAAATATCAGTGATTTTAAAAAATTCAAAAAACTAGTAATAAATTAAAAAAATGTAAAATTTGATCTCCAAGCATAATTTAATATGGAGATTAACTTGAACGGTTCGGATTGATTGTTTGAACTTTGAAATCGCACCGTATCCCAAGTGCTTACGGGTCAAATTCTAATATTTCATGTTTGAAACGTCGACCTAAGTAGATAAATAAATTGGTTATATAATAAACAAGTAGAATAATAATTTTTACTATTTTTAAATTTTTTTTAACTATTTCTCATGATTTTTGAAAGATGGTCTTTTTTTGCTTAAAAATAAAAGTATTTTTGGTCCAAAAGATGTCATATTTCAAAAATCATTAAACATGTATTTTTTTTAATAATATTAAAAATTGATATTCTACGTGTTTATTATATAATCAATTTATTGAGCTACTTAGGTCGACATTTCAAACATCAAACATTAAAATTTAACCCGTAAGCACTTCAGCCGAAGTGCTTCTGGAAACAATTTAGCTTAACTATATATATATGAGATGGACTATCATACTTTAAGAAGTAAAGTGTGTGTTTTACTTTACATAATTAGTACCAGTGGGTACTGATACATTTTCGCCTTATTATTGCCTTATTTTGTAGTCAATTTTTTTTTTAAGAAAAAATAGGAGTCGTGCCATTATTTGTTGTATTGATGTGATTACATACGTCTGTAACACAAGGAAAATATAATTTTGCTCAATATGTTCGAGCGGTAGTGTCTAAAATAAGTAATAGTGAAATCTAAAAGACCAGCAATTAAAAAAAATAATGTGGAATTAGTTTGAAAATTTTAGATATATTTTTTTTTTAAGGACAGCTGGCAAGTAGCCGGCTGAAAATTTTAGATATATATCCATTATAACTTCATCAGTTAGATTTTTCCAACATTTTGAAATTAGTTATTTACCCATCTAAACTCACTTAATTTATTAATATATTCATTTTTTTAATTTAATCACTGAAAAATAAAAATTAATAACAAAAATAAATAAAAGACAGTTTTACCCTTACATCAAGATACTGTGTTTCTGACCCTCATCCTTCCCTTTGTCCAGAAAACAAATTAAATTCAATAATAAAGACCATGTCAAAGTGGAACTCACTATCCTTTATTAATTAATTCATCCCCAAATGACTAATACCCAACATCTATTCTATCCACTAATTACACTTTTAAGAAATTAGCAATGGTCAACAAATAAAATTAAGATAGTAATAAAACGAAATTGATCAGAGTTCATACTTTAAAATACTTAATAACAAAAAAAAAATCATAATGCTTTGTTATTGATTTAGGATCAGGGGAATAAAACAGAGAAAAATTAATGACAATTGTTCAGGAGAAAAAGTACAATGTTCAGGGATTCTGTTCAAGAGGAGAAAAACTGAAAACTGTTCAGAAGAAAGATTCTTTTTAAGATTAGCTGGAAAGGAGCCCCCTAACAATTTGATTAATTAAAAAAAATATTTACAAAGTCCTCTCACTTATAATAACATCACATCACCCCTAAATGATATATACAACAGCTTAAATACTAAATAGTACTCTAATTAAGGAGCAGTAAGCTCTGACATGATCTCTTTCCCTCTGAAGATTCTGGTGCATCACTCTGTCCGGGTGATAAAATTGGAATATGAGAATCAGTGTTCTTTCCTCCTTTGTGCACTGATATTTTTTTACTGCCATGATAGCATCCACATTGATAGAAACTTGAGGATCCAGTGAGTACATAAATAGGTTCTGGGAATGTGTATATTAAAATGTCCTCCTGCCAGTCATTTTGCCAGACTGATATATTGTTACCTTGTCCTGGTATTCTCTGTATTGATTATGCAAAGTGATGAATAGTTCTTTAATTAACATTTATTATCAAAAGTCTATTAATATAATAAAATAAAGAACAGCTCATGTTAACAAAAAAATATTCTATGGTATTAAACACAAAATCTGATTTCAAGATGAAGCCAGCCTATAATTTTAGTTTCATAAAGGTTACACCTTCCAATAACATATTCCTCTGCTATTTTGTGGTGAAACTTGGAACTCCAAAGCCAGAAGCATTCATGTCTTGCTCATTTAGGATATATTTGAGTCAATAAGTCAACAGATTCACAAGTCATCAGTTGGACCACCTTGAGATGCGTCTACTAGCTTTATTTGCCTGAAAAAAGAAACACCAATTTCTTAAGTGAAGTTTTGTTTCCCTTTTTTGGGAATGAAAGCAAACTGGAATTGCAATTTCCATATTTTCTTTACTATATAAACTCAGTTGAAATTGTTTCTTAAAAAGAAAAGCAAATCTTACCTCCTCAGTCCAGTTGCATCTCATGGTGAGAACTGCTAAAATAATTGTCTGTACAAAAGTCCCCCCAATCATCCCTGCCCATATACCCTGCACAACAATAATCAAATTTATAATCTTCCTGTACCAATAGTATGCGTTGGTCACTTAGAAATTACTCACTACTTTTCTCATGAAAACTTGAAATGTATAGAAGCATTTACCAGAACGCCATAATTAAATGTCCACCCCAAAAATATCCCAAATGGAACACCAATCAGGTAATAACTCCCGACGTTCACGTATGCCACCAGCGATTGCCAGCCTGAGCCCACTGCAACGCCTGAAAAAATAGACAACATTCAATGAAACAAAGGATCAATACTTATGCCCAATATGAAATCCATTATGTGGAATCTGTAAATAGTCCCAGTATGAGATCTGTTATTGGGACTGGTCATATAGTCAAGCTATGAGATTTTGTAGTGGTATAATGTAAGAGTTATACTAGGCATACTTTTGGTAGTGGTTACATTTTAGAATATGCAGACTATGTAATGACATAAAATTTTGTAATAATCGGTATATTATGTTTAGCAATGATACTGTTGATTGTTGAAACTAGAAATAAATCAAGGGTGATCTCCGAGCATTCATCATAGATCAAATGTCTAGGATTAGGACGAAATAAAATGGTAAATTGGTATGTGGATATCAAGGCACCCAAATGTAGCAATTAGGCCAACAGCTAATTTAATAGCCAATTGTATAAATAGACTGTCAAGGAGTGTGTAAAAAATTATAGAACAATAATAAAAATACAATTTCATCATATCTGTTTTTTCTTCCCTCCTGTTCTCTAAAAATTAATAGATACTGTTATAAAGAAGAGAATGTAGTGAATCAAAAACCCCTAGTACTAACCATTATATTGGTACTGGTACTGATACTGGTTTAGAGTTAGTTAAGTAGGAGCAGATATAATATGAAATCATCATATTATATGCTTGAACTGTGTAAAGACTTACCAGAAAGAACAGGTTGGATGCTATTAAGGAGAATTGTGAAGGCGAGCAGTACAGTGAGCTTATCCACTGCATTGAGTACTGCCATACTCGATGTGAAAAACAGGGCAAATTTGTCATGGAATGTCAGTATCAGAGCCCAGAAGAAAATTCCTATTAACATAGAAGTCACTACTGACACAATCATGGCAAATTTAGCTGCTTGACCTTTTCCTGCACCTAGTTCATTTGCCACCCTCACCCTTGAAAAACAAAAGATTTGTTACAACTTACAAGTACAACACTTGAAACAAAACAAAAAATTTGAGATTTTTTAGTTTTTTCACCATTGAGTCTTGTTACAGTAAATATTCAAGAAAATGGTTTCACTAACCCAGTTCCGGCAAAGAAAGCAAGAGGAATCATCAACTCCCAATTACTTATGCTCATGCTGTTCCAAAATATTTACACATATAAGCTTGTTGCAAAAGATACTGAACTTGTAATTGGTGGATGATTTTACACTTTTCGTCAAGCATCTATAAAAGAACCTTTTTTTGTGACAAAGGTAAGAAAGTAACAATTAAAAATTTACCAGATCGAAAGCGCATCAACAGCAAGTTCAGCATTGGGCAGATATCCTGTGAGCAGAACTAGCACCCGATAATACCAATTCTCCAAGCTGCAGAGAACAATGAATTTTCCAAATCACAGAGCTTACCACAATAAGTTCCATCTTCAAATGTCAAAAACCAAATTAATAGTTTTCTTACCACATCATGATACCCGAAGAAAACGATAGCTTGATAAACTCCCACATATCGGCAAATGCATCCATAGAGAACCCCTTCCATGTGTCGGGGCAACCACCACAAACGACATAAAAGAACATCCCAAACACAACCAGCCACCAGCTACTGTTCAATATCAAAACCGCAGTAACCAGCCCATAGTGCCACTTGAACAAAAGCAACCAACTGAGAGTTATGTGAGTTAAAAGTGCCACGGCTGCACAGGCAGCAGTTACCCAGTTTTTGAGTTGGCTTTGCAAATACCGGTTGATTGGAAACATCAGAGCAAATGCGAAATGCTGGGGAATCTGCCAAATGGTAATTGTGCCTGCAATCTCAGCTAGATTGTCTGGCTCGCCGCATAATTTGAGTAACGGAGTCGTGTAGATGTATATTGGGAGGAGCATGACCGCAAAGAGAAAAAGAACGATCCATGAGCGTTGTAGGTAGACTCCGAGCATGTGGTACTTCTTTGCTCCATATGCTTGACCACATAAGGTCTCCAGCGCACTTGCCATGCCCAGCTAATTTCACAAAATGATATTTCATTTGGCATGCCTGGCTTAATTAATTAATTACTAATTAAACAAGTGCCACATCCCAGAACCTAAAAGTCCACTGTTTACTTTGACTTGTTAGCATTTTGAAAAGTATGAGCTATAATTAATTTTAGCTCAAATCTGTTTTGATTACCATTAATAATAAAGATTTATACTGATGGTTCTAAATCTGTAAGTATCCTGGATGCAAAAGTTTGATATATGAATTATGAAACACACAGTTCATTAATTTCTAACATAATCAGAGTAATGAATTAATAATAAAAAACTTTTCAAAGGAATTTTATGTGGTTTATGAGAGATTTCCATACAAACAAACCAAAATTAAAGCCAGTGATGACAGTAGAAATGGAATAGGCTGCGAGCTCGAGATCACCCAAGTGACCCGCAAAGGCCTGTGTGATGACACTCATGCTATATATCACAACTCTTTGAAATATCGCTGGCCCGACAATCCGCCATAGTTTCTTCGACTCATCGAAGACTTGCCACCCCAAGCTCCTCTTCTCTTCACTTCCTCCATTCTCTAGTAGGGGAACTCTCTCCATTATCACACTGTTTCTTCTCTTCCTCTTCCTCTTTTTTTTTTTATGGTACTTTCTTCCTGATAGTATTGTGATTTGACTGTACAAGAAGAGGGAACCTTCCTCGGTATACCTTGTGTACCTAACTTCAGTCAAAAAATGATAAGAGAGTTGTATTAAGAGGAGGGATCGGATGACACCTCTTTTTGGTGATATTGAATAATACTATGCATTTTCAAAGTTTTCAAAGTCTAAACAGTCGATCCAAACCGTTCAATATGATGGATATATTAAAATGTGCTTGCATATCAAATTTTACATTTTTTTGAATTTTTTTACTATTTATTAAGTATTTTACAAAATCGTTGTTTTCAGACCATTGAATTTTTGTACCCATCTTAATAAATAGTAAAAAAATTCAAAAAAATGTAAAATTTGATCTGCAAGCACACTTTATTTAGATAATCATGTTGAACGGTTGGATCGACGATTTGGACTTTGAAAATGCATGGTGTTCTCCGATGTCACAAAAAAAGAGGTGTCATTCGATCCCTCCTCTTGTATTAATTAAGTTTTTTTAACAAATTAGGTTGAAATTAGGTATACAAGAAGAGGTAACCTTCCCCGGTACGTATACAAACGTTGAAATTAGGTTTTTTTTTAACAAATTTATAGGCGAATTAAAAATTGATTTTTTTTAATAATTCAACTAAATGGACCCTTTTCATTAAAGAAAGGGACCCGATACAGATACTTAGTAGACACATGAAATTAATGTCTTTCTATTAACAGGCCGGTTCGTTCTTGTTATACCTGCTAATAACAGCAGATTTATTACATATTTTCCTCTCTATAATTCATAATATTATGTTTATCCTTTTAAATTAAATTTCAAAACTCACAAATGTAATTAATTTTTAATTTTCCCTAATAAAATTTATTTTAAATTTATAAAGTATCCATTTCACTTTTATTAATAAACAAAAATATATATCATGGTAAAACAAAAATTTCAGTCTTCATCATCGGTAATCTTGCCTGGATATATATCTCTTCGAAATAAATATTCCGTCACCCCATTTTTCCGCCTCGATTTTCAAATAATAAGCGTAAACTTTAACCTTCTTAAATGCATGTCCACATTGAGTGCATACTTAGAGAGACACCATGAAAAAATAATTATTAATTGAGGCGACTTGATTGATGCTTGTTGATACCGTATAAGTGTATAACACTGTTTTAATTTAGTTCTCTCATTTTTGTGAGAGAGATCGTCTATATTTAAACCGAGAAGACTTGGTGTGTTTAAGAGAGTCCGTATTCAAGACTATCAAGTTCAACCATTTTCAATAAATTCTCGCCCTTTTTCTTAATACAACTAATAAGTTGCCATCTCTTTATCGTTAATAATTTTGAATTCAAAATTTTAATAAGTTAACAGTTGATATTATTTTCTTATAAGCGATTCACAAACTTAATTTCAAAATTAATTTTCTGCATTTATTTTTAGCATTTTGATCATAAAATCTTAAAAAAATAGAAGAAAAAATTTATCAGAATACGTCGCTTGTGAAAAAGAAGAAAATCAGTCCATGATTTGAATTTGTCCTTTAAATTTAGGATTTTTCAATGTTAATTAATGTAAAAGAAAAATTATATTATGTCACGGCTAGATTATTAGGTTTTTAAACGGATTCGGCAAGATCCTAATCAAATATCCTATTTTTAATTAATGTATAAGTACAGTTATTATTTAATATCATTGACTATTCTTCTATCCAAGCTTAGTATTGTCCTTTAAAGGTAATTAAGTACATATATTAATATTTTTTTAATTTGGCAAAACAGTCTTCTTATGTAGGAATTTTTTTTTTTTTTTTGAGAAAAAGATGATGATCTAATAATTATCTATATTTTAATATTCATACAGAATTATTTATGTAGAAATTTTAGTTTATTATAAAGTATAAGATTCTATAACTGCTCTAATAAACCGTATACTGTATTGCAAAAGGTCCGTATCTTCTTCTTCTTTTTATAACATGGCCACGTGAGGTCCCTAAGAATATAAAAATAACAAAACATCTCTTTCTCTAGTTCTCTACTCTTAAGAATTTATCATGTGCAAGTAAGCAGGATGTTGCTTGAATTCGATTTATAATTTGGTTTTCAGTTCAACCGATAAATTAAAAAAAATACCACTCCAACCAATAAATTTTTGAATTAAACAGTTTATTATTTAGATTTAAATAATTTGATTCAGTGAATTTTTTTAATTATTTCTATTTTTTATATTTGATTCGGCATAATTTCTCTTATTTTGATTCACTGAAACAGTATTTTGATGGTGAGGCCACGTGTAGTGTGTGAACGCACGCCATGATTTTTATTAATACCCTCCAAATAAAAAATTAGCAAATTTGCCTTCGATTTTTTTTTTAAAAAACGCCTTGACCGCCTCATGTTTGGGCGTCCACTATTCATACCAAACCGCCCTACATTTGAGCGGTCACCTATGCATACCAGACCGCCCAACTATGGGACGGTTTGGTGTTTAATTTTTTTTTTTAGAGACAATATGAATAGCAAGATGCTGAAATGTAACACTAAAAATTTGAATTTTTTTTAAATATTTGTTAGATTACTTCTTTTGATGTATAATTAGCATATTTATACTAAAATACGGTAAATTACTTGAAATCATGTTAAATTATGCTGAATTACACTAAATACGCTAAATTATAATAATTTCGCTAATTATACTAAAATACGCTAAATTACGCTAAACTACGCAAAATTACGCTAAATTAGGCCGATTTTGTGCCATCTTTCATAAATCATAAAAAATAGTAAAAATTGGTATTCTACAAGTTCATTATAGAAATGAAAAACTTAATCGGAAACTTCAACTCAAGTTTTGAGACTCTTGCCTTTATTTTTTGACAATTCTGAATTTCAAAAAATGGCATAGCCATCACTGACAAATGCTATTTTCGCAAGCTTTCCGAAAAGTGGTCATTTGCTGAAATCGGACACTCGAGCGCCGTTTTATGACCGTTCGAAGTTTCATCGTCATTTTTTGCCTTCTCAGTGAAAATATCGTCCCTATTCAAATGTAATTTAGCGTAATTTACCGTATTTTAGCATAATTTAATGTAATTTAGCATAATTTAATGTAATTTAGTGTAATTCAGCGTAATTTAACATGATTTCAAGTAATTTAGCGTATTTTAGTATAAATATGCGAATTATAATCAAAAGAAGTAATCTAATAAATATTTTAAAAAAAATTCGAATTTTTAGTATTACATTTCAGCATCTTGCTATTCATATTGTCTCTAAAAAAACAAAAAAATTAAACACCAAACAGCTCCACAGTAGGGCGGTATGGTATGCATAGTTGACCGCCCAAACGTGTGGCGGTTTGATATGAATAGTGAACCGCCCAAACATGAGGCGGTCAGGGTGTTTTTTAAAATAAAAAGAATCAAGGGCAGATTTGCTAATTTTTTTTTTAGGGTATTAATAAAAATCACGGGAACGCACGTATCCATGACTCATGAAACAAAAAAAAATTTAATAATATATAAGCTTGCTTTCAACGAGCAAAAAACATGAGCGTCGTATCAAAATTGAAAAAATTTGTCGTATGAATTTTGACAGAGTCATGTTAAAATTCAATTATATGCATTCCATCCGTAATGAAAATTTATGGACGTATTTAAAATTTTACAAACTTTGATCATCTCAAGAATCTAAATCGTCAGTAAGAATTCGATCGATATGTATTGAAATTCATACAGACGGATTTAAAATATTTTGAATCTAAACTGTCTTGTCAATCTAAATTGTTCGTACGAAATTTTACAATTTCAAAATTCTAAACACAAAATTTCACGAGTAGTCCCTCATGTACCGGACTAAATAGATTACTCGCAGTCGAATAAAAATTAATTTAATGTCTATTAAGAATAGAGTCCATATCTTTTGATGTAAGAAAATATTTTTATTTAGATTCAGATCATCCGATTAGAATTCAGATCAATTCAACCTGAAATAAAATGCATATGTCAATTTAATATTTATGTGAATTATGATCAGACTGTTAGAATCTAAACATAAATATTTTGTTACAGATGAAATGAATTCTTTAGATTGCAGTCTTTTTTACATTCGTGTCAAATTAAAACCGACAAGTTAGATCTTTTATTTTATATGAATATGAATATGAATTAATTCTATAGAGCCCGTATCTTCTGAGGTAAGAAATTTTTTTGTTTAGATCCAGACAGTGCAATTAAAATTCAGATTAATTCAGTCTGAGATAAAATGCACAGGTCGATTTTATATTTGTGTGAATTCTAATTAGACTATTAGAATATCTAAATAGAAATATTTTGTCACAGATGAAATGAATTCTTTAGAATACAGAGAGACATGTGGATGTGAATAGGACTGTAAATGAGCCGAGTTTGAGCGAGTTACCTCCAACTCGTGCTCAGCTCATTTAATAAATGAGCGAGTTAACTCGAGTTAAGATGGCAATAACGAGTTGCAAAGCCAACTCGAGTTCAGCTCGTTACCAACTCGAGTTGGCTCACAACTCGTTTAACCCAAGTCCATAAGATAGTCCATAAGACAATTCGAGTTATAGCTCATTACCAACTTGTAACTCATTTATAGCTCATTACCAACTTGTTTATAGCTGACTCCTGAGAATTATTGTGGTGAATTTTGTATAATACTGTAATTCGAGTTGTTAATGAGCGAGTAGTTGGGTATGTTCAAACTCAGTTCATTAGTTAAACGAGCGAGTCAACTCGAGTTGGAACAGTTCCGAGTTATAAATAACGAGTTTAAATGAGCAGTTATAGAACGAGTTATGAACGAGTTGCGAGTTTAAGCATTTTTATACAGCCTGATGATATGAATTAATGCTATTGAGCCGAGTAGATGGGAATTGGTATCCGGAACTACCGGACAGCGATATATTTGGAATGTAGTAGATTATTCAAGGAAATACCCGTCGCATTAAAAGATCATTTTATTTGAATCATCACTCAAATGACAGCTGCGAGAAACGTCAAAATATTTTATTTAATTGATAGATGAGGAGGAATTTTTTTTATAAATTATAATTAAAAATATATATTTTTACGAAACCAACATTATTATTTTTTTTTTACAAAAATCATAAGAACCTGAATTGGCGTTTTGGTCCGCCATTTTTTTTTTATTTCAGACCGAAATGGCAATTCGGTCCGATCTCCTTTTTGAATTTTTTGTGGCGACTCATATGAAAACTTGTGAAACCAGTACCACAAAAAATCCAAAAAGGAGACCGAACCGAAATGCTATTTCGGTCCGGAATAAAAAAAAAAACTGACCGAAATGACATTTCGGTTCTTATGGTTTTTGTAAAAAAAAAGTAATCATGTTGGTTTCGTAAAAAAAAAAAATTTAATTATGGTTTATAAAAAAAATTCGATGAGGAGGGCTCAAATGCCTCGTTGCTTCATGCCCCAATCTTACTCTAATATTTTTATTTTTGATTTCAAAGTTCAAATAAAATATCTGAATCGCTCAACATGATATTTACATTAAAATATGCTTAGAGGTCAAATTTTATATTTTTTGAAATTTTTTTACTATTTTTTAAAATAAGTACAAAATCACTGTTTTTAGATAAGTATATTTATTTTTTAAATATAAACAAAATATTAAAACTCAATAGCGTGTTTCCCCAAGTATTGTTGTTATAATTAACATACCTTCCAAATGATGCCCAAAGGTATGCTATGATTATAATTATTTTGTCTAGTTCTTAATAGTGATCTTATAATGAAACTGTTTAATGGCAACTGGGGTTCAATTTTAACGTAGTGATTTTCCTGGTTTTTGCTTAATTTCTTGTAATTGTGTTTTACACAGAAAGGGTAGTGAAAGTTGTTGTAATTAACCATTATTTCTAAAAGCAAAGTGTTGAAAAAGAAAAAGTTATATGTTTTGCTTTCTTCTAAGAAAAGCTGGCGCAATAAATCACATCTCAGTGGCATATTTCACAAACTGGGGGTCTAAATGCAAGAAGACCAAATAACAGTATCATTGATGTCAGTGAGACAGCAGGAGAAGTAACAGGAACGCGTATTCTCTCCATTAACTCAAAAAAGAAATCTTTTGAGTTAATGAATCTCAACCATCTAATTTTAAACGGAACTAATCCGGCTCCTTCCTATGTTGACCTTTAAATATTAGTACATATCTAATTCAAAAGAATTTTAAAATATATTAGATGGTTGAGATTCATTAACTCAAAAGATTTCTTTTTGAGTTAATGCAAATGATACAAATTTGAAATAACAGGCAGCGAAGTAGAAGAAACACAACAAGCTTTATTGTTGATCCACATTCCACAGTGATTTAAAATTTTCATTTTCAGTTTTCTCTTATTTCTCTCATTTCCCCTCACTTCTTCTCCTGTTATGTTCTTTTCTTTTCTTCTCTCTAAAGAAATCCCATTTAAATTCACAAAGATTTATTTCTCACAACCTTCCAACTCATATAAACTAATCGCGGTTAATAAAATAGAATAAAATAGAAGCTTAACTCCTGTTTCTTACTCAGAAAAAGAGAGCTATGCTTCTTAATTGTTTTCGGCTTTATTTGAATTAATCAAGGATTTCGGCTTCTATTTTATTAACAATTTATGTGTTCTTTGCGGTCTTAAGAGACCCCACCTCCATAAATATAAATTAACAATTTTATTCTTTATACTTTATAATTTTTAAATATATTTATATAATTCAACTTCCCTCGTAAAATACTAAATGTGTACCTCTAGTTTAATTGTTAGAACGGACTACTAAATTATGTTTTAACAATATGGATATGCTAAACTTGGGTAAGTACCCACGCTAATATTTTTGTCAAGACATATCTTCGGAGATAATTAACTCAATAATATTACTCACAAATAGTTATTTTTTATCCATTTTTTATAATTCAACCATCAATCCATATTTTCTAATTCCACCCTAGTTATTTGCAAGAAAGAGATCCAATTAATATCTTAATAAATCAACTACCAATTGGACCCACAAGAGCGATTGATAACCATGAATATCATCTCAACAGAACTAATTAACAGGAGCAAATACTTTCTAATAGTCTAGACTTTAATTTTGTTTGTATCCTTTGGAAACTAGCCATTTTTTTATCTTTCAAACATTTTCTTTGACATTCTTTTTTACATTGTACATTTTTATTAGCTTCAATTGCTTAATGTAGTACTTGCGAATTCATATCACCTAAGATATCTCAAATTTGAAGTTTGGATCCAGACTGCTTGTCCGATTTGTTTGACACGAATATTAAAGCAGTCCTCTGTAGTTTTGTAGCATTTGATTTGTAGCAACAGAACTATGCTGTTGATCAGTGGAATTATTTTGTTTGACAAATTAATAAAATTTCCAATATATACTAGTCACTGTTTTTTTTAGTGTAACCTAATGGAAAGAATTTACCAACAAATTAAATCCTATATATATATATATATATATATAGGATTTTGCTAATATGCTACGCGTAGCATAGAGCCTCTCCGTGCTACGGCTCATTTTTTGAGTTTTCAAAATCCTAACGGTTGATCCGAACCGTTCAACATGATCTCCATATTAATATGTACTTGCAAACCAAATTTTACATTTTTTAGAATTTTTTTACTATTTATTAAGCCACTTTGAAAATCGCTGATCCAATGGTCCAGCAGATTTTACTGTTGTGTACAAATTAGTGTTTTTTCAAAGTGGCTTAATAAATAGTAAAAAATTCTAAAAAATGTAAAATTTGGTTTGCAAGTACATATTAATATGGAGATCATGTTGAACGGTTCGGATCGACCGTTAGGATTTTGAAAAATCAAAAAGTGAGCCGTAGCACGGAGTGCTCTATGCTACGCGTAGCACGGTAGCACTGTCCTATATATATATATATATATATATATATATATATATATATATATATATATAAGTAAGGCTACGGTGCTTTGCAAAGTAAACCCACCCCTTTACTTCAGGCCACTTTTTGGATTTTGAAAAACCAAACAACCGATCCGAACCGTTCAACATATTCTAAATATTGAAATGTGCTTGGAGACCAAATTTTACATTTTTTGGAATTTTTTACTATTTATTAAGCCACTTTGAAAATCGCTGATCCAACGGTGAACAGTAAAAAACAGTAAAATTTTCTGGACCACCGGATCAGAAACTTTCAAAGTGGCTTAATAAATAGTAAAAAAATTCTAAAAAAATGTAAAATTTGGTCTCCAAGCACATTTCAATATTTAGAACATGTTGAACGGTTCGGATCGGTTGTTTGAATTTTCAAAATCCAAAAAGTGGCCCGAAGTAAAGGGGTGGGTTTACTTTGCAAAGCACCGTAGCCTTACTCTATATATATATATATATATATATAAAATCCGATAACTATAACTTGCATCTCTACCAAATATTTTTCAATTTGGCAACACAGTCTTCTAACGTAGGATTTCTTTTTTTATTTTGAAGAAAGATAATGATCTAGTCATCCAAATTTTAATATACAGAAATAATTATTTATTGAGATTTGGAACATGCGGTGCCATATATGAAAAATATAGTCTTAAAGAACTAGTCTTTGGTGTAATGCAAAGAAACATGGTCTCTGATTTGGGAGGTTATGAGTTCGAAATTTGAATGATAAAAATATGTTGTTATAATAACATAGTATTAAATAGTTGGGTGGTTAGACTTTCAAACTTTTACTTATATATATATATAGGCTATGGTGAGTTGTGAAGTAAAACGTCACGCCATATTTTCATTTTAAAAATTCAAACAACTGATCCGAACCGTTCAACTTTTTCTAAATATTGAAATGTGCTTGGAAACTAAATTTTACATTTTTTGGAATTTTTTTACTATTTATTAAGCCACTTTGAAATTGCTGATCCACTGTGAACAGTAAAAAACAGTAAAATTTTCTGGGCCACCGGATCAGCGATTTTCAAAGTGGCTTAATAAATAGTAAAAAAATTCCAAAAAATGTAAACTTTAGTCTCCAAGCACATTTCAATATTTAGAACATGTTGAACGGTTCGGATCGGTTGTTTGAATTTTCAAAATGAAAATATGAGCGTGAAGTAAAAATGACCTCTTACTTCACAACTCACCATAGCCCAGCTCTATATATAGAGTGGCTAATATCAAAACGTTTGTTTCTAGCCCTTTGGTGCTACCAAGTGGTTTTCCGATTTCCAAAGTTCAAGCAGTCGATCCAAACCGTTAGATGTTGAATCTATATTAAAATGTGCTTGGAGACAAAATTTTACATTTTTTGGAATTTGTTTACTATTTATTAAGATGGTTTGAAAATCGTTGTTTCCAATGGTGCTGAAAAATACTTCAAAACAGCGATTTTCAAACCATCTTAATAAACAGTAAAAAAATTCCAAAAAAATGTAAACTTTGGTCTCCAAGCACATTTTAATATAGATTGAACATCTATCGGTTGGATCGACTGTTTAAACTTTGAAAATAGAAAACCACTTGGCAGCACCAAAGGACTAGGAACAAACGTTTTGATATTAGCCACTCTCTCTCTGTATATATATAGTCTTATATCACTAAATCCAAGTCATATTCTTTTATGTGGAAAATATTGTAAAATATTTTAAGTTTTAATTATAAAGTATAAGATTCTATTACAACATGACTAATGTTAAAGAATAAGATACCTACAGTTGATAATCTCATGAGAAGGGGCTGGAACATGACAAATAGGTGCAGCCTAGGTAAAAGGAACATTGAGACAGTTAAACATATATACATAGAATGTGCATATACAAGAGAAGTGGTCGGTAGACTGGTGGCAAGTTACCAGTACTTAACAACACATGGAGATTTTGCCAGAAGAAATTACAGAAAATGTATACTGGATGGAAGGGCCACTACAGTGGCTAAATTGCAAATTACAATCTGTTTTGTCCTTTGAAAAGAGAGATGCACCAGGATTTTTAGAGAACATAAAGGACCCAATTAAGGACTTTATTTTCATATTTTCATATTTCAACTTTATTGCTTTCAATTAAATTTTTGTAATTTTCCTTTTTGAAAAATATAAAACCAGACACAATTTATGTCATAATTAATGAAAATTGAAAGCTAGACTTTCATTTTTTTCTTGTAAAAAAAAGAAGTCCCTATCTTCATTTGTCCGTATCCATCTCTTTCTCTGGTTCTCTACTCTAGACCCCATTTATCATGTGTTGAATTATGTAATTTAATTATTTCTATTTTATTAATATTTAATTCAGTATAATTTCTCTAATTTTGATTCAATCCAACAAAAAGTTTGATGGTGATGTGTGAAACCACGTATCCATGAGCGATGAAAAAAAAATCCAATAATATTATAACTTGCTTTTAACGAGGAAAAAATTACATGTGCGTGATTTCAAAAATTGAAAATTTATATCGAATGAATTTGTATCAAAAATTGAAAATTTTCTATTTTATATATTCATTCAATCTGTATGAAATTCTTATGGACGGATTTAAAATTTGAGAATCCTATGTCATATCAGGAATCTAAATCGTCAGTAAGAATTTGATATGTACTGAAATTCATACAAATGGATTTTAAATCTTATAAACTTAAACAATTTTGTATATCTAAATAGTTTGTACTAATTTCAATTAAAACTGATGAGGTTGTTGAGCAACACAAGATTAAGTCTTTTTAAACTTCCTTTTATTTCCTTTAGGCTCCTTAGTCGCTTAATCTTTCCGAACACCAGTTTCTTAGCAAGGATTAAGATTCCCTCCTTTATTCTCATTTTGTCTGAATCTTAATCCTCTGTTCGAGTCTTAAGGCACCTCTATTTTAGAATTAAGCCTCTTAACTTTTATCTCCGGATTATGATAACCGAACATGAGCTCCTTAGCGCGGATTAAGATTTAATCCTACTTGTGTTACCGAATAATCCCAATAGATTTAAATTGAACTTTAACAAAAGTCTCTCAAAATTTCAAATTCTTCTGACAAAATTTCATCCCCTCAAATACCATACTCAATATATTACTCGCAGTCAGATCAAAATTAATTCAGTGTCTATTTAAAATAGAGTTGGCATCTTCTTAGGTACGTAATAGAATATTTTAGTTTAGATCCAGACCATCCGATCAGAATTCGAATAATTCTTGCCTTTCTCTTAATATTCACATGTGAATTCTAATCGGTCCAAATCTAAACAGAAATATTTTGTTACCTCAGATGATATGATGAATTCTTTAGAATATAGAGGGTCTGTTTTGATAAAACCGACAAATCAGGTCTCATTCTAGTCGGTCTGGTATTGCACTGGATCTGAATTCGAATTAGCAGACCAGATGGGAATTGGCATCCGGAAATAAAGGAAGAAAGGAGTAGCTACTTTAAAGAGAGTTTTAATAAAGGGTAAATAGGTACTTTATAAATTTAAAAAGAGTTTTAATATAAACGTTAATAAATTGAGTAAATTTGTGAGTTTTTAAAATTTAGAAGCATAAATATTGTATTATGAATTTTAGAAGTATTAATATGTAATTATGAGGTTCTTGAGGGGTATACATGAAATTTTCCAGAAAAAGAAAATGAACCCTTATATGAAGCACTTAGACGAGGATCCAACTTTGCTACTTTTCTTAGAGAAAAACAGGGTTCTGCTTTTCCGATTCCAACCATTCAAAATTTTTCATTCACGTATCTCGATAAAGAAACTTTTTCATGCACAAATCTCAACGAATTTGAATGGTTGGGATCGGAAAAGCAGAATTCTGTTTTTCTCTAAGAAAAGCAGCAGAGTCCATTCCCGTAGACGGAACATCCTTGCAATTTTTTTTTTTTTTTTGCATTGGCGAAGCCCCTAGGCAGTTACGAAAATCTCCCATTTTTTGCCAGCAAATATGTTGGCTTCTACTTGCGTCCACCTGAGTTGGTGGTTGCAGATATGAATTGAGCATACCCTTGACCCCTCCATCCTATACGCCAAGAGTTCATCACCTTTTCTCAGTACCAGACCAGCTCCTTCCTGCCACGCCTGTCTCCAGGACCCATCTACGTACCTGACTGAGTAGAATGAGATCTGAGTCGTCAGTTTAATCTGACATGAATTTGAAAACGGAATATCTAAATAAACATCGAATTCCAATTGCTCAACTGAGAGCTTATTTTTACTGAGTGCGTGCGGTACGTGGGAGGATACGGATTCTCTATATAGCACTGATGGTGTGAAGGTGGCCTTTGTGTTGAATTCATATCCTCTCTGGTACTGAACAAGGAAATCTTTTAGAATTAGTGGATCTGGACTGTTCTTTTAACTTTGCATGAATCTCAAAGCACTAAAAAAATACTGGCTCCCTAAGCTATCTCCGAATAGGCACCGGATTAAGTTAATGTGATACTTGGAATTTCTAGTATCTCATAAAAAAAAAAAAAAAAATTCTAGTACACAATGTTACAAAGTACAACCAACACGGATAATTTACCCTAGGTGGGCTAAATTTTAGCCCATATTACATTAAACATTCCCAATCAAACCACATCATGCGCTCAATACCGAAACTGGAATCAGCCCAAAAGCATTTCTATTGATGAAAATGGGCCTTCTATTCACTTTGTATCTACCCATTAATTACTACCATGAGAATTTTATTGAACGGATCCACTTATTGTGATTTTTGCAAATAAATAGATACATAAAGGATTAAAGATAAATGACATTAAATAAATAAAATTCATTTGTTTATGGTTTTATATAACTGAAGTATACAAGTATAAATACGCATCTGAATTAATCTGCCATACAATTCGCATAACATAGCCATTGGCGGAACCAAGGTGGATTAGGGATAGGCAATTACCTACTTCTGGATTTGGAATATTTTTTAGAACCAGTGGTATTTTATATTTGTGCCTATCCCTAGACAAAAATAATGTCCATCCCTGGATTTAATTCACAATCAAGTAGAAGAAAATTACGCTAAAAAGAAAGTCAGTTCAGACTAATTCGCGTAAAAGAATTAAAGAAAAAAGGACGCGGTCCAATTCTCTACTCCACTCAGAAGAATCGTTGATTCGCCAGGAGAAAAAATAGATCTGCTACTAGGAATCTAAATGATGTCCCTAACGGCACTTAGAGGGAGTTTAAAGGGAGTCTCAAAGACTCTTAGACGTTTTTCGGTTAAGCCTACTAAACTAACAAGTCAAATGTGTGCAATTAAAGTAAATATAGTAGAGTTTAGAGATAGTTAACACGCAAGATGATAACGGAGTTCGGCGTAAAAAGCCCACGTCTCCAGAGTAGAGCAACCTCGTTGGCGCCCCTTTCCTATTACCCAGAAAGAAATGACACAACTCGTGACACGTGAGTCCAGCAACGGTGGAAAGTTCTGGCCTAACTCGTGTACAAGTTGAGCCTAAAAGCTCGAGCTGGAGAGTCCCTTGGGATCGTCACAGCTATGGATATATGTGAGCAGAAACGCTCTGACTAGTGTACTCATTCACGCCCTACCAGACCACACTAGCGGGGATGTAAAAGCACTAGAACTAAATCCTAGACACTACAATATATCTCTTAAAAGATAAGTCGAGTGGATTTGAGAATGTTGAGAGGATATTGAAGTTTAAGTTCACTCAACAATGAAAGCTATCAAGTGTTGCATAATAAATGCGTTTTCAAATGTGAGAGGCGGCTAGCTTAGCAAATCTGAAGTGATGATAACTCTTTATATAGTGAGAGGGTTCAGATTTGCTAGATCCATTCTAACGGGAAGAAACCCATTAGGTTGGACTGTACGGATATTGAAGTTAGGGTTTTTGCAAAATAATTCAAATTAATATTAACCGTTCTTAACGTTTATGTCCATTTAGAACAGTTAGTATAATTTTTCTCACAAAACTTGATAAGCAACCATACGGACCTCCGTCTTGCACGAAACCAAAGTGAAACTTTCTGACTTGTCATTTTAAATTGGTTTCATATATTTGTTTCGGTCAAGGCGTATGCTCCAGAAATCAATAAGTCTCAAATATACTTTACTTAACTACTTGATTATTACACAAATCTATAGCTTCGTAAAGTCTTATTGACTTCTCAGGTTCATCAAAAGAATCTTGTAATTCAGCACTTCATGAACTTTGGTTGTTCATTATAAATCTTGAAATTAAAACTCTGAACCTATCTTTGGTTCTTTCACAATAGATCTTGTAATTAAAGCTTTGAACCTGCAAACTCACTAAATCGTGTAAAAGGTTAAATTTAATTAGTGTATGTTTTACAAATCTAATCCAACATAGTATTAGAAGATTGCATACAACCAACACTAAATATATATCATGTCGTAACTAGTCATGCCGTGACTTGAATCACGTGACGTGCCGTGACTAAATTTGGAAGGATGGTCATGGCACGTGAATGGTCACAACACGTTAGTCACGCCATGATGAAGGCATGCCGTGACCACACGTGATGTATCCAATGTGACCCGTCACATTTGGTCATGTTTAACTTTTTTTTTTCATAATTTAGGTTAGTTTATTTAAGATTCACCATTCGATCAATATCTAACGGTCCTAATTACACGTGACTCACGTGACCATGTGCCTTGCCGCGATCAAATATTTCGCGTGACATGCCGTGTCGTATCAAATTTTTGAAAGATGCTCACGTCGCGTGAATGGTCACGGCACGGGACGTGAGTCACAACATGTGTCATGCCGTGATGGAACCGTGTTGTGCTGTGACTGAACGGTGTCGTGTCGTGACGTATCTGATTACGTCATGAGTTTTTTTAGATCTTTAATTATTTGTTTTTCTATTCTAATTTATCAGAAGAAAAAATTATACTCTTAATAGTATTTTGTGTCTACTCCTAATCTGAATTCTGAATCTGCTCCTAACCGTATCAAATACACCAAATCATATATCTAATTAATTTATTGGTTTTGACCATACCACGTGGAGAAGATCAATGAGACAATGATGCTTTTCGATTGTGTTCTCGACCTTTTCTTTTTTATAGAATTCTTGCTGGAAATTTGTCATTTGCCGCTGAGAATTTTATTTATTGATCAAATTTATTTCAACAATAATATTTATTTAGTTTCTATCGCCCCTCAAAATTTGATTTTATAAAACAATAATATATTTATTTTTCTTCAATTTCGATATTCTTATCTGTTGAAAGCTACAATTATTTTATTTACAAGGTCAGAACTAGAAAATTAATATCATAGGGCTAAATAACTTATTGTAATATAATTTTATTTTATTAGGGGACTAAAAAGTATAAGTACTTACAAAAATTATAAAATATAAAGGACAAAGATGCTAATTTTTAATCTACATTGTATTCTACTTTGAATTTGAAAAATAATGTAGGAGGCTACTGTGGATTCACTTGATTATTTCTTCTAGTATAAGGACAATACTAGTTACTTGCAAGTGAAATTATTTTGTGGAAATTCAATTGATTTAATCTGAATTGCATATAAGTATGTCTGATAGTATGGTTTCATTATATTTAGAGATAACCAAATGATCTACAAATATGGCGTAAGAAGATGTATCTTTTCACAGCTAGGAGCAAATTAAGCTTTTTACTATGTCTGTATTTTCTGATTTAAATTAGGAATTGGATTTTATTCAAAGGGCTTTGAACAAATTTTATTTAAAGATAGGTCTAGACCGTTCAAACAATGTTGAAATATGCAGACTAATGAACCAATAAGGACAAATAATATCTTACAACCTATCAAATATTATAAAATTACACAGACAACTAAAATGTGACACAAAAGTCATAAAAGTTGAGTGAGGCTACGGTACTATGCATAGCACGGTTGGGTCCGTGCTACGGCTTAATATTTGAATTTTCAAAATCCTAACAGTCGATCCGAACCGTTCAACATGATTATAAAATGAATATGTACTTGCAAACTAAATTTTATATTTTTTTGAATTTTTTTAGATTGATAGAAAATCACTTGATCTGAAAATTCTGGCCCTTCCAAACTCTTTTCCTGCCAGATTTGACTCAAAATTCCAGTAAAATAATCGTAAGCCTTAACAAACCTGCCTATTAAGCAAATTAGCAAACCCAACAATTCTAGAATTAACAATAACTGATCGAAATAATTACTCAAATAAACACAAAACTAAAAAAAAAGGGGGAATTTCACGTATACCCCTCAAAAACTTCAAAATTACGTATTTCCCCCTCTCAGGTTTGAAAACTACGTATTGCCCCTCTAAACTTCAAAAACCACAAATTTAACCATTTTAGTGTTTTTTATATTAAAACTCATTCTAAAATTTTAAAATACCCATTTTACCCTTTATTAAAAGCATATAAAAGCGCATCATACTCAAATTTGAATCTGAAGGGTTCCTCTACCATCCGATCCGCGCATCGCTTCAATATTCGTGCTGATCTAGCACACAGGATCTTAAAGCAATTACGATATGCGCATCGCATTAAGATCTGTGCATGACACTTCAATATGCGTGTGTGTTCACATCAAGATTTGTGCCGATCTTGCACGCACAGATCTAAAAGCAGTTCGGACGGTAGATGAACCGTTCAGATTCAAATTTGAGTTTGATGGGCTTTATATGTTTTTAATAAAGGGTAAAATGGGTATTTTATAAATTTAGAATGAGTTTTAATATAAAAGACAATAAAATGAGTAAATTTGTGAGTATTTGAAGTTTAGAGAGGAAAATGTGTAATTTTAAACTTTAGAGGAGAAAATATGTAATTTTGAAGTTTTTGAGGGGTATACGTGAAATTCCCCCAAAAAAAAAACATAAGCACAATCCACCAAGCTCCGCATCTTGGTATATTTGCATAGTCTTAATTGCCTCCAATGTACTTCAACAAAAAATGGAAAAGAACATGTGTACCAAAAGATGCTGGAATTAACCAGTTAAGTTTAAAATATAAGAAGCCAATTGGTTAAAAACTCATCCCATACCTCCGACATTTTTATAATATCCAAAGTTAATTAGAAATTAATATTTATGCTCAGAATTTCCGACTTTCGCCAAAAATGTCCAAACCGGCCATTTTATGTCCGGTTTACTCTTTTTTTTTTAGACACTATGAAGAGCAAAATAATGAAATCTAACACTGAAAATTTGAATTTTTTGTTAGATTACTTCTTTTGATTTATAATTAACTTATTTATACTAAAATACACTAAATTATTTGAAATTATGTTGAATTACACTATATTACAATAAATTATGTTGAATTACACTAAATTACGTTATATTACACTAAATTACAATAACTTCGCTAATTATGCTGAAATACGATAAATTACACTAAACTACGCTAAAGTAGACTGATTTTGTGCCATATTTCATGAATCATAAAAAATAGTAAAAAAATTCCGAAAATAGTAAAAATTGGTATTCTACAAGTTCATTATGTAACTAATTTACTGAGATACTTAGATTGAATAATAGAAATGAAAATCTTAATAGAAAACTTCAACTCAAGTTTTGAGACTCTTCCCTTTGCTTTTTTGGCAATTCTGAATTTCAAAAAATAACATAGTTCTCACGGACGCATGTGTATTTTTGCAAGCTTTCCGAAAAGTGGTCATTTGCTGAAATCAAACACTCGAGCTCCGTTTTATGACCGTTAGAATTTTCGTCGTCGTTTTTCGTCTTTTCAGTGAAGATATCGTCCCTATTCATATGTAATTTAGCGTAATTTACCGTATTTTAGCGTAATGTAATGTAATTTAGTGTAATTTACTTAATATAGTATAATTCAACATAATTTCAAGTAATTTAGCGTATTTTATATAAATATGCTAATTATATATCAAAAGAAGTAATCTATCAAATAATTTAAACAAAAAAATTCAAATTTTCAGTGTTAGATTTCATTATCTTGCTTTTTATAGTGTCTCTCTTTATAGTGTCTCTTTATAGTGTCCCAATTTTGTTAATTTTCAGTGTTAGATATCATTATTTTGCTCTTTATGGCCGGCTTATGGGGAGAGTAAATTGGCCATTTTATGACTAGTTTGGACATTTTTGGTGAAACCCCAAAATTCTGGGCATAAATATTAATTTCTATTATACTTTGGATATTAATAAATATGTCGGCCCTTACCTCAATTAAAACTAAACTAAATGTTAGCCATATCAGCTAGCTAGCTGCTGAGGCATTACTATATTAACAAAATTGGCTTAAATGGGGTTTGATCACTGATTCCTGCACAGCATTATGACATGTTCAGTGCCTAATTAAGAGAAAACGAACATACAATTGCAATTACCTACACAAAGAAGAAAGCAAACATACAGTGGTAAGCTAATAATGTCTGCGTATAAAAGCAACGGTGGGTTTCAGATGAGAAGGCTAGCTAAAATAAATTAACAAGGAGAAGAGTTGGTTTTTTATTTATTTATTTTCTCATTTTCTATTCTCGGAAATAATATCAAGTGATCACGACATGAAACAACACGGCACAACATGTTCATTTCCATGTCGTGACTATTTTTAAACCTACTATATTATTTACAGTATTTTCACAGTTTTAAATAATTAAAAAAAGGTCAAACCTGACTAATGTGATCAAACATGACCATTACAACACGGGTGACCACGACGTGACTAGTATTCCGTGATCCTTCACAAGTCGTAGCCATTCTCTCTAATTTTAATAACGACACAACACAACATATAAAAATTTGACTTAATCACATTACAGTATGAACGACACAAATTTACATCTCTGCTTAGCCATGCTAAGTGCTATTTAGGTCCCACTCAAGACTCAAAACCATCACTGATGAGTGCATGACATTGATCTTTTATAATTTTAAGAATAACTGCTCTCCTTAGTGCTTCTACCTTTTGAGGCTTTTTGATATATATAGTCGTCTTCTGGTATCTATCCTGTAATGCTTCCATGTGACGATGTGCAACATAATATATTTCCTTCCAATACTTTTGCTCTGGGTTGGCGGCTGCTAAGTATAAAAACATAAAGAGCATATAAGTCTTGCTGAATCTTTAATCTCAGACTAAACAATGGTGGTTTTTAAGATTTCAAAATCTTTTCAACCGTTGCTTATCTGATAATTATCCATTAATAAGTCCAACTATTTTTAATGGGTCGTGGGCCATGTTGAAAAGGTCTTTTTGTTTATTGAAAAGTAAAAATAAGGTTAACAAGCCGAGAATCCATTTCAAAAACAGATTTTGTTAAAAAAAATAATATAGTAGATTCCAAGTAGATTCATGTGAAACTTTGTGTGAACAAGAATCTCATGTACTGTTTTATGTATTAAGCTACATGCATTGTGTATTTTATTTTATTGTATCTCAATCTGTGCCATTGTAAGGGATAATAGCCCCTTTTTCTATTGTTTTCTTTGTAATGACTGGTCATTAGAAAGATAACTTTTGTTTTTATTATATTGATGGTTCAAGTTTTCTTTTGATTGAGCACGAAACACTATTATTTTTTTTAAGCAAAAATTGCATAACCTCAAATCATTTATAGCCTCCACCTTTTGTAAAAACTAAAGAACTATTCAAGTCCTTATGGGAGTATTTTTAATTCTTTTATTTTTTTTCTTTCTTATTATGTTTGTAAAATTTCTTTCCTATTGGAAATGTTGAACCATTAATCAACGAGGGGTACCTATTATTGCTCCCATCAAAGGTTTGGTCACCTTTCATAAAACAAACTTGTTGGTTTTCTAATTTGATCTATTGACTTGCTTGACAACATGTGCCTAATTATCTGATTTTTGTCCTATGAATTAAGGGAAGGAACATAACAAATTTTTGTATATATCATGTTTTCCCGTTTCTGTTCATGTCCGGATCATCAGAGGTAACTCAAACTTTGAGCTTAGATCAGGACGGTCTGATCAGAATTTAGATTAATATTTTACGAAATCTCTTTAATATACATGTAGATTTTGATCCAAATTAACAGTCCGGATCCAATGGTGCAGTCTCCCTTCAAAAACGATTAAAAATTGTGTAAATAAATTTCAAAATTAAAGAGTTCTAATTTTGGGTAGAAAAAAAAACACAGATATAATTATGAAAGAACGGTCAGGATTTAGTTCCAGTCGGATCAATAGCTCGGATAAATAGGACTCTTTGAGTTGCTCAAAGGCAATTCGAATGAGGTAAGGTATCTAATTCTAGTACAAATTGGACTATTTTAAATTAAATTTTTGCAAATTTTAAAGAGAAACCTCTATATTTTAAATAGATTATGAAAATATATTGATTTGGCTAGAAATTATTTATTATTTGCGATAATCACTGCATACTGACAAGTGTAAGTAAGAAATAATTCAATTGTTATAATGCACAAAAATATATTAAGATTGTGAAAATTTAAGAAAGTAGACAAATTCCGTGAATAATTTGGGTGATTAAAAAAAGGGTTAAAATTCAGAAAATTGGTGAAATTTCAGAAAATTCAGAAATCTATTTAATATGTCTATTCATTCGAAAAGGCGCTACAAATGAACAATTTCACGAATATTTTCCTATTAAATCATTATCACGAATCTTTTTCCGAATAATATTTGTATTTTTTTCTGAGATAGAGATGAGCAATTTTTTTTTGGGGATTATGTAATGTTTTTTTTTTCCTGAAGATGATATTATCTAAATTGTATTTACATTGTAGAAACTCACATTCATCAAAAGAAAGTAGTTTTGAGTGTTATACTAAAATTATTCATAAAAAAATCGTGAATCTATTTTGACAAATCAATTTTTAAATTTTATTTAAATTGAATTCTACTATTCCCACAATAAAAATTGATCTAAGCCGGATATAATTAATAATTTGTATTTAATTTTAGATATTAATAAAAATGTCGGTAATTTGCGTGATGAAGGAAGAGAGACCTGAACCTCCATGAATTAAATAAATTAAGGTTAATGTACTTGGATTACAATGGAGAAAGAATCATAATCTAAGATACTGTTACAGAATGTAATGTCCAAATCAACAAGATTCTTTGAAGGTTTTGTATTGATTAAAGAGTGAGTCTATGGTACTATGCATAGCACGGATTGGTCCGTACTACGGATTAATATTTTCGTTTTCAAAATTCTAACGGTCCATCCAAACCGTTCAACATGATTTCCATATGAGAACATACTTGTGGACTAAATTTTCTATTTTTTAGAATTTTTTTACTACTTTTTAAGATAGGGAGAAAATCATTGTTTTTGGATGATCCAGAATTGTCAGATCAAGTGATTTTCTACCTATCTTAAAATATAGTAAAAAGTTTGAAAAAAAATATAAAAATTAGTCTGCAAGTACATATTCATGTGGAGATCACGTTGAACGGTTCGGATCGACCATTAGAATTTTCAAAATGAAAATATGACTCCGTAGTACGGACTAATCCGTGCTATGCATAGTACCATAGACTCACTCTTGATTAAATTATATAACATGGACAAAACTAATGGACTACTATATCTCTATCTAATAGCTATGTTAGATGGATACGGGTACGAGTATCATATTGAATACAATACATGATACGGCAATACAACAATTTCAATACGATATGAATGTCGAGCGATACGATACAGATATTGATACGGTAATACGATACATATTGAATATTGATACGGAACCATATATGAAGTATTGGAGTAACATAATCTGCCAGTGACTACAGTTCGAGGATGAGAAAGATGGTAAGTGGAGGTAAAATAGCGGTTTATTGTGTGGATTGCATTTATATATTTGTTTATAATTATGTTTCTAGGAATATATTATTTTGTCATTAATAGAAAATGTAAAAAGAAGAAAAGTGATGATTATATCTTTTTATTTGCAATTCTTATACACGCATTATAATGTTAGATCATTAGTTCAATATGAGATTTATATGTAAAATAAATATTTATTGTATAATGTTAATTTTATTTGCAATTAAAAGTGATCATTTGCTGCTAATATATTGAGTATTAATGTATCATATATGGACTTGTAGTGTATAAAACATAAAATTTTGTAATTCTCATATGTATTAATACTTTTTAGTCCCCCTTTATAAAATGAAATTACACTATATTTGATTTTTCAGCCCCTCAATCTCTATTTTCTAGTTCTGCCTCTACGGTATTCAATTTAACATTGGACTGAATTGAATAATACTAAATATGGCAAACAAAGAGTTTCCTTGAACTCATTCTTGTTATTTCATTAGAAAAGTCTGTGACAATTTGAGAGATTTTAAAAAAGGCACAGCTACGAGCAGTGTAATAAAATGCGGTTCATTCAGCCGCATATGCGTATGCAGCCAACAACCGCATAGAAAACACATATGCGGACCTCATATTCATTCGGCCGCATATGCGTATGCAGCCAGCAACCGCATAGAAAACAACTATGCAGACCTCATATACTACAGTCCAACTAAAAAATATTTAATTAGAAAAGAAATCCTAATTAAATCGGATCCAAATACATTTATTAATAAAAATGCGAATCGGATCAGTTAATAAACAAAATCCGAATCCAATATCTCATCCGGACTTATGCCCAGTTGATTGAATTGCCTTGTTGTTCCCAGCTTCTTATATAGGCTCCAGTCCGCTTCTTTTTTTTTTTGTTTTGGAGGGGTGAGACTAAAGGAAAATTCTATAAACCGGACGCTCCTTGCTGCCTTCACGCGCTACCTTTGGTTTGCTACCACGTGGGTTGCTTTTACAATATTCTATATTGGGCCATGCTGTTATATATATTGGGCCACGTGGTTTGCTTCAATTACCAAAGTAATAGAGATGAGCCCAAAGTACTATTTTTATTTGATATCTCTATTTATTAATAGAGATGAGCCCAATAGTATTTTGAATTATGGTTTGTTTTAATTATATGTGCATCTATGTTTATATATAAAAAATAGTACTATTGGATTATGGGTTTTTCATTTTAAATTTATTTGTCTAATTTGCAGTAGTATTTTGGTCATTTTACGTATCTAATCCGCCGAAATTTTTATTTATACCATTTAAAAAAAATAAATTAACCAAATAACCACGGTTTTCTGATAATTCTAAATCTATGAGGGGTACCGCAGAATGCCAGAGCGGACCCATATGAGGGGTACCGCAGAATGCCGGAGCGGTCCCTACAGGAGCCTATATAAGGGGCCGCTGGTTTCGGATTTCATATCATTTCTAAGAAGTTTCAATCCCTTCGACCTCGGGTAAGTTTTCTTCTTCTTCTCTAGTTTTAATTTTTAGTGTAGAGTAGTAATTAGGTTTAGGTTTAGGGTTTAGGATTAGGATTTAGGTTTAGGGTTTAGATTTAGCATTTAGAATTAGATATTAATTTAGGATTTAGAATTAGAATTGTACCCAAATTTAATTAGAATTGTACCCAAATTTAATTAGAATTGTACCAAAATTTAAACCGGACTTTTACCAAACTCTCATATTTGACCAAAAATTATCCAATACAGCATGACATCCAGTAGAGATAGACCATCCTCCAGTAGGGGTACACAGCATGGCCCTACAGTCACGCCGTACGAGATGTCTCAGTACATCGAGACAGCATTGGCGGATGTTCCGGGTATCAGGAGTCGCACCAACAGGGTCAGCGACTTCTTGTGGTACCCGAATGCGGAGCATCAGATTTTAGATGCTGCCACTGGGGTAAGTAAATTTGTCATATTTATAAATTTGTCATATCAAATTTTTAATGAATGAACTTAATCTGATTATTTAATTAAATGCAGGGTTTGGATGCGGTTACGGTTCGTCACAACCGCACTCATCTACGGTATCAGCCGGCGTACGGGGGGGTTTTACCCTCGATGGGATTGTACCAGCTATCCCAGATGGCCGAGGAGAATGCTGACGAGGGTTTATCTTCCGGCCTCGTTGAGTGATGGCGTCCCGAGACGCACAGTTTTTATCTCCCCCATACTGAGATGACAGTCACCCTACAGGACGTCAGTTGCCTGTGGGGTATGACTATTATCGGGGAGCCGGTCACGGGCGTCGAGTACGGAGACTTCCGGGCATTGTGTTCGGAGCTGTTGGGGATCCCGCACGAGGATCTCCAGAAAGAGAAGAAGAGAGGTGAGAAGACCGTGGTCTCACCCAGCTGCATCAGCTTGGCAAAGCTGAGGGTGAGATTCAAGGATTTTCCGGATCGACCGATCAGGTATTTGCTTGTACAAGATTTAATTTAAATAATATTAGATTTATTTTCTTGTAAATAATGTTCTAATTTAAATCTATAACAGGTGGTTGTTGACCGACACCTGCGCGCTTAAATTTTGGAGATGATCACCTGTCAGTTGTTTTCGGATTCGCATGGAGATCAGGTGCGGCTGTGCTACCTCGAGCTTCTGCGCGACCTGTCCACTGTGGGGAGGTGCCACGCTGGCATGCCTATATAGGTACGAAACACATTCTTATAAATTTTTTCAAATATTATACATCGTAGTGTAGTAACACTGACTTTGTAAATTGTAAAGGGGTCTTAACACAGCCTGCTTGAAGAAGAACAAGACCTTCGTTGGACCGTGCATGTTACTACAGCACTGGTCCTACGCACATCTGATTGTTGGCCGTCCAGAGATGGCCAACAAGACAGATGTGCCGGAGTGGGGCAAGCCCGAGCCGGACAACTGCCCTGCATTTGCCGCCAAGTACTGTTATCCCAAGATTTGGGTGGGTGCAGGGCATGGCTCGTCTCTCGGCATCACATTCTGGAGGCAGGAGATCGAGCATCTCAGAGATGATCAGGAGTTTGTGACTTGGGAGCCCTACAGAGTTATGTAAGTGATCAGAGTCAAAATAACGATTTTTTACGTAGGGTTTTGGCTTAGGTTTTGTATATTTTCTCGCACTTATGTTTACTTTATTAGAGAAAAAGGCTACTGTCACCCTTCTTTATGTTTTATTGCAGAATACAGGTTTTGGGACTATTTTACACCAAATGGAGCTAGAATCAGGTCAATCGGATCAGCGACGCTCATCGACTAAGTCTCTATTACGGTCCGTATTGCCTAATACGGACCAGGCCTAGCACAGACCAGGAGATAGCGCTGGGAGCACTAAACCCTAACCGTCAAGGTCCTAATACGGACCGTATCAGCTGATACGGTCCGTATCCGAAGACATCTTTTGGGAATAACTGCCGACAGCTGTTTTCAGATCAGTTTCTTAGCCCCTACTCAACCTCTACACGTCCCTACACTCCTATATAAAGCCCCTGGGCAGAAGGATTAGTTATCTTTGTAATTAGGGTTAGATTTGATTAAAGTGAGAAGAGAGGAGTGCTTGTAACAATGCCGTTCCGCGGCTAAGTTCCTTTTCTTAGGGCTAGGCAGTAAACCTTGTTACTCTTGATGTTTTGATACATATATTTCTGTTGATTATGATTTCTTGTTGTTGGAACAAAATGCTTTTGTGATTTACTATCTCTTCATCTAATTTCAATGATCTAGTTTGAGACCGTTAGGGTAGTGACAGTACTTTAATGGCAAAAGAAACTATTTGTATGAATTAGCCTCGTTGAGATCTATTAGGTTTATGTGAAGAAAACCTTAGCGGGGGAACCATAAACCAGACCAACAAAACGCGTACCAAATTCTATCACTTGCGTAAAGTAAATCGCAGTGATCTGTGTAGTAATTTGGGGTATTTGAGAGATCAGACATTTGCGTAAGGAAAATCACAGTGTCCTATGTAGAATCTCAGTGAAAGATCTGTCATTCTTGCGTAACATAAATCGCAGTGACCTATGTAGTGTCTTTCATTAAACAACAACAGAAAATCAGACGCAACAGGAATATATTGTCAAGGCGGATTGAATGGCAATGGTGTGCCGAAACTCTAGGAATTCTCATCTCTATCTTTATTTTAATTACTTTTAATTGCTTCCTAATTTACATTGATCAAAACAACACCTCTCAATTTACAGATTTCATCTAGCCTTTTGAAAGATTGTGATTCGATCGCTCAAAGCATTGAACCAATATTCCCTGTGGATCGACCTCGAATATACTACTCGATATGATTGTGCGCTTGCAGTCCGAACCGATAGCATTTACGAGTCTATAAATATTAAAATAAACATTGCTATCTTTTGAGTGATCAGTAAGTTTACTTTTGTTTTTATCTTGATTTAAATTTTTTCCACTTCGAATTGATATACGATATTAAATCTATACTTCCAGGTCGAGGTGGATGGCGCACATCGGTCATATCTTGAGATACTGCCGGAGCGATGTCGTCAGCAGGAGCGTTTCTGGCGTGCAGAGGTGCCGCTCATATGTTTTCAGGTACCGTAATTTCTTTATGCTAGTTATTTACACAAGCAACTTAATTTAATAAAAACAGTCTAACGTATTAAAATATATATAGATCATCGAGCACCATTACCCCGGACGGGTCATGAGACAGTTCGGGATGTGCCAGCTTGCTCCCCCCCGGTACCGATAAGCCAGGAGGTCTGGCGAGGGCTGCATCATCCCAGAGATACCACTGCAGGCAAGGACTGGAGCATGGCCCGTGTCGATTACGTGTTCGAGGCAGGAGCTGCAGATCCCCCATTGGCCGAGCCCGACCGTCAAATGGATGTCGCGCCAGTGTAAGAAATTTTTTTATTAATTCAAAACTTCAACTATAGCTTTTTGATTGGAATATCTAACATTTGTTGTAATTCGTACAGACCTTACAGAGATTGGTACCAGGATCACGGCACGTACACCATATTTCTTGAGGGATACATCGCCGACAACCCGCATAAGCGGGTACCAAGCCAAGGGATCGTAGAGGACGGATCCACGGTATTATCCCCGCCGGCGCACCTTTCGCAGCCACGGTATTTTTAATTTGAAGTTTCAAATTCAAAACTATTAATATTTACAATTGTACAACTTTTTCATAATTTTTTCAACTTTTAGGCATTATATCTTGTCAAGAGTTGCGTCATAGGGGCTACGATGGCCGTCACCAGGGGATGGAAGAGGTTCGGGAAGGTCATCCTCAAGCACAACGTACCCGCGGTGTGCCAGTATAGGTACAGGGCGCGCCTCGACTCTCTACTGAGGTGCGCTGGCTTGGGCGGTGTTGATGCGGTCGACGACATATCTGACGAGCCCGATGTCTACGTCCCCTACACTGGTGATGAGGAGCTGTTTGCACCCGTCCACGATGCTGAGACGGTTGGTCAGGCGTTCGACTGAGGTGCCGAGTTGATGCGCCGAGCCGCACATGACGCCATGGGATCCCAGGCTAGGATGTCTGCCGAGGTATAATTTAAATTAAAATACATAACTGTGATTTTTTTCTTATTCAGTACATTATCTAATTAGTAAGTTACTACAGGGTGGAGACGAGGAGGAGGAGGAGGACCCGTTCCAGTTCAATATCTCCACTGAGTATGGCACAGAGGGAGATGGACTGTATTCCCCGGGTTACAGTCCCACTCAGACAGCACCTCCTGCCTATCAGCCAGGGTATGTTCAGACAGAGCCCATCTCGCCTTTCCCTGGCCAGTCCTCACAGCAGGTACCTCACCCTTCTCTCCACGATGACCCCATTGCCAGACAGGCGTTTTTATTCACGCAGGCTGAGTCTGGACAGACCACATTTTTTGGTCCTGGGGTCCAGCAGACATCCGAGATTGAGGAGGTTCGTCAGGAGCCGGTTCAGTCTACAGATGTCCAGGCAGACGACTCTGCATCCTCCGCAGATACAGACGAGACGCCACTCTGCAGGCGGGGTCGGGGGTTTAGGAAGAAGAAGACGAGGACGGTATTTAGTCCAGAGCCGTAGATTTTTATTTGTTGTACTGTTAGATGTTTTGTTAGATTATTATTTGTAGTATTAGTAGATGTTTTGTCAGATACTTATTTATTTCGTTGATTAGTTTCTTACTTGTTTGATTTTGTTATTATTTATTTATTTTGTTAATTTCATTATCTCAGAGTGCACAAAGGAATTTCAAAGAAACCACATATCTAAAATATTCCAAACGAATACGATACGACAAAAAATCAATTTAAACAACATTCGAAATTAAATAAATAACTCTTAACAATTTGTGTCAATTTCGTATTTTTAAAATAAAAAAATAGAGGGTCCGCTCCGGCATATAGCGGCCCCAGGGACCGCTCCGGCATATAGCGGACCCATATGAGGGTCCGCTCCGGCATTCTGCGGTACCCCTCATATGGGTCCGCTCCGGCATTCTGCGGCCGTGCTAGATTTAGAATTGTCAGAAAACCGTGGTTATTTGGTTAATTTATTTTTTTTAAATGATATAAATAAAAATTTCGGTCTAATCTGCATATATAAGTCCGTATTAAAATCCGCATATGCGGTATGCGGTGACCTTCGCATAAAACCGCATTTAATAACATTGGCTACGAGAGAATTTTTAAAGTACATTGCTATTCGGAAAGAATCAAATTGGTGACTCTTTAAAGGAGACTAGTGAGTGACTAATCATGTTGTTTATATATATATGAACATAAATGATTAAATTCCCAATACTGTTTCTAATTCGATCTGAACTATTGATCTTTAACTATCCATGTCTCAGCTGTGTAAATTCTTCGTAGTTTGTGTAATTGTGTTCTCTCAAATTAGGATTTTTTTTTTTTTTGAATAAAAATAAGGGTCAAAGCCCCTATTTGATTTCATTGAATTGTTACAAAAATCTTGTAACCGAAAACAAAGTACATTTTCAACTCATGAGTATTGAGTTGTCAATATAGTCAAACTAAAACAATTTAACAACTTATCGAAAAAACAAAATGAAAAGATAAAATAAGAATAAAAATAATGGAAATGCACGTTGTGAGAAAAAATGGTGATGAACCAATAAATTCTTCTGTGTCCCTCTATTTTTGTGAAAATCTCAAACAAAAATGCAAATATTTTTGTGTATCGTTTAAAAACTTTTTGTTGCTTGTGTGGCAGTTCTTCAGTCAATGAGATACCAAATTTGGACTTACTAGTTCCTACCTAATATATGACATAAATACACAAATTGTCCGCACAGATTAAGATACCAAAATTCTCATTTCGTAAGGTTTTGTTTTTTTCTTCACACAAAAAACAACACAATAAATGTTTCACGCTTGTCATCTTTTAAAAACAAAAAAAATCACTAAATTCATGCTTGTCCATACACATCTCAATAAATTTCACAAATTTTAAAATTCCAATTCCATTTAACGCGATGCAACCCAACCGATCCTTTCACGGGAGAGATCGACAGTGAATGATCTACCGCCCCACTTAAACGAATTGGCATCCTCTGAGACATCTCATATTTTGCGTGACCTTTAAGAAAATCCCAACTGTTCAAATACGTTTTGCACGAATCTCAAAGCTCAAATAGTACTGGCCCCGCGCTATCCCCGAATAGACACCAAACACGTCGGTCACGCAAAATATGAGGTATCTCAGAGGATACACACTCCACTTAAACCCCTCTCTATATATAGCCAACCAAGGAATTAATAGTACCACCGCTTAATTTCTCTTGCACATAATTCGATCTTTATAAAACCTTTTCTTGTCTCTGCTGCTTGAAAGCACCTCTTCCCTAATCATGGATGTAGAGAAAGTGAAGCAAGACTTAGAGAACCAAACCAGAGGCAAAACCATGAGCATAGAGAGCGGTGGCGTCGTGGAGCCTACACGCGACACGGCTGGTGGTAACAGCAACAAAAACCGGTTAATGGTGTTTCTCATCGGGCTCAACGTCTTATTGAGCGCCTTAGGGAACACCGGCGGGCCCCTCATGTCGCGTCTTTATTTTCATAAAGGAGGCAAGCGTGAATGGCTCTCGTTATTTTCATAAAGGAGGCAAGCGTGAATGGCTCTCGGCTTTCCTTGAGACTGCCGGTTTCCCCATTCTCCTCCTCCCCATGTACCTCTCCTACCGAAACCGCCACCGAACCGACCCCACTGCCCGCTTCTTCCTCTCCACACCAAAAGTTTTGTTGGCATGCATCGTCCTCGGGATTCTCACCGGTGTTGACGATTACTTGTATGCTTACGGGCTATCCTTTCTCCCGGCCTCCACCTCATCCTTACTGATCTCCACTCAGCTCGGATTCACCGCCTTCTTTGCATTCCTCGTGGTGCGGCAACGGTTCACGTCATTTTCACTCAATGCGGTTGCGCTACTGACAGTGGGGGCGGTGGTATTGGGATTGCACGCTAGCTCGGATAGGCCAAGTGGAGAGTCGAATGCCGATTACTACAAGGGGTTTTTTCTAACGCTGGGTTGTGCGGCGCTTTACGGGTTAATCCTGCCGCTGATCGAGCTGACATACAAGAAGGCAAACCAGGAGATAACGTACTCGCTCGTTGTCGAGATGCAGCTCGTCATGGGGGCTTTTGCAACCTTGTTCTGTGCTATTGGTATGATCTTCGCCAAGGATTTTCAGGTACTAAACATAGTAGTAGTACAATTATATCAATAAAGAACATAGATATTGGGTAAAGATATCGACAGAGGTGGTTTGCCTTATGCAGCGCACTAGTTAAATATTTTTCATTTTAACTCTATTAATTGTGCTCTGCATAAAGCAAAATAAGGTCTGTCAATATCTTTACCCGAGACATTTTTTCATATATTAAGAGATAGAAGATGTGAATCTCTTTAGTTAGTCTTTGGGCTGCACAAGTCTCTGGCTTTTGACAAATTGACCAACAATTATTGAGGGCCCATTTGGTGACAAAAATCATAATTGTGTACTACAGTTTATATCTGATGGCAGTATAGCCTACAGACATCACGTTTGTTCCAGACGTACTATTTATATATTGAGGTAAATAGTTTTCAAGGAACAGTAGAATCATGTTTGTTTTTCAGCACTTGAGAGTAGGTCCGATGGGCATCGAAACTACTCTGGTTCGATGGGTTAATCACCGTCGATTTGCTTTAAAATTCGTGCAGAAAGCTTTAAACTTCGTGTGTGTTTGTTTCAATTTTCGTGCGCACAAATCTTAAATTAGATCGGATGGTCATCATGCTCGTTGAACCTAAAAGTAGGTCCGATTGGCCGTTCTCGTTTTTCAGATGGCAGTGAGGAAAATTGTTCACTGGGCCACTCAGAGCCATCTAATTATTTGGTCTAAAAACTATTAATATATTTGATAGGTATAAATTCATATATGAAACATCTAATTTGATAAAAAAAAAACAATTACATATTTGATATATATAACTGAACAATATCAAGAATTATGCAAAAAAAAATTCAAAACTATTGTACCACTTGCAGGCAATTCCAAATGAGGCGAAAAACTTCGAACTCGGTGAGGTTCGGTACTATATTGTCTTGGTATGGTGCTCGATCTTCTGGCAATTCTTCTTCGTGGGCACAGTTGGCGTGATCTTTTGCGTACACACGCTGCTCACCGGCATCCTGATCGCCGGCTTCATCCCGATTACGGAAGTCTTGAGCGTCATTTGCTTCAATGAGAAATTCGGCAGCAACAAAGCGATCGCGCTGGCTCTGTCGTTGTGGGGCCTCGCCTCATATTCTTACGGCGACTACTTTGAAACCAAGCAGAAGAAGAAAGAAGCTGCTCTTAGAGCCAAAATATTGGAAGAGTGTTCAAGAAATAATTAAAATGGAAGAAAAAGTGCTTAGTTTTGGTTTATTTGTATGAGCTCTTTGCTTTTTCATAATCCAAGTAATTTTGCAATCAATTATTGCTAAATGAACGGAACTGTATGAATTCCAGAATGGAATAGGTTTGGTTATGAGTTTCCTCTTGTAAATTAATAATTAATATTGTGGTTAAAAAAAAATTTTCTTTTTTCCAAAAGGAAATTATCCTGCTTTGTCTCATTTTTAATTTTAAGGAGTAGAACTAGGGTGTTCCTAAGTTCACCAAGCCTCTTTGTGAACTCAACTCTAAAAGCTATTGAATTGGCTTCAAACGACGAATCCAAATCGTTGAAATCCTTCTATCTTATGAGTGATGCGTCTACATATGAAAATTTTAAAGTTTTGAATTAATTTAGTATAAAGTCAAGTGGTCAAAATTAATGCATTTATTTTTTGGACGCCTTTTGACCACTTGACTCTATAAAAAATTATTTTAAAATTTTAAAATTTTTGCATGTAGACGCATCACTCCTAAGGTAGAAGGATTTCAACGGTTTGAATTTGTCGTTTGAAACTAATCCAATAGATTTTAGAGTTGAGTTCACAAAGGGGTTTGGCGAACTTAGGAACACCCTAGTTCTACTCTAATTTTAAGTTCATTACTTGAAAGGAAATGGATAGAACAATTGGCTTTATAAAAATTGTTCTAATTTACCAGTAAATAAGCACTTTTGATTAGTTTTAATTTACAAATGAACTCGCTGTTTGCTGAAGTTTATTGAGAGGACAACTTTAGTTTCTACACTAAAAGGAAAAGGGAAAAGTATAATACAAAGTGACTGTCTAAATGAACTAAAAAGACTGAATATGCATGCACTGAACTAATGAAATAACGATTGAGATTGACACCTGTTTATGTTACAATTTTGATATCGCTAAAAAATAATTATTATATTAAAAAGAGTTCAGATAAACTATAATTTTAAATTGTACTCCTGAAATTTAGTATATACTTTATGGACGTGATACACATGGAAGAACATAAAATTTGATGTAAATATTATCATTTATCAAATAATTTGAAATTAAAAATAGTCTATAGTAAAATTGACGGAAAAATAAGTTATATTGTACCTAATTTGGGTACCCGATCAGATTCATATGGTTTCTATATAAATCAGTGGAAATATTCACTATTCTTAAAAAAAAAATGATACTAGTTTCTCGCCCAGCTCCAAAAGAGTAGGGCGGTCGCTAGGTTTAGGCCTACTAAACGAGTCGGGCCGACTCATGGATTTTGAGTTGGGCTCTTGAATGAGTCAAATTGAACTGAGTTCAATTCGAGTTTAGTCCAAACTCGGCTCGAACTCGAAATAATTCATTACTAACCTAAACGAGTCGAGCCCAGCTGAGTTTGCGAGTCGAATCGCACACCGTCTCCCTCCTCTTCGGTCCCAAGCAGCTCGCCTCTCTTTGCCACAACAACAAAGTAGGCACTTATCGCGAGGGAAAAAAACGCATTTATGACGGTTCTCCGTCGTGAAAAGTATCGTCGCGAATAGAAAAAGCACAGTTATGACGGTACTCCGTCGCGAAAAGTCACTTTTTACCCTCACAAAAAGTCACTTATTCTTGTTGTGTGCGCACGAGAACCGCCTCCTCTTCTTATCTTCCTCAGATCGCTATCTCTTCGCCCCCTCTTCGCGCACGCCTCGCTATCTCTCTTCAACTGGTCTTTCAACTGGTAACTCACTAGCTCGTGCTCGATTTTCAAGTCTTAGTTTTAACAACAGATAAAAACTCGGATCTTGTGAGCTTAATTAGGAATTTCTACTTGATTTTGAGTGCAACCCATTAAGGTTATACCATGAACTGATAGGATTTCTACTTGATTTTGAATGCAACCCATTAAGGTTATACCATGAACTGATAGGATTTCTACTTTGATTATCGACTATTCAGCACTACTGCATGACAATACTTAGTTGCATTTCTGTTAATACTAGTTGTTTGCTTAGTTGTTTTTCAAAACTTTCTGTGACCTGCTGCTGGTACCAGCTTTGAGTTGTGCTTGTAACAGATGGAGGGAAGAAGGATGCAATAAGATCTTCGCAAAATTTGTCGAATCTATTGGTAGATGCACTGAATGGAGGGGTTGGAGAGGTGTTTATAAACGAGAAAAGGATTGAGATAGAGATACGAGCCTTGCTGAGTACCATATCGCTGTACAGTAGGAGTATTTTTGTAATTTCATCTCAAATTTATTCTAAATTATTTCTTCTTTTTTTCCAAACCCTTTTTTTTGGGTTCTGGTAACATCCTAGTTACTCGGGCTATAGGTCAGGAAACTTATCATATTTGAACTATGCTTCATGAATTTCTAGAAGAAGTTGATTCTCATTGGTTTGGAAATATTATGTTCTTTCTCTGTCTTCTTTTCAGTATCTCAAAGTTTAACCATTCAAATAATAGTTTAATTAAAGTGTACTGCTTCATGATTATGCATGTATTAATCAAGAAATATATCTAATACTGCTAATGGTACTTTTAGGCAGCAGAGCTGAAAGCCCAAATTGAATTGTTGCAAAAGGATAAGGAGCACCTGCACATTATGTGATGCTTAGTTTGATTAGGGGCAGTGTGAAATTATAATGATTTGATTAGGGCATTTTGATTTTGAATTTTAGTGAATTTTCTACTGTTTGTACGTACTAAATTTTGAATTATTAGTGTTATAATATTGAATTATCAAGTGTAATGGAAGTTCAATTTGATGCCTTATTACTGAATTTCAGAATTTTGTTGCAGGATTTTCTAAACAAGTAAGCAAAATTATTAAACAGGTCTAGGCCCTAGGTTTCTACAATTTTTTTCACTTGATTTGAAAATAGAGTCAAAAGTTGTCGTTATCTTGTTCAACAAAAAATATTTATGTGTTTGCTTTCTGCCTAAGCTTACATGGTCCCCTTTTGACTTTGATCAAACAAAATCAAAGTATACATAACTATTATATGAAAAGAATTGTATGCAATCATATTTAAGAAAGAGTGAGGCTACGGTACTATGCATAGCACGGTTTGGTCCGTGCTACGAATCAATATTTGAGTTTTTAAAATCCTAACGGTCGATCAGAACGTTCAACATGATTATAAAATGAATATGTACTTGCAAACCAAATTTTACATTTTTTCAAATTTGTTTACTATTTTTTTAGATAGGTAGAAAATCACTTGATCTGAAAATTCTGGACCATCCAAAAACAGTGATTTTCTACCTATCTAAAAAATAGTAAAAAAAATCGAAAAAATGTAAAATTTGGTTTGCAAGTACATATTCATTTTACAATCATGTTGAACGGTTTAGATCGACCGTTAAGATTTGAAAATTCAAATATTGAGCCGTAGCACGGACCAATCCGTGCTATGCATAGTACCGTAGCCTCACTCTTTAAGAAAAACACTAAATGAAATTATATGCAGGAAAATCACAATATCCCAAAACAATTTGTAAATATGAGCACCAAGGAAATTTATAGCGAAGAAACCCAACTAAAACTTATTGCAAAATAAAAATAAAAAAGCTTGCTAAGAATTTGAACTTGTACAAATATACAAACTCACTAAGAAAACCAAATAAACTCAATAAGCACAATAAAAAGAAAGTTACAGAAACATAAACATGAAACGTGAAACATAAACCGCAACAAAAGAAAGCCTACATTTACTTCAATATTGCATATGTACAATATATCAAGCATGGCCGAGAAAAGGGGAAAAAAATATATCAGAAAACACAAGCCTAGTCGAATTTTGTTGAATGAGGAGGGCTCAAATGCCCCGTTGCTTCATGTTCCAATCCAATCGTATCCAATATCTTTATTATCAATTTTCAAGTCCCAACAAAAGATCTGAACCATTTAACATAATATTCACATTAAAATGTGCTTAGATATCAAATTTTATATTTTTTTTAAATTTTTTTACTATATTTTAAGATAGGTATAAAATCACTGTTTTTTAGAAAATTATGAACCATCTAAAAACAATGATTTTGTATCTATCTTAAAAGATAGTAAAAAAGTTTCAAAAAATATAAAATTTAATCCTCAATCATATTTAACGCGGATATCATGTTGGGTTATTCTGATCGTCTGTTTGAACTTTAAAATTAAATATAAAAAATATTAAGATACAATTGGAACACAAAGCTATGAGGTATTTGAGCCCTTAGCTATGAACCAGGTCAAGCCCGTCTGATTTAATTTGGGCCTCAGAAACAGACAAACTCGTGAGCAACTCTGCAGCGCGGGAGTCCATAACCTCTGAGGTAACAGAATACTTCTCTTTAGATCCAGACCGTCCGATCAATCACAGCGAAGAATCGCTTGATTTAAGCTGCTACAACCAAATCAGAGACCCAAGCTATTCCAATATCTCGACTATCACCGAGTTCATTATTTTTACAAAAAAGAAAATATAGTCCCACTATATCGTTTTATTTAAGCTGAACGGGTTGAATCGATTCGATTAATTTAGGAAGCTCTAATATATAAATTTAAATTAATCGTTTTAATCTGAACTATAGCACTTGGGAACACAGATTGATAGACTATATAAAATTCCACAGATTAATAGTATGTGGCAGATTTGATGATTCATCCAATTTGAGAAGGACAACAATACAATCTCCAAACTTGGAAACCAAATAATTTATTTGTTCTTTCATGTTCTCGAAATAATTTATTAAATTCTAGCCCAAAAGTCTAGCTTTCTTTGGCGTGCTTCATTGGACTGAACAAAAGAAATACTTATTAAAAATTTCAACATCATAATATTGTAATATCATATTTTTCCCTCTAAAATAAAAAAAAAAATCAACATCATATTAAAAGTGTCATGTGAACCCCTCAAAAACCTCAATTACATCTTCCCCCTTTAAATTCATAATATCATATTTACCCTTCCAAATTTCGATAACTCACTAATTTACTCAATTTATTGACTTTTCTATTAAAACTCTTTTTAAATCTATAAGTACTCATTTTACTTTTTATTTAATTTTATAAGTACTCGTTGGTCTACTTGTGGCACATACACAGTTATATTTATGCCTATGCTTTGGTGTGTATCACAAGAAAAATGAATTATTTATTCTCAAAATTGGTCAATTAAAAGACTAAATATTTCTCTTAAGCATGTAACATATTTTTTAATTTTTAATAAACAAAAAATGGGTATTTTACAAATTTTAAATGAATTTCCAGCTCGAGCTTTTAGGCTCAACTTGCGCACTAGTTATGATGTGACTTTCCACCGTTGTTGAGCTCACGTGTTGTGTCATTTCTTTCTGGGTAATAAGAAAGGGGCGTCGATGAGGTTGCTCTACCCCGGAGACGTAGGCTTTTTATGCCGAACTCTGTTATCATCTTGCGTGTCAACAGTCTTTAAACTCTACTATATTTACTTTCCTTGCACATACTTATTTGACTTGTTAGTTTAGAGGGCTTAACCGAAAAACATCTAAGAGTCTTTAAGACTCCCTTTAAACCACATCTAAGTGCCGTTAGGGACTACACCTATATGTCCATACGACCAACACTTTCCACATTTGGCCGGAAAAGTACAAGGTGCAGCAATATGTTCGGTGCGGCAACAACGGAAGCACTGGCTTTTCCATTCTTGGAAGAATGGGGAGAGTGGAAAATGAAGGGATGTTGGACTATGGGGAGAGATGTAGGTGGTTGGGTTTCTTGGTGAGGTTGGGGGAGAGGAGTTTGGAGTAGTTGATTGGGGGATGCTCATGATTGGTGGAGGGTTAGGCCTTTGCCGGTTAGGTGGAGGTGGTATAGGGTTAGGCCTTGCAACAGCGTGTGCGTAGGAAGTAGCAAAGGAATGTAAGGCTGCACCTTTAATGGTTCAGGGTGGCCAGCTGAGCCTCCCCAGCTAGCGGGGTAGCGGTTTCGGCAGGTGACCAGTTGCCAGTCTCCTTCTTGCGTTGCCATGAAATCGCCTTAGTGGGAGCTCTCTGTACCGAATTTCTTTTCCCTTTTCTACGCAAGTAACTTAAGTAGATATTGATTTCAACATTTCAAATTTGTCATTTGAAGTCCAATTGATTTTTTAATTAAGCTCACTAAAAAATTAGTAAATTATTTAAGAAAATCCTACTTCTAAATTATATTATATAATAGTCTAAGTATAATTTTTTTTTATAGTTCAGAAGAAGCACTCATTATTTGGAATTCATACCATCTTAGTTGGCTGACTCATTATTTGGAAGAAGCACTCGTAACTCGCTCATTTACAACTCAAGTCAGTTCCAACTCAAGTTGGTTGACTCATTTAATAAATGAGCTGAATTTGAACTTACCCAAATCGCTCATTTATAACTCGAGTTACATAACATTGGTCACAATAAATTCCAGAAATTGTTTTTGTTAAGCTGCTGTATGAAAAATTGCTGGTGCTTATGTACTAAGTTGTTGTATGAAAAATTGCTAGATACTGATAAATTCTTTTACTAGTAGTATATAATTAACTGGTTAAACGAGTTATAAACGAGTTGTGAGCCAACTCGAGTTGATAACGAGTTGGCTCTACAACTCGTTATTACCATCCCAACTCGAGTTGACGCGCTCATTTATTTAACCGAAATTTTTTATTAATAACATTTTCAAAAAAATAATAAACCAAATAACCATAATTTTCTGACAATTCTAAATCTAGCACGGCCGCAGAATACCAGAGCGGACCCATTTCAGGGCCGCTGCAGAATATAGATGCGCACCCTGAAATGGGTCCGCACTATGCCGGAGCGGTCCCTGGTCCGCTCTACGCCGGTGTGGACCCTATTTTTTTTTTATCTAAAATGTGAAGTTGATTATGATTTTGTTTTGGAAGTTTTTATCAAAAATGTAAAGTTTGTACTGGAAGTTGTGTGTAATTACTTCTGTTTGAAATGTCGTTTAATATGAAATTGTTGTTCGTCGTTTGTTTGATCAAAAGAAACATTATAATAGAACAAGGAGCCATATAAAGAAGCATACAATAGAACAATACTAATGTTATCAGAAATTACAAATACGTCTAATTAACCGAAAATAAATAATATTTTTACGAATACAATTAAAAAAGCAACATTAACTCTCAACCTCGTACAGCTCGAGCAGCTTTATTTTGTCTTTCTTATGTATCTCGGCCGGCTTGGTGTCATCTTCTCCTATTATTTAGAACGTCCATCCACATCAGAATTCGGTTGTGCTGTCTTCTGCCCATAGAAATATTTTTATCCTCTGAAATAAGGATCAGGCCATCGTGTGAGGTCATTCCGACTGATTTTCATATACATGCCATTGAGCGCTCCATGTGTTGATCAGTGTATGGATGTGATAGTAGTGACTTACAAAGACGCCAGGGTCGATGCCTCGGAGACGACACACGGACAGAACATGAGAGCGCGGTATTATGTCCAATTGAGACTTCTGGCACGTGCAAGTTACTGTGTGATCATCCCCGATTATCACCGTGTATTTGTAATTGGCCTTGGTAAATCGGCCAGAATCGTCAGGTATGAAAGCGTGAACTCTCTCCTGTGTGGAGGTTACCTCGAACTCGTTATTGTTTCCAAAGCACCCCAACATCTTTATTTTATCGGACCTCTCGAACTGTTTGTTGATCAGCTACGAAAAATTAAAAAATAATGAAGAAGTCAGATTTTTTTTAAGAAAGTTCATTAAAAATTATGAAGAAAGAACTACAAATAAAAGTACCTGATGCACACGACATGAGAATTGTTGACCTTGACTGGTTTCCCATTCGGCTTTGGCCCTCCTTTGTGCAAACCATGTCATACATTTGTAAAATGTGTCTTCAATTATTGCTGCAACCGGTAACTTACGAGAGGACTTGAAGACATTATTAAGCGACTCGGACCCGTTTGTAGTCATGATGCCCCAACGGTAACCACCGTCTAGTGCTTGGAATATCTTCCAAGGTTTCGGGCACTCATTCTCATCTTGATCCAAATATTTATCCACACCGTCCAGCCAATTGAGGGCAATGTCACATGCCTGCCCCATCGCTTGCATTCCTTGCTCATATCTCCTCATCTTCCTCTTAGCCACATATTCTAAAAACCAGATTGCCTTATCACTGCAACCGTTCTTCTTCATGTTCTCGGCTATGTGAGTAGCACAAAGACAATGAACACATTGATCCCCATCCTCCTTGTTCCACCCAGATCATCTTGTCTGAACACCTTCTTGATACCCTTTCCCCTATCAGTGATGACACACATGAATCTGGAGCGGATTACATTACGGCGCAACCATTTCATGAACCACGCACAATCGTCAAAACTCTCTGATTCTACCAGTGAAAAAGCCAACGGGAGGAGCTGGTTTTCAGCATCGTACCCGGTTGCAATCAACAGCTTGCCTGTGGTAAAACAATCAAATTAATTTCGTAAGAGCCGAAATCAACTAAATTAAATAAAGTTAAAACAATCAAATTAGTTACATTTATACCGTCTGACAGGAAACATGCATTAACGGTGATGATCGGTCTGATATGTTGAAAACCAGCTATGCACGGTCCAAATGCCCAAGCCGCCCTATGAAAATACTTGTATGGTCCAGGTTTACTGGTGGGAAATGAGGTTACCTCAAACAATATTTCTGTCAATAAATTTAAAAAAATAAGTTCAACTGTCGATTGATAATGAAATGACGTAAAAATGAAGGAACAATATAGTACCTGGGTTTCTTTTTTTGATTACTTCCAACAATGGAACTACAAGAGCGTATGACCCCTCCCAACTACCAAATTGACGGGCTATTGCCAACTCACGGCCACGTCACAGTTTGTTGTACGCCAGTATCTAACCGTTGTACCTTTCAGCAACAGCAATCCGGACAGCTTGAATACTCAAGTCGACATCGTTTCTCATGTGAGCGGATATACACTCGGCAACCATAGTAGCCGACAACTGGACGTGATCTGTTCTTGTCGTATCCGCGTGGCATGAATGTTGTGTTGGGCACTTGGAGACACGCCATTGTGTTCCATAACCGGTGGCCTTTGCGAGTATGTACCACCCACAATAACTGTCCTTGCACTTGAACCTAATTCTTGTGCAGTCACTGTGCATATTCCTTATCTCTTTGTTGCAAAGGATGTGAAACTTGGCAATTGCGCTCTTCATTACGTCTTTTGAGTCATATATTTGTCCCTCAGACAATTCATTCTCATACTCTGCCCTCCTTCCAAACAAACTCGAATTTGCTTCCACAAACCCTGATGTGTCGTTGAAAGCATGAATCGGGTGCTGAAATCATGATCCATTATCCGAAACCCGCGATCCATCTTGAAAGTCCTTGGTAGTCCGAGCACGGGCCTGGTATCTTCCTCGTCAGACCAATCGCTCATACCCTCAGGATCACTATCAACCCAATTTTTCTCTGCCTCTAGTATTTTCGGATCCACTTCTTCATCGGTTTCATTCGGATCACAAGTTTGACCCCAATGAGCGGTCCGACTAGATGAAGGCTGGTCAGTCTGGAATGGGGCCCGACGGGAGGGCCGACTACTGGAGGGTCGGTCCCTCTGAACTGGTGCCCGACTACTGGATGGTTGGTCAATTTGGACAGGGAACGGACTTGAGCCGGATGAGTTACCCCGACTACGACCCTGGATTAACCTCATAACCGGGTTGGAACGCCAGTTTCTGATTGTTAGTTTGTAATAATCTAGAAGTCAATAATACGATAATTTAATTATATAAAGCTTTGTTCATGAATTGAATGATTAATAAAATTATCATTTTGTTCTTTGAGTTTTATCGAATTATGAATCATTTCGAGTTCATGACTTGAAATTGTAAAACTTCATAATAGATGATAAAAACTCTTAATTGTCACTAACCAAGGTAATTAGCAAATAACACTAATTTACCAATTAAAGGTTAGTATGTGGATTAAATGATGGTTAAGTTTTACTGACCATAGACAAGGAGTTGTCATTTTAATCACATAGATACATGTTCTAGGAACATGGTATTTGACAGACCCCGAATAAAACATTATACGGAATTGTGTTCGTGTCATTAATGCTTTCATTCAATGTTAAGTTCTCAGTATGAGGTATTCATCTTTCCTAACTAAGAGATGTGTATGTGTGATTGTTACCTAACGCTATCTGTAAAAAGTATCTATAACGGTAGCTCTTCGGTATGCATAACTTAGCTGAGGTAGTGATGGTCTACCAAAAGTACTATTGTCCCTCGTATTTATTATACGAGTTATAGTGTCACTGGGCCCCTTGATAAAGTAAGATTATCTGTGCACGGTATGATTAAAGAGTTAATCATATTTGATAATCTAACTTAAGATCAAGAAAAGATTAGTTTGCAAGGATGACACATACCTACCTTGAAACTGATCTGACAGCTATGAGACAAAAGAATTAAACACAAGTAAAATAGTTTACTGGATCGTGATATTGTACAGTACAGCATCATCTGTGTAATTGGATGGTCATGATGCGTTTTGCCAGATGCCTCTCATGATTATAGAAGTTAAAACGGTTTTTATTCTATTTACCAACATAACAACACAACTATCGGGTCACACCAATAGGAAAGTAATCAGAGAATTAATTTATTTGATTAATTATAAATGTTATAATTAATAAATAAATGTCATAGAGATGACAAGCTTAAACACATTAAATTTATAAGCGTGTTCGACACGTTGTATAAATTTATCGCAACAAGCACGTCCTTGCAAGCACCTCTGCTGCAAGCAGCTTACAAGCACCTCTGCTGCAAGCAGCTTACAAGCACGTCCTTGCAAGCACCTCTGCTGCAAGCAGCTTACAAGCACGTCCTTGCAAGCACCTCTGCTGCAAGCAGCTTACAAGCACCTCTGCTGCAAGCTGCTTACAAGCACCTCCCTAACCCTATAAATAGAGGGGTAGGGGTAGAGAAAAATATAGAAATCAGATTCGACTCGATTCGATTCGGTTATAATATTTTCTCTCCCAAATAGTGTTTGCGAAAGAAAAGAAAGAATACGTAATCTGATTACGTATATCTTATAAGTTCGAATAGTTCGAAAAGTCTGAGTTCGATTCGAATCAGTTCGGTTATCATTCTCTTTCTCGTTTTCTCTCTCAAATAGTGCTTACGAAAGAAAAAAAAAAGAATACGTAATTTGATTACGTATATCTTGCTTGTTGTGAATAGTGTTCTCGTGAATAGTGTTTACGGTGAATAGTGTTCTCGCAAAGTTTCGTGAATCTGTTTTTGCAAGAGTTGCGAAAAATAATTTTTACGATTTTCGTGAATAGTGTTTTGGCGCAAAAGTCGGTATAGTATTTCTGGCAAAAGAAATATCGACTCTCTGATTGTTCCTGGTGGACATCTGATAGAGGCATCAGATTTCTGGTGCTAAGCTACGAGACGTGACTTCAATCCAATTGGAATTTGGATACAAGGTATAAATGTTATTTATATTTATTTAAATGTTAAATAAATATTATTTTAGAAATCAATCGGGGAGTAGATCCTCAAAGGATTAAAAGGTTATGTCAAGGGAAAGACTGGAAAATGAACTTTCGTTTGGCTTTCCGACATACATCTTTTAATCCACGGCTTAAGTTAGACGTAAAAATTTTTGTTTTACGGTCTTTCCGCAGCTTAAGCCTAATCAAAGGGTACAGCGTTACCCAACAGTGGTATCAGAGCATAGTCTCTCCTACTGATTGATTTTCTAAAATAATTATACCTTATGCATGGTGGATGCATACATATATTATTAGTTTTAATTCTTAGATTTGCAGCTTAAAACCTGAACCGAATAAAATGTGATTTTCTTGGTTCGGTTTTCCGACTGAGAAAGATAAAAGTGACTTTATGCTTTCTTTACTTTGACTGTGTAAAAGTATATCTAAGAATGTGATGAAGCAATAAAGTACCTGAGTAAGAACTGTTGATCTCCACACGTAAAAGATAAGGTTATGTCAAGGGAAAGACTGGAAAAGAAACTTTCGTTTGGCTTTCCGACGTAACCCCTTCTTTTACGTGTCCTGATAACTGGCCCAAAAGGAACTTTGTCACGTTACCAAATTGCTTTTACATTTTTGTTTGCAATACGTTAAGTTCATCTAAGAATGTGATGAAGCAATAAAGTAGTAAGAGCTGTCGATCTCCCTTGTAAAGAGATGGTTCTGTCTAGGAAAGAAAGTACTTAAGTAGTCCTTGTGACTCTCTTTCCTGGGAGCCCCTTTACTTGGCCGAAAAGGGACTTTGTCACATTACCAAATTGCTTAACGTATTCTAAACTGATTAACTGTTTTTATTATTCATATAAATTGTTTATATGGTTTAGAACATGAAAACAGTACACAATCAACTGCTGCAAAAGAAAGAATTAGAAACTGATAGATATATACGTGAATTATTCACGTAATCTGAACTGGTAAATTAGATTTACAGTTTTAAGTAAATAGAATTTACTGCTTTGATATGAAATGCATAAATTAGATTTAAACGCCTTGTCATAGCCGCATAACTATTCCTATGAGATAGGATAGTTGCTATGGTCAGCAATAGAACTGACAGCTTACTGGTTTAAGCAAATGCGTAAATTAGATTTAACACCTTGTCATAGCCGCATAACTATTCCTATATGATAGGATAGTTGCTATGGTCAGTATAGAACTGACAGCTTATTGGCTTAAGCATAATCACAAACCCACTGAATTAAGTAGTATGCCCTTCCTACTCTATCCTCCTCACATCATTGTTCATTGGTTGATGGATCCACTACTCAGTAGGCATCGCCTTTTACCTTTGGTGGTCGAGGGATATGTCAGACATATCATGATCAAATAGAGTGAGGTTACTTATCGATGATTTCCAAAACAGTTTTGGGCTCGGGGCAGAGTTTCGGTTAAACATACGATGTTTAACGAAACCAAGAGTTATATAGAGATATGATTAGCAAAGAGTTGCTTACCTAAGATAACTATGACCATGATATGCATACACTGCCTTGGTTTTTAGTGAAGATAGGGATCTTGGATCCTACTACAAAACGGGTATAGAACAAATTTGTAGTGGGAGTTTTATTATTATTATAATAAAACAATTACATGAACAAAGCTAAATCTTTACTTATAACAATGTAAAAACATGGTTAAAGAAATGTCTTTCTCATTACGTTACTTATCCGATAAGGAAAAGCTAAACGCAGACGGATCCAATTTTACGGACTGGTTCCGTAATCTAACCATCGTTCTGAGACATGAAAAGAAAGAATACGTTCTCGATACACCAATCCCTGAAGTGCCTAAACCTGGCGCCACAACAGACAACGTCACTAAACGCATCAAGCACATAAGATGAGCTTGATGTACAAAGCCTACTTGTAGGGATTATGGGTCCTGATTTGCAAAGGCGATTCATGGATACCAAATCCTACGACATGTGTGATCAGCTTAAGAAAATGTTTCAAGAGCAATCACGTGTTGAGAGGTATAAAGTGACTAAGTCTCTGTTGAGTCACAAAATGGCAGAGAGCAGTTCTATCAGTTCTCACATGCTTCGTATGACGAGCGATGTGGAGCAACTGGAGAAGCTTAAACGGTCCGTAGAGCAAAGAGTTGACAACGGACATTATCCTGAACTCTCTTCCTCATATGTATGGGATGGATAAGAGTTTACAGGAGCTCCAAGGGATGTTGAGGATCGCTGAGGGCAACATGAAGAAAAGTTCTTATGTCCTCATGATCCAAGATGGTGGGAGAAAGATCAAAAAGGCGAAAGGGAAAAAGGCTCACAAGTACAAAGGCAAAGGAAAGTTTGTTCCGGTAACAAACGCTCCCAAGATAAAGGTTTCTCCTGACACTGAATGCTGTTATTGTAATGGCAAGGGTCACTGGAAGAGAAGCTGCCCGAAATACCTAGGAGATCTGAAGTTTGGGAATGTCTCAAAAGTTTCAGTCTCATATATATGTTGAAATAAACGTTGCAACCTCTCTTAATGATTGGGTATTAGATACCGGATTATGTGCTCATATTTATTTAAATATGCAGTCACTAAGAAATAAGAGGAAGTTACGCAACAAGGAAGTACAACTCCGAGTTGAAAATGGAGCAAGTGTTGCAGCCATGACCGTCGGTAGTATAAAGTTGTATTTGCCTAGCGGGTTTGTAATGGAACTAGAAAATGTCTATTTTGTTCCTAGCATTTTCAGAAATATTATATCAATCTCATGTTTAGAGATGAATGATTTTTCATTTGTTATAAAAGGACAATCGTTGTTCTATTTATAAAAATGAATTATATTATAGATCATCTTATATGATAAATGGTCTTTATATGCTGGAAATGGATAAACCCGTGTTCAACATCAATAATAAATGACTCAAAACGTCTCATGAAAGTACGACTTACATGTGGCATTGTCGCCTAGGTCATATAAACGAGAAACGCATCAAGAAGTTGGACTTCTTGGTAGATTTGATTTTGAATCAATTGATACATGCGAATCTTGTTTACGTGAAAAATGACCAAGGCTCCTTTCACCAAGAAAGCTGAAAGGGCAAGTGACTTATTAAGTCTTTTACATAGTGATGTATGTGGACCAATGAGTACTTGTACAAGAAATGGTTATTATTACTTTATCACGTTTACTGATGACTTCAGTAGATATGGTTATGTCTACTTGATGAGACATAAGTCTGAATCCTTTGAAAAGTTCAAGGAATTCAAGACTGAAGTAGAAAACCAACTCGACAAAAAGATCAAAGCCTTACGATCAGATCGTAGAGGCGAGTATTTGAGTCAGAAATTTAAAACGTACTTGATAATGTGGGATAGTCTCACAACTCACGCCTCTAGGGACACCACAATGGAATGGTGTTTCCAAGAGAAGAAATCGAACTTTGTTTGACATGGTTCGTTCTATGATGAGTAAAGCCACCCTCCCAAAATTGTTTTGGGGACACGCACTAGAAACTGCTGCACTAACGACAAATAGGGTTCCATCTAAATCAGTAGAAAAGACTCCGTACGAGTTATGGTTTGGAACAGTTCCAAATATATCTTTTCTTAAAATTTGGGGTTGCAAAGTATTTGTCAAACGTATGACGTCTGACAAACTTGAACCCAAATCTGATAAATGCTTTATCGTAGGATATCCTAAGGAAACGAAATGATATTACTTTTATCACTAATCCGAGAACAAAATAGTTGTTGCTCGTCATGGTGTATTCTTGGAGAAAGAGTTTCTTGCAAGAAAAAGTAGTGGGAGTAATGTAATACTTGAAAAGGTTCAAGATACATCACAGGATATCATATCAAAAGTTGATAAGATAATCCCACAACTTGATACTTCGGCTAATGAGCGTTTGGAAGAACCAAATCCACAAACAGTTGTGGAAGAGGTTCCAGTCCCGAGCTCATATACTTCGACGCAAGTTGAAGTAGAACTAAACCCGCAAACAGTTGTGGATGAAGTTCAACAGCCGAAAGCACAAGTCCTACGTAGGTCAGAAAGGATAGTACATGCACCTGAGAGGTACATGGGACTTCACGAAGTCTCAGTGTTTGACACTAAAGATCATCTGACTTATGCGGAAGCAATGGATAGGCCCGACTCCGATAAATGGCTGGAGGCCATAAAATCCGAAATACAATCCATGAACGACAATTAGGTCTGGAACCTAGTCGTACCACTTGATGGGGTAAAACCCATAGGGAACAAGTGGGTTTTCAAAAGAAAAACAGACATGGATGGTAATTTGACTGTTTACAAAGCACGGCTAGTAGCGAAAGATTTCAAACAAATTCAAAGAGTTGACTATAATGAAATTTTTCGCCCGTGGCTATGTTCAAGTCAATACGGATACTCCTAGCAATTGTCTCATTTTATGATTACGAAATATGGCAAATGGATGTCAAAACCGCTTTCTTAAACGGAAACTTAGAAGAGGACGTGTATATGATACATCCCTCAGGTTTTGAAGATCCAAAGAATGCTGGAAAAGTGTGCAAGCTTCTAAGATCCATTTATGGATTGAAGCAAGCATCACGGAGTTGAAATCTTCGGTTTGACGAAGAAGTCAAAAAGTTTGACTTCGTCAGAAGCGAAGAAGAACCTTATGTGTACAGGAAGACTAGTGGGAGTGACATCGCTTTTCTAAATCTTATATGTAGACGACATACTCCTAATCAAGAACGATATTCCTTTTCTCAAATTAGTCAAGTCTTCATTAAAGAAAATGTTCTCAATGAAAGATTTGGGCGAGGCTGTCTATATACTAGGCATAAAGATCTATAGAGATAGATCAAAGAGACTCATAGGATTGAGTCAAAGCACGTACATTGACAAAGTGTTGAATCGGTTCAGCATACAGGATTCCAATAAGGGATTCCTGTCAATGTCGCATGGTGTTCAAACTTAGCAAGACTCAGTGTCTTATGACAACTAATGAGCGAAGCGTGATGAGTAGAGTACCATATGCTTCGGCTATTGGGTCTATCATGTACACCATGTTGTGCACTCGCCCTGATGTCTCGTACGCTTTAAGTGTAACGAGTAGATATCAGGTTAATCTAGGCTTGGAACATTGGAACGCTGCAGAGAATATCCTGAAGTACTTGAGAAGAAATAAGGATATGATCCTTATCTACGGCGATGATTCTGAACTCGTTGTAAATAGTTACACCGATACAATTTTCCAAACTGACCGTGGCGACTCAAGTAAAAATAAGACGTTATCACCTGATATAAGATATCATAACAAAGGTGATGTAAAGATTTGTAAGATTGACACCGTCAGCAACACAGCTGATCCACTCACAAAACTCTAACTCAAGCCATGCACCGGATGCATACAGCTTCTATGGGTCTGGAACACATAGAAGATTGGCTGTGAGATTTTCTTCAGATCTACGAGATCTTTTAGAATATAAAGTTTTGTATAGAGCAGAGCCTACGATGATTGGCTTCTAGCTTAAGTGGGAGATTGTTAGTTTGTAATAATCTAGAAGTCAATAATACGATAATTTAATTATATAAAGCTTTGTTCATGAATTGAATGATTAATAAAATTATCATTTTGTTCTTTGAGTTTTATCGAATTATGAATCATTTCGAGTTCATGACTTGAAATTGTAAAACTTCATAATAGATGATAAAAACTCTTAATTGTCACTAACCAAGGTAATTAGCAAAGAACACTAATTTACCAATTAAAGGTTAGTATGTGGATTAAATGATGGTTAAGTTTTACTGACCATAGACAAGGAGTTGTCATTTTAATCACATAGATACATGTTCTAGGAACATGGTATTTGACAGACCCCGAATGAAACATTATACGGAATTGTGTTCGTGTCATTAATGCTTTCATTCAATGTTAAGTTCTACAGTTTGAGGTATTCATCTTTCCTAACTAAGAGATGTGTATGTGTGATTGTTACCTAACACTATCTGTAAAAAGTAGCTATAACGGTAGCTCTTCGGTATACATAACTTAGCTGAGGTAGTGATGGTCTACCAAAAGTACTATTGTCCCTCGTATTTATTATACGAGTTATAGTGTCACTGGGCCCCTTGATAAAGAAAGATTATCTGTGCACGGTATGATTAAAGAGTTAATCATATTTGATAATCTAACTTAAAATCAAGAAAAGATTAGTTTGCAAGGATGACACATACCTATCTTGAAACTGATCTGACAGCTATGAGACAAAAGAATTAAACACAAGTAAAATAGTTTACTGGATCGTGATATTGTACAGTACAGCATCATCTGTGTAATTGGATGGTCATGATGCGTTTTGCCAGATGCCTCTCATGATTATAGAAGTTAAAACGGTTTTAAATTCTATTTACCAACATAACACAGATCCTATCGGGTCACACCAATAGGAAAGTAATCAGAGAATTGATTTATTTAATTAATTATAAATGTTATAATTAATAAATAAATGTCATAGAGATGACAAGCTTAAACACATTAAATTTATAATCGTGTTCGACACGTTGTATAAATTTATCGTTACAAACATCTCCTTGCAAGCACCTGTGCTGCAAGCAGCTTACAAGCACCTCTGCTGCAAGCAGCTTACAAGCACCTCCTTGCAAGCACCTCTACTGCAAGCAGCTTACAAGCACCTCTGCTGCAAGCTGCTTACAAGTACCTCCTTGCAAGCAGCTTACAAGCACCTCTGTTGCAAGCTGCTTACAAGCACCTCCCTAATCCTATAAATAGAATGGTAAGGGTTGAGAAAAATATAAAAATCAGATTCGACTCGATTCGATTCGGTTATAATATTTTCTCTCCCAAATAGTGTTTGCGAAAGAAAAGAAAGAATATGTAATCTGATTACGTATATCTTATAAGTTCGAATAGTTCGAAAAGTTTGAGTTCGATTCGAATCAGTTCGGTTATCGTTCTCTTTCTCATTTTCTCTCCCAAATAGTGTTTGCGAAAGAAAAGAAAGAATACGTAATCTGATTACGTATATCTTGCGACTTGTGAATAGTGTTCTCGTGAATGGTGTTTACGGTGAATAGTGTTCTCACGAAGTTTCGTGAATCTGTTTTTACAAAAGTTGCAAAAAATAGTTTTTACGATTTTTGTGAATAGTGTTTTGGCGCAAAAGTCGGTATAGTATTTCTGGCAAAAGAAATACCGACTCTCTGATTATTCCTGGTGGACATCTAATAGAGGTATCAGATTTCTGGTGCTAAGGTACGAGACGTGACTTCAATCCAATTGGAATTTGGAAAAAGGTATAAATGTTATTTATATTTATTTAAATGTTAAATAAATATTATTTTAGAAATCAATCGGGGAGTAGATCCTCAAAGGATTAAAAGGTTATGTCAAGGGAAAGACTGGAAAATGAACTTTCGTTTGGCTTTCGACATACATCTTTTAATCCACGGCTTAAGTTAGACGTAAAAATTTTTGTTACGGTCTTTCCGCAGCTTAAGCCTAATCAAAGGGTACAGCGTTACCCAACACTGATAACCTCCACATATAGGTTAATTATCTTGTATGCACCCCCAGAAAAACTCATGGTTTGGTTGTACAATACCTGCCAGACTCCCTCATTTTGAATTAGAAATAGTTGGAACCATGTTTGTGCCGAACTAGTCGGCATGCTAATTTTGGCATCAATTTTAAAGTCATATTGACCCTGATCCAACCCCAAATTCTGACATATACTTAATTTAAGTCCCACATAATCAGTACCCGGCAATATCGGGATCACAGTAACAGGTCCAATACTATAGTAAACCCCATTAGGACCTGTTAAAACATCCCCACCAGTGTAGATGGATACCATAAGAGCCATTTTTTCAATCCAATACAGAAGAAACCTACGATTAAAAATTAACTAAATTAATTATTCTAGTTTAATTATTAATCTACTAAAATAAAAATTAAAAAAAAAAGAGAAAAAAAAGTTACAGATCAGAGAGCTAACTCAGGAGAGAGAAGGTGTGAGAGTGTGGAATGAAATTTCACTGTTATTCTCGGGCTATAAAGAACAGGGTCCGCTTCAGCATAGTGCGGACCAATATGGGGGTCCGCTCCAGCATTTTGCGGCCTCCCCAAAATGGGTCCGGTCTGGTATTCTGCAGCCGTGCTAGATTTAGAATTGTCAGAAACCGATGGTTATTTGGTTTATTATTTTTTTGAAAATGTTAGTAATAAAAATTTCACTTTATTTAATAAGCTGAGTTCGAATTAGAGATAACTCGTTCAAACTCGACTCATTTATAGCCCGAGTTACATGGATCCGACTCAATTATTTGCAGCCTAATATATTCCAGGCTGATACAAGCCTTCAAGTCTTACAATTCAACTATCCCTTTGTCGCATCTGTGAAAAATAAATATATATCTTCTATTACATTTGAACTTTGTTTTGTTGTGTAGTGAGAGAATCTGGGATCAACATACTATACTTGATAAGACGGAATCAATATCATTTGTTTGTAGCTATAGTAAGGATATGAGTAAATGCTGCAACGAATTTCTTATTCTCTATTAAATTCAAAATAGCGATTGTTACATTATCCGAAGAAGCTACTTAGAATTTTGATAGAAAAAAATGGCTGATAGCACCATAGATCTTAAAGTCCGAAGAAACTATAGCTAACTACTTAGAATCCTGTTCACTGAGTAGGACAACTGCAGAAAAATAAATCATATGTAATAATTTCAAATTGACTCAAATAATGCTATGATATTCTTAAGTCGGGTGATATCTTTATCTATTGAACGTTCTGTATGGTATAGATTAATTAGTAATTAATTTTATAACAATTAGATAAAAATTAATTATTTTAATATTATTCACATGCATGTTTCGTTTAATTACTTGTTATTTATTGGAACTAATTAAGATTATATTAATTATCAATTTGTTTGTTAACTATCTAATATATATTAATTGTTGGTCTATTATTTTTAATATTATAAGAATATCGACAAAAGCTCCGTTTGGATGAACATAATTTCATGGATTTAATTTGTATTGAATTTTGGACTAAATTTTCTCATAATATATTTGGTGGACTTTATCCTAACCCATCTTGAGTTCATATTTCTGAAGTTAATTTCCATCCAAAGCTTAAAACGATGGCAGAAAAATAATTAGCTTGGACCAAATTATTTTTTTCCCAACATCTCACATGAGGTATGTGGATGATTTAAAGTAGTTTAAACTTATATATCTTCAATTTATGTTTTAATTTTAATTAATCCATTGTCTCAATTTTTTTATTATTCTTTGGAAATTAATAACATAAGGCTAGTTTAATTGTATTTTTTCACCATCAATTCAAACTTTACCTTCTCAATTTATTTTTTATTTTTCTAAATTTCATAATATTTCATTATTAAAATTTAAATTATTAGAACTTATCAGGAAATTATTATTAATTACTAATTTGAAAAGTAGTATTGATAAGAAGACTTACAAAAGAGAAAAATACAATTTCTCATGAATATCTTTGGTTAGATCAAAATTTTCCACAAGTATTACTGAACATTTATTTCAGCACATTTTCATAACTATCCCAGTGCATATCAATAACATGACTTCCGTAAATTAAATATTTGTAGGTCTAAGATCTCATCCTATCGTAATTACATACATGCATGAAAAATTCACCAAACCAGCCTAATAAGTACCATTTCTTTTTCTTTCATATGAACCTTTTGAATAATGATTAGTATTATCTTATGAGAGCAAGAATAACGATATCATTGTTGAAAACTAAATATAATAATGAACTAATTTGGTCTCAAAAAAGGTATTTGTTTCGTCTGAAATATTGTCACTCTAAATAGTATGTGAGGAAATATTGTCACTCTAAATAGTATGTGAGGGGTTAGGTTGCGGAACAAGCAATCTAGATTTCTGTAAATATTCATGAATTTTTCTTATTCAATATATTGTTGGTGACACTTTGTTGCTAACCTTCAAAAAAAAAAAAAAAATAGTATTATCCACTTCAATCGTCTGAATTATTAATCAGAGACGAGTAGCATAAAGCAATGATAGAGGAGATCCTATATACTACTGCAATGATTGTTTTCCTTATATCAGGGGCAGTTGTCAAATTTATTTAAATACCTGGGCCCCCAGTCACATAAAATACTAGAAAAAATATCAAAGAAAACTTGATTACGAGCTGATGACATAGTGTACTGAAAATTCTTGCTTTCGTAGTCTACTCAATTTTTTTTGTTCCTTTTTTATGGTGACACATTAGAAGAATTAACCCAACATGACCTTAAATGTTTGAGGTCATCACCGTTTTTGCTAAATAAAGAGGAGATTAAAGAAAACTGAACTCTTAGCTTGCAACCCCTCAAAGCCTTCTATTCCAGTTCCTATCTATTAGATCTCATACACAAACCATGCCAATACCATAGGTTCACAACCTTCTTCTTCCCCTAAATTTGTTCTATATCAAATCATCAAACCCTAAATATCCAGAACATGGAAGAAGAATCTCAGCAACCCGTTCCGGAACCTAACAACGAACTCCGCAAAAGAAAAAGCCTAACCAAAATCTCTCTTCTAATAATAAATTTCACTATGATGGTTGTTGGCACGGCCGGGAGTCCCCTCATCTTGCGCCTCTACTTTCTAAAAGGCGGCAAGCGAATCTGGCTCTCGAGCTGGCTCCAGACGGCCGGCTGGCCACTTATTCTAATCCCGCTTCTCATATTGTACTTGAGACGCGGAGATAAAAAATTAGTCATCATGTCACCCTCGCTTTTCATATCTTGCGCCTTCATCGGAGTTCTCACTGGACTGGACGACTGGCTTTATGCATATGGCGTATCATACCTTCCCGTGTCAACATCATCCATACTTATATCCACACAGCTTGCCTTCACGGCTCTTTTTGCATTTCTGCTAGTTAGGCAGAGGTTCACTGAGTACTCAGTTAATGCCGTGGTGCTTCTGATCGTTGGAGCAGCTATGCTGGGGATAAACTCGAACGGGGACAGGCCGGAAGGAGAGTCGACGGAGAAGTACTATCTTGGTTTTGGTATGACATTAGGTGCTGCGGCATTGTACGGCTTGGTGCTACCACTGGTTGAGCTGAGTCAGATGAAGTACGAAAAGGTGAGAGTGCCGGTGACTTACAGGTTAGTGATGGAGATGCAGCTAGTCATGGGCTTCTTCGGCACTGCATTCTGCACCGTTGGAATGATATTCAACAAGGATTTTACTGTAAGTGTATACATATGCCCACTTGTTCGTGAAAAATCTAGATTGATGATCATGTTTTGATACGAATCTTAAAGTTGTACGCTTCTTGAGGGGCCGTTCTACAGCTAAGCCACCCCCATAATTTAAAAAAAAATGATCATATATATTGAAATTTAATTGATATTTTTTTTAAGTTTTGTACAATTCACTCTCCTTATAAAAATGTTAAATGCGTACTTTAATTAGCTTAGTGATTACGGTTTTATTTTGTGAGCTCAGTGATTACAATTTTATTTTGTGATTGTGGAGACTTAGTTCAAATTCTAACCACCACACGTATTTATGGAATAAGTGGAGAGACCACACATCATGTGTGAATAAGTACGTGGAGAGAGAGAGAGAGAGAGAGAGCAAGCAGGATTAGTTTGTTGAGTGTTAAAAGTTATCTTAAATTGTTTTCAATATTGACTTCCACGTAAATATGACTAGTTTGCTTTAACATCTCTTCATTATCCTTAATTTTCTTTTAATTAATCTGGGAAAATCACCAACAAACACTCCCTAGCTGTTATTCCATTTCCATCTCTGGCTGTCGACTGACACTATAGTGGCTGCACGCTATATATTACAAGCCTTGAACAAGTAAAAATGTTATTAAATGGTGCAAGTAAACTTGGCAAGGGATATCGAGCAAGAATCAGATTTCTATTTTGGACAGGAAAAGAAAGAACTATTCGTAGTTCATTTGTACACTAGTTCAAGATGCCATAGATATATATATGATATGTGTGTGTTGCGGTTTTTTGGTAAGGCATGTGCACATATACAACAAAATTAAATTCAATCAACAGATATGGCACCCCACCAATTTAGTTGGAGGAATGAGCCTTATCTAGAGGCCCTTGATTGAATTTTTGGCACATGTAGCTACTGGTTGGTGTATGTCATGTGACATTCTAAATTTTTTTTATTGAGCAAAGGTTGGAGGTCAAGCCACCAAACTATTTAGTACCTTAGTTATTACAATAAAGGATTTTTCTTATTTGGATTTCGAATTCCTAGAGCATAGATTGTTAGATATGTATGTATCTCATAGAGGTCCAGTATTGATTATGTCAACAATTTCCTGATTCAGTGAAGCAACAATTTAATAGCATAACGTAATGGATCAAGTATGATTATTTCTTAAAGATATTTTAAACCTTGAAAACTGATATTACTGTTGAGTCAGAGTGCATTTAAGTACAAATTGAATTCAAATCTTCACAACCACAAATTGAAATTTTAACTACTAAACTACAAGCATACATTTGACAATTTAGGAGACCGAACTATGTATATACTTTAAAAGAATTCAATTAATTTTTTTTAAATAGAATTCAATTAAATTTCAATATATACAATTACAAATTATAAAATCATAAGAATAGCTAATTAACACCCTTTGGCTTGGCTTTAGATCTGCCCTTGGCTTTAGGGTTCTACATATTTGTTTCCTCCTTGTCTGTTTCTAACTCTTACAAAGAAAGAAAGAATTAATGTCATACAGTTCCTTAATTTTGCAATCGTCACAGTAAATGTCAAAGAGTTCCTTTAATCAATGATTTGCATTTTCCACAAAAATATTGTAGGCAATCCGACATGAAGCTCGAGAGTTTGGGCTCGGCGAGACCAGGTACTACATTGTGCTTGTCGGGTGTGCCATCTTGTTCCAGTGCTTCTTTCTTGGCACCGTTGGTGCCATCTTCTATGGTTCATCTCTACTCGCTGGAGTTATCATTACGGTCCTTTTACCGATAACCGAGGTTCTTGCCGTGGCATTTTTCAGTGAGCCTTTTAGCAGCGGTAAAGGAGTCGCTCTGGGGCTCTCCCTGTGGGGTTTTGTTTCCTACTTCTATGGTGAAATCAAGGCCAAGAAGGCAAGAGAAAATGTCAATGGGACCACCTAGATATAAATCAGGAAGTATAAATGTTATCTTCCCAATCAGATTCTATGTCGAATCATCACATTTTTTGTGGATGGTGAAGAAGATCATGCAAAGTTAGATGCAACTACTTCAAAGATAATTAAATGCATTTGTTGATAGAAGTAGAATTATTGTGAAGGAAAGATCTTCATAATAATTATGAGCCATATATGTGTCCTTTTTTATATCACATATTCATTGAAAGATATATACAAATAATTTACATCTTGATTGATTAACCTTTGCTTTGGTCGTGTTGAAATTTCAGAGAGGATTTACCAACCAGGAAAAGATATCACAATATTTGTTTCCACAAAGTCATCATAGAAATTTACATCTTAATTATTTGCTTTTTGCAACTTAATTAAATCCTGAGTTTAAAGAAAATATTGCATAACCGCCACATTTTTATAAGGGTGGGGTGCTATTTTGAAAGAAGGATTTTGACTACTAAAAGATGAGAGAAAATTTATATATTTATACTCAATTTATCCTTAGACTCTCTTTCTTATCTTTTCAGTTTTCACAATGAATGCACAACATATCTAATTAAGAAAAAAAGATACAAGATAATATATTATATTGAGATAAACGTTACATCTGAAAAGTACAAGAGTAAGATTTTACCTTCTTATTTTTTTCTCTGATCCATCCTTAATTAGTAATGTCTATAGGTTATCTTTCATAATAATTAAGTTATCTTTCGTAAAACATTATTTTATCATCTTTCATAATTAATTATTTGCATGTAATTAAAATCATGGTCATTAAATATTAAGTCCATCTATATATAAAACAACTATATTTGGATATTGTTTGAGTAAATATTGGAGGTCAAGCCACTCAATTATTTAATATCTATAAGGAATTTTTCATCCGGATTTTCAACCTGCCCGATCGACCTAGCGATATTCAGATATTATCTTTGTATATATATAATATATAATTTATTTGCGGTTTTCAAATACTCAACATTTTTTATGGAAGAAAACCAAACGGTATTCATAATAAATATTTAACAAATGCATGAGATACTTTTGTACAAGTGATTTATTTGACTCAAGCAAGGATAAGTAATTTTGAACTATTTTTTTAATAATATTATTTTTGAATTTAATTAAGAATGAGAGTAATAGTGGCGATACATAAAATTTAAAATACAGACAGAAAAAATGAATATAATATATAACACCCGTAGGCTTGTTTATCTTCAAAAGATTCCACTACAGTGATAAATAGCTTGCTTCCTTGATTTGTTTCTTGATGGCAGATGTTGCAAATCATTGAAAGGAAGCAAACATTGTCATCTTGTGCGCACTTTCTTCAATGTTTTTTCTATGTTTGTCTAATCAATGGTATCAAATTTCTTGGATTTTTCTACACCCCATCCCCATGTGAGGTCTTGAAAGAAACACTGATCTTGTCTGGTAGCGATGATTGACATTAGGAGCACCTAGAAGGATTTTTTTTTTAAAACATAATTAAAACAAATATTTTTATCAAACCTAACCAACATGATTATTTTTTTTTTTACAAAAACTATAAGAACCGAATTGCCAATTCAGTCAGCTTTTTTTTTTTTGTGGACCGAATTAGCAATTCGGTCCCTGTTAATTTCACAAATTTTCAGAAAGACGGCCACAGAAAATCCGAAAAAGACTCCAAACCGAATTGGCAATTCGGTACCAACTTTTTTTTTTTTTGTTAGAGTTTGCTTAATAAATAGCATTATTGTAAATTTAGTTAAGAAAACATTTACATTAACAAATATGTGTAATTCTTACTCGCTAGGTTGTGCCAAAAAAATTAAAATGAAATAAAATAAATCAAATTTCATCTAATATTCTCTATGAGAGATAAAAAAAAAAGTGATCCGGCTAAAAAGACATATTTAATTGTCTTTCGCTTTCAAATTCAATTTGACCTACATCCGATATGATATATGATACACAAGTGAGAAATTCAACCAAATCCTAAAAAAAAAAAAAAAAAAAGTTCGGACCGAATTGCCAATTCGGTCCGGACCAAAACAAACTTTGGACCGAACTGGCAATTCGGTCCCTAGGCATTACACAAACGGCAACACAGTTTTCTGCGGAAACTGTGAAATCAACAGGGACCGAATTACCAATTCGATCCCAAAAAAAAAAAACCAAGCGGACCGAATTGCCAATTCGGTTCTTATGGTTTTTGTAAAAAAAAAGTAATCATGTTGGTTTGGTAAAAATATTTTTTTTAATTATGTTTTTAAAAAAAAATCCGCATCAGAAGGGAAAATGCACTGTTTTTTCTCAAAAATACATTGTCATATTAATTGGGCCGGATACTTATTATGGCCCAATGAAACAAAGTTACCCCCAAATGGGCCATTAATTAGGCCTACACGTTGTACTAATTTAAGCCCCCTTTCAGCTACAAAAGAAGGAAACGAAAAGGGTAAAAGAAAAGGTAAAACAGAGAAACAGTTATTACAGATCATGTGTTTGCTCTACATAATGCACTGTGTACACTTTATCCATTGACTTTATTGTAATTTCCTGGAACTTATATGATTTAATTTTGCCCTGCTTTAGTTAACCAAGGTTTGCTCTGTAGTTGTCAGGAATTGCTGACAAGACGCAATAAGTCCTGTTAAGCTTGCGAAAGTTGTCATTCCTCAATGAACTTGTTATAACGATACCAGCATTTAAAATTTTTCAGTCGATACATATGTCCAATTATCTGAGAAGAATGGAGAGCTCATATCTTATTGACATAAACAAAGAAAATACAAATCCAGAAAAATATAATATAGTAATCATGCATGATCTAGACAATAACATATATATAAGAAAAATATTACATATATTAATTTTAGGCTTCCAAGTTAGGCGTAATCCAAACACAATTCATAGGTTCCTTCAGACCATCACATTTATATCTTAGTCCATTTAGCCACCTCGGGATCGGATTCATCCAACATATATATGCCAATCGGCTCCGCTTCATCCCTTCGAAAAAAAGATAAAATTGTCCCTTTATACTCTAGTAGATAGGTATCCTCACATTCAAACTCTGGAACATCAACTATTTGCCTTTCTTCTGTTTCGACATAAAATATCCCAAGATAACCCTCCTTGTCCAAGCAATACAGCTTTCAATCGAGGAAAATAAGATTAGTACATAATGCCACCTTGAAATCATTACACGATACGCTCTTATTGATCCAATGTTTCATTCTTGGCAGCCAAATGAATATGTTAACCCACCGGTTTATGCTCTTCTCATTCCAAATTAGAATTACAGCACGGTCTGAAGAAATTGTCATTGCTTCACAATCAGATCGATGAATGGGCAAGGATGGAAGGTTAAACCTAACTCCTGTGAAGGGATTTAGTATGTATGCAGAATCAAATGGCTATGATCTTGTTATGAGAAGCCAGCCATTGTTGGAGGACTGGATCTTCTCGCATGACTCAAGTTCTTTTATTACTGTTATATTTATGACCATACTAATTAAGGATCATAAAAACTGCAAGCAGTAGAGTACTTTTGACAATGCATGAGCAATGGCCATGCTCTTGCATCTCTCATGGAATACGAGGAGAGAGAACTCCATGCCTTGCAAATAGAAGGAATGCGTACGCAATCGATCAAAATTAGCTTTGAAAGGAGTAGCTCTACCAGTTCTATGGGCATATTTTGCCCATGGCCTTGAGACATCACTTGTGCTCTCTCCTCTCTTGTAAATGGCAGTTGCATTAATCTTCAAAGAGTACAATTAAAGAGATTTAAGATCCGCATCCGATCCATTTAGCCACCGAATAGGCTAGATCGGTTAACCCATTCAAATTGGATAGAAATTGACACCCCCGGTACCCGGTACCGCACGTCCCAATGACAAAATTCAGACAGTTCTTTTAATTTTACACGAATCTTAAAGCAGACTCTCTATTTATAAATATACACCGGATTGAATTTGGTCCGATTGAGAGTAAATCTAGACCGTAAAGTTGTGGGCTACACTTATGCGGTACCTGAGACGATACATACTATAATCTAATAGTAATGGCATAGTCTTATTAATTTAAAAAATTAGGATTTTTTTTTAGATTTCACTCTAATAAAACCCTATCGAAGAAAAAGATATTTTTTAAAATAACATTTTTTTATATAACATTATGGTGCATTAGAAAAATATCGACACAAATAAGTGTCTTTTTTTGAAATATTAAAGACATGTAATGATAAACAACACAAATTTAACTGCAATAATTCTAATAGAGACAGAAAAGTGGTATTTAAAGAGATATATTATATCTTGATCGCATTCGATCAAATACGTAGGTACTTCGATCTCAAAGAAGTAGATATAATTGAACATGATTGAGATATCATCAGATCAAAAAATTAAGAGAAAAAAATAAATTAAATGAAAAATATAAATGATGTGACATAGATGATATCATATATATCTAAAATAATTTTAGAAGGGTTAAGTTTCTACGTACAGAAGTATATCATAGTAGAATTCAATTTGCAAGAACTTCGATCCAAAGCAATCACAACTGCTTTACAATTTAGTTGGCTCCTGCCATATAGTTTATTTATTAGACCAGAGCAGGTTCGATGGAAATTGGATCTACTTAAAGTTTGACAGACTCTAAGATCATTCGATCCGCTTTAAAATTTGTGTACATAAATATTAAAACAGAATATACATATCATAAAACAGAACAAACCGTTTTAAAACTTATCAAACTTAAAGTAGATCCGATGCTATCAAAGCGCTTTAATAATTTTTAGAATCCCTTAGCATAGAGTAGAATTAGATTGGTCAAATAAATATTTATATTATGTCATTGTTTTCTGTGCGTTACGAAAGCCGTGGTGGTGAAAGTAAGAAAATCCAATCAAAATATAGAGTATTCGAGAGAATACGCGAATTAAGCACCTAGCCTTAGTAGTTAGTTGCTTGAAAATGACAATCAAAATCAATAGAAAATAGATAGTGTTTGGTTGTGAAATAAAGTTAATATGAATATTCAAATAGATATATTACAAAAAAGAAAGTTGATAACAGTACCCGCGCTACAGTACCTGCACTGTATCCGCACTATAATTACCATAACTATCTAGAAGGACCGCAAAAACTCCAGTGCTGAATTTTTTTTCTAAAGTATTAATATGTATGTAAGGAAATATTTATACCTATGCACAGAAATATTTATACCTATGATGTGAACAATTTTTATGTAAATATTATTTCTCCAACCAAATCTCTCAAATGTACATACACTATAAATATCTGTGCGGACCACTCAAACTACATGGGGGATCTAGAGTTTAGGGATGATTTTTTTTCTTCGTTCAATCTCATCTATATTTCTGACGATCTGTGAGGAATTTTACGAATCTAATTCGATGCCATCAGAGCTACTCCGCTTTAAAATTTATAGAATCCCTTAGCATAGAGTAGAATTAGATTGGTCAAATAAATATTTATATTATGTCATTGTTTTCTGTGTGTTACGAAAGCACAATATAAGTAACTATAGCTAAGTTACTTATATAGTCTTACCAGAACAGGTAAGACTATACAAGTAACTATAGCTAGTTATTTAGAACACTATAAAAAAAATTAATTAGTTGATAGTGCTATAGCTTTTAAGTTCTGAAAAAACTATAGTACAACTATTGTGCAGCTATAGCTAGCTATTTAAAACTCTGCTTAGATTATACCTTTTCTTGTGTGGTGTCTCTATTATCTCACGAGTGTTTTTATCTGATTGAGAACACAATAATCTGAACTTGTAACTTAAACATGTTTCATATTGATGAAAAAAAAAAGGATCAAGAATGAAAATTTTAAGATTTATTTGTTAGTAACGTTATGAAAAGTAGTCCGGATCCTGAAATAAAACACTACAAGAATGAAACAGTATCCGTGAGTAGCCCGAATCCTAAAGTAATAACTCAAATTTTGAGTTTAGATCTAGACTGTCCAATCAGAATTCGGACCTAATTGGTTCGTGGTGGAATGTGCGGGGCTTTTTTAATGCTCATGCCAAAATAGATCTGAGGGTACGGATCAAAACTCAAATGTTGAATTACTTTAGGTGATATGAATTCATAAAAAAGGGAGGAATTTTAATTTTTCACATTTTCTATCTCAAATAATCCACATTTCCTGTTCTCTAGCTACAAATTGAGGTGCAAGAAGATAAATTAATTTTGTCACATATTTTATTATTTTTCCCTAGTATTCTATTCCCTACTCTTCCTCTCTACTACTTTTGTGAAGCACGGTAACTAATATATAACCCGAAAATTAATTACTCTCTAATTGTGTAATTTTGCAAAAATCCATATCTCTTTTACGCTAGTATAGGCCAACAAAGTAAAAGGTAATTAGTATTTTTTTTCAGGAACCGTTTTTTCATTCTTTTACTTTTATGCATTTTAAGGCAACTATTTCATGTCATATCATCAGAAAATTACTATGGGTCAAAGCCCGTATTTGATTCATATCATCTGCTCTTTTATTAGAATATTATATTCGTCCCTTATTTTAATATCACAAAGTTCTTGTATATAATATCATCAAAGGCAATTTTATTAGCAAATAACAGCGTAATTTTCATCACATGGTCTACATTTCGAATCCTCTTCTCTTTATTTTCTTTGACAGTACCCATGATTTAGATAGGGAGGAAGGTGCAATTGTTGCGCATGAAGTAACAGGGACAAATATCCTCACCGGTACCGTAAAAGATTCCCTTCACTTTACGGTTTGAGATTAACTCCCAGCCGGTTTGGGATTCGGGCTGACGGAGGGACAGTATTATTGGGCTTTGAGATTCGTGCCAAGTTAAAAAGAACGGTCCAGATCAAGTAATTGTAAAAGATTCTCTATTACGGTACCGGGGGTGATGTGAATTCGAAGTAACAGTGCCATGCACGTAGGGGGAATAGTGCAAAAAAATACTCTACCCATTATTTATGTCAGTTACTTTTTCTTTATATATACAGAGTTTAATTTGCATGTGACAACAAGTGTACAACTCGTTTATTTACCATGCATCCATACATATAGAAAAAGATAACTCAAATTACAGTGGTTTTAAGTTTTAACATTTAACACATTTAATTGTTCAGACAACATATTTAAACAGTGTTTATGAAAGTATATGTTTAAATTTGAAATATTTTATATCACATGTATTTTGAAAAATGTGAATATTGTTATCAACATATTCAAATTGTGTGTGTTCCACCTTATCGTTTTTATATGTTAGAGGCCAGGTTCTTTTGTGGCCTCAGTCAGTGTGGTTGATTTAGTAGATCGATTGTTACAAACACAAACATCTTTAAATCCTAGATAATGAATATTAATTTTGATCAGTAGTGTCATATAAAATAATTAAATCTATTAATTATAATCTAATGAATATAATATCTCTTTGATTAAAACATTTTTTTTTGTACTGCACAAAAGCCGCCGCATAAAATCTGGAGTCTTTGACCAGCACAAATGTAAGAGAAATCCATCAGTTACCTCTTTGGCCCAGTGATCTAACGCCAAAAGATAAAAGCAACAGAGAAAAATCAGATCAAATATCAAACCCTACCAAAACTAAATATAATTAATTGATGATAACAAAAACTGTGGATGCCCCATCCATCCAAGCTTTCCATTCACCACCTTCAAAGAAAATCATCAAACCAATACTCAAAACTAAAACTAAGCCCTAAATTGATCATGAGTGCCACTGCCTTAACAATACCTAAAGAGAAACATTCTAAGATCCATGCACCACCCTCCAAAAAAATCTCTTTTCCAAACAATTCTATTCTCATGCATTCTCTTTTCTTTCTCATATTATTCATCTCCCTCTTGATATTCATCCAGTACAAAGCTCTCCAGTCTGCTCTCCATTTCTCATGGCCTCTCTTGGCCTCACGGTTATCCGACCAGGACCTCACCTCAATGCTTCGCGACTCGGTCACTTTCCTCCCACTAAAAGATTTGCGGTTCTCAAAGCATCCCGAATCGGATCACACATGGTTCATGAGCTCTGTAAACGACACTTTTGAACCGAACGATTCTGAGTACCTCTATTTCCCTTCTAACTCATCCAAAGGCCGGGTACTGTGCATATCTGCACATGACCGTCATGATGGTGCCAAGAACTTGTATGCTTTCGCATGGCGCGAAGCATTACCACAAGACGCCACATTGTTACCTGGTCTGACATATGTCTCTAGCACATATTATGACCACAATAACCTGTGGCATGGACTCAATGCTATCGTACCATTCATTGGATGGAATATGAGGAAAGGCTGTGTTGTGCCAGCCAGATGGGTTCTATTTCACTGGGGTGAATTACGTTCCAAGATGGGTAAATGGGTCAACTCAGTTGCACAGGTTACCATAGGAAATGTAGAGATAGAAACTTTTGAAGGGATAGAAGGCCCGGCATGCTTTGAGGAGGCAGTAGTCTTTAGACATAATCACGGCGGCATAAGCAAAGCGAGGCTGCGGGAAGTGTATGACAGGATACGTTGCAAGGCCAGAGAATTCTGCAAGGTTGATACGGAGAAAATTAGAGATAATAAGGATGTACAAATGACATTATTTCTACGCACCGGTGCGAGGTCGTTTAAGAATGAGTCGGTGGTGGTGAGAGTGTTCGAGGAGGAGTGTCGCAAGGCCGGGAACTGCAGGGTTAAGGTGGAAAAGACGGATAATTTATCATTTTGTGACCAGGTTTGTGATTATCTTTTTAACCTTTAATTTTTTTTAATGGTTATCTGCAATGCTGAAGTGATGTTTACAAAGGTGGTGAAATTTTAGCATAATGCAAGTTAATTTATTCTCCCTTTGATTACAGAGAAATAAAGTGTACTAACAAATTTGTAACCACCCTGTTCTCTAATTCTTTGATGGGATTTCAAGAAGTAATAGATAATTCACAACGAAGATTAAGAGATCCTCATTTACGAAAATCTCTCGTTACATTTTTTTAGAGGAAATTTAATGCGCAATTTCAACCGACGTGCTAATTGGGCTGAAAGTAAAGCCCATTATTAGGCCCCAAGCTCCTCTGTAAATTTTCCCTCTTACATGAAGTTCAAATTGTAGCATGCATGCATCAATCTATCAATAATATATCAGAACACAAAAAAAAATATCATATTGAAGAACATCAATTGTATGATGGTAATTTGCATTTCTTGTTTTTCAGGTTAGACTGATGAGCGAGACTGACATACTGGTAACCCCGCACGGGGCTCAGATGACAAACATTATGTTCATGGAACGAAACAGCAGCGTGATGGAGTTCTACCCGAAGGGATGGGAGGAATTGGCCGGTATCGGACAATACGTGTACAAGTGGTTTTCTGACTGGACCGGGATGAAGTATCAGGGTGTGTGGCGGGACCCAGAGGGCCCACCATGCGCAGATCCTACTGACAGGTCACATTGTTTTTCTGACTTCAAGGATCGCCAGATCGGACATGACACGGCCTACTTCTCTAAATGGGCATCAAAAGTTTTTCAAGACATGAAGGAATATAAACAGAGCATTGCGATAAAAGGAACTGATTCGTCGGCAACAAGAACGAGTTCCTGTCAATGTGGATAGAACAGGGCTCCTAAAATTGGTACAATTATGCCTGAAAATTTGAAGGAACAAATTATCTATTATTAGCATTTCCAGGAGGGAAGATTTTTTTTTTTATTTCTTTATTGTTTCTTAATGATGTTCTTATATAAGATTGTGAGATGTTGATAGTCAAGCAGAGTTATTTTTCTTTTCCAGTACTTATTTATGCATGATAGTAATAAATTTGTCTGTAATTTTGCTGGAATAAACTTCATTTTCTCTTCCAATGGAACAAGTCACTTTCAATATTTTTGTTTTCAAAGTTCAAATATCCAATTTGAACTGTTCAATATGATTTTCATATGAAAATGTATTTGCAGACCAAATTTTACATTTAAAAAAAAATATTACTATTTTTTTAGATAGGTAAAATTCACTATTTTGAATGATCTAGAACTTTTAGATCAAGTGATTTTCTTCCTATCAAAACAAATTGTAAAATAATATTAAATTTGAACTACAACTATATTATCATCATATGATGATCATGTTCAACATTTTGTCTGTTTCAACTATGAAAACAGGGATATAATTGATTCGTCGCAACAGCAACGAGTTTATACCACATATATACATTGCCTGGAGATAAACTACGCGCGGTTTGTTGAGTCTATCCCCCTATTTCACAATCTGAATGTCAAATGTCTCAAGTTTCTCAATTATATGAACTTATTTTTCTGAATCGAAAAAAATTAAAATTTAATATATATATAATATACATATTAAATTTCTAACATATAAAAATCTCTCTAATAACATATAATTTGAAATCTACACATTTTCAAGTTTTCAACGGTCCAATTTATAGACAAAACGGATAAATTGATAGAAACTACACAGATAGCAGTTACGACTATAACCTCATGCACCCACGTGTGCACGAGATCTAAAACGTGACCCACTTCGTCCACCTTGAACCCGGAAATACTCTCTCAAATCCTCCCTGTTATATTTCTTCTATTCGTTTATTGTATGTTTTAGACTCAATTTAGCATGTTCTTGAACCGTATCGATTCATTATCTATATAGAAGATCACGATAAGTTTTATTAATAAAAATTGTGATATGCACATATTTATTTTAATCCAACACATCTCATACCGTTACCTTACGATGCTCGCACAATACGTTTTGGATGCACATTTAATTATTTTAATATATATGGAGATCAAATTTGAATGGAATTAATCATATAAAAATTTATGTACTGTGAATGGAGATCAATTTTATAGTACCCGTAGCATTTTACTCTAAAATATATAAAAAATTATATATAATTATAAAAAAATTGAAAATAAATAGAGATTAACCCCTAGGTATATATCAACCCCTAGGTATTTGCTTCTTTTTTTCATATGGGATTTAGACTAAGATTGCATTGATTGCATTAGTTATTGGGGATTCTTGGAGATTGTGAATTTGTTATTTTGAAGTGGACTTGAAATAATTTCATTTGTTGATTAAACATCTCGTATATGTATAATCAATTTCAAAATAAAGGAACAGTTTTATTCAGCGTTTAATTTATATTTTGATTGACAAGTATTCACTGTAAAATAATTTGAAAATGTAAAACTTTTTATTCGATTTATTATGGATACAATTAAAAAATAGTACATTGTTTTATAATGCAAATAATACATTATAATATTAATATTAGAGGTCTACTTTTTATCCGTCTCTAGTTTCTCTTTAATTATAAAGTATAGCTATTAGTGACGGGAGTATCCGCAAAATACCAACGCTGTTAAACACTTATATTCTGGCGGATAAAACAAATTCTTGTTAATGAGTATTTCTATCATACCAGCTGGACAATTGAAAGTGACTTCTTCCATTGGAAGAGAAAATTAAATGTATTCCAGCAATATTACAGACAATTTTGTTCCTTTCATGCATAAATATATATATACTGGTAAATAAAAAGAATTCTACTGGCACTATCAACATCCCACAATCTTACACAAGGACATCATCAAAGACAATAAAGAAAAAAAATTAATCCCCTGCTCTATCCACATTGACAGGAACTTGTGCTTGTTGCCGAGGAATACTCTCCTTTAATCGAAATGCTTTGTTTAAATTCCTTCATGTCTTGAAGAACCTTCGATGCCCATTTAGAGAAGTACGCCGTGTCATGTCCGATCTGGCGATCCTTGAAATCGAAAAAACATTGTAACATGTCAGTAGGATCAGGGCACGGTGGGCCCTCCGGGTCTCGCCACACACCCTGATGCCTCATCCCTGCCCAGTCAGAAATCCACTTGTAAACATATTGCCCGACACCGGCCAATTCCTCCCATCCCTTCGGGTAGAACTCCATCACGCTGCTGTTTCGTTCCATGAACATAATGTTTGTCATCTGAGCCCCGTGCGGGGTTACCAGTATGTCAGTCTCACTCATCAGCCTTACCTGAAAATCAGTAAAATGCAAGTTACTACCATACAATTTGATGGTCTTCTATGTGAAACCTTTTTTTTTTAAGTTCTGATATATTTTTGATAGATTGATGCATCCATGCTACAATTTGAACTTTGTGTAAGAGTGAAAATTTAGAGCAGAGGACTTTGGGCCTAATAATGGGCTTTACTTTTCAGCCCAATTAGAAGGAATTTTATTATGATCATTCTTAACAGGGTAGCGACTAATTGGTTTGTCCCCTTTATTTCTCTGTTATCAAAGCAAGGATGAATTCGCATTATGCTATAACTTAACCACCTTTGTAAACATCAGTTCAGCATTGCAGATTACCATTAAAAAGAAAATTAAAGGTGAAAAGTATAATCACAAACCTGGTCACAAAATGATAAATTATCTGTCTTTTCCACCTTAACCCGGCAGTTCCCGGCCTTGCGACACTCCTCCTCGAACACTCTCACCACCACCGACTCATTCTTAAACGACCTCGCACCCGTACGTAGATATAGTGTCATTTGTACATCCTTTTTATCTCTAATTTTCTCCATTTCAACCTTACAAAATTCTCTGGCCTTGCAACGTATCCTGTCATACACTTCCCGTACCCTCGCTTTGCTCATGGCACCTTGATTGTGTCTAAAGACCACCGCCTCCTCAAAGCATGCCGGGCCCTCAATTCCTTCAAAAGTTTCTATCTCTACATTTCCTATGGTCATCTGTGCAACTGATTTGACCCATTTACCCATCTCGGCACGTAATTCGCCCCAGTGGAATAGAACCCATCTGGCTGGCGCGGTACAACCTTTCCTCATATTCCATCCAATGAATGGTACGATAGCATTGAGTCCATGCCACAGGTTGCTGTGGTCATAATATGTGTCCGAGACATATGTCAGACCAGGTAACAATGTAGCACCATGTGGTAATGCTTCACGCCATGCGAAAGCATACAAGTTCTTGCCACCGTCATGACGGTCATGTGCAGATAAGCACAGTACCCGGCCTTTGGATGAGTTAGAAGGGAAATAGAGGTACTCAGAACCGTTCGGTTCAAAAGTGTCGTTTACAGAGCTCATGAACCATGTATGACCCGATTCGGGTTGCTTCGAGAACCGCAAATCTTTTATGGGGAGGAAGGTGACCGAGTTGCGAAGCCTAGAGGTGAGGTCCTGGTCGGATAACCGTGAGACCAAGAGAGGCCATGAGAAATGGAGAGGAGACTGGAGGGCCTTGTACTGGAGGAATATCAAGAGGGAGATGAATAATATGACAAATAAAAGAGAATGCTTGAGAAAAGAATTGTTTGGAAAAGAGAAGGTTTTGGGTGCTGGTGCATGGATCTTAGAATGTTTCTCTTGAGGCATTGTAATGGCAGGGGCGCTCATGATCAATTTGGAGCTTAGTTTTAGTTTTTGAATTTTGATTTGATGATTTCTTTGAAGGTGAAGACCTGAAAGCTAGGATGAGGAGTCCAATTTTTTTTTATCATCAACTATATTTAATTTGGTGGGGTTTGATCTGATTTTTTTTTATCATCAACTATATTTAATTTGATTTTTTATCATCACTAAGAAGTAAGAACAAAAAAGGTAACTGATGGTTTTCTTCACTTCTTTGTGTGCTGGTCAAAGACACTAGATTGTATGTGGCGGTCTTTTGTACAGGATTTGCAGCACCATTTTAGTTTTCAATGAAGTAGATATTATATCCATTAGATTATATAATACTTTTAATTATTTTGTGACACTACTGAAAATAAAATTAATTTCAACATAATATTAGAAAGTTATTTTTGGGTACAAAATACATAAGATTTCTTAAGATTTGAAATTTCCATATCATGTGTCTCTCTTCTAATTGTGTTTCTATTTTGCCAATCTAAAATTCTTGCAACAAAGAAATGTGCATCTGAATTTGATTAGTAGGTAATAATTTTTTTTAGAAATTTTGGAATTTGAGGTAGAATAAATTACAAGTTTCAATATTTAAGTAATGATCTTAAATGGTTGAAAATACATTTATAAAATAGGAGATTTTGAATAAAGATTCACAACAAGTTACTATTCTCATCTATATTTATGTTATTTAAATTAAAATTCACACGAGTTACTAGTCCCATTGAACTCAATTTTATTTAATTGAGTTTATGACTTTGTTTCTGGCAAGTTAAAGGGCTGCCTAAAATACTATAATGAAGCAATATATCATTATCTAGGATTTAAAGAAGAAGTCTTTGTAACCCACTACAAAATCATCCACACTGTCTGAGGCCACAAAAGATTCTGGTCTCTTAACATATAAATGGAAAGGGGAAGACATAGAATATTAATTTGACCTATTGAGTCAACTGCCTAAGTTCTGATATTCATCAGCCTAACTTTATGGAACTTTTTCTTTAATACCAAGCAAAATGACAAAGTTAGGTCTAATTACACTGAATCACATACCCAAAAAAAAAAAATTTTGGATTATATATCTGCTTGCTCTGCTTCTATAAAAAGTTAATAACAATAGTTACGGTTTTTTTAAGGGAGAAGTTCATGTTCTCTTGGAAGTTTCAATATTACATATTTCTCTCTTTAAAATAATTATATATTTATATTTTAAAATTATAAAAACTCACATGTTTGTCCAACTTAACTCTATAATATATAAAATATCTCCAAAAATAATTAAATAATATTTTTTAAACTCTAAATTTATTTTACGATATTGAGTAATAATATGTAGACCATTATACCCTCCCTTCCTTTCTCTCTCTAGTCTTCCGTCTGAGTTCTCTCCAAGAAGTCAAACCCTCCCACCTCCCGCTACAAACCCGTCAAACTCACATATTTCTACCCGCCTTCCCTCATCACTTCTCCTCTCATAGATTTCTTCCGCTCCCTACTCATTTCATACCTTCAAAGCATGGTTGAATCATAAGAGCGATATTTTGCTTAGATTAGTAAAATAAGATCTATTTAGAAATCTTTGTAAAATTTTTTTAAATGAAAAGTTGAGGTCTAGCCAACCAACTTCCTTTCCTTTTCTCCGTGACTTCCCAATTGTCAAACAAGATAAGCAAGAATGTATCTAATAATCAGAGAAAGAAGCCATTGTTGGGAAGAGTGGCATCGTGGATAGAGAGGACATTGTGAAAAGGGAGTCGAAGAGAAAAGGAAAGAGAGAGGCCACGGCTGGGAGTCACGGAGAAAAGGGAAGAGAGAGGCTATCACCGGGAAGAGAGGCCGCCTGGAGAGATAAAAGAAGGCTAAATTGAGAATTAATATAATATTAATGTTACATATGATTGATTGGACAAATAGTGATTTTTTATAATTTTGAAAAATAAATATGTAATTACTGATTTTAGAGGAGAATATGTAATATTGAAACTTTTGAAGGACATGAAATTCCCTTTTTTTTAAATACATGTCATATAAAATATTTTTAATTTAAACAATAGGAGGATTGATATGTCTCCATTTTTTGTACTTCCTTTATGTTTCTACTTTTTAATTTTTTAAAACCAAAATTCTAAAATTTATATGTAAAATAAAATCTTTATATATTATTAATATTATTTTTTTTACATGCACATAAAAATTATTACTGTTCTATTTTGGTTTTATACTAATTAATAAGTTGAAAAATTAACATCCATAACTCATCCACATAGGTGTATTATTGTAAGCTCTTGATATAATAACGTTCATAATTCAAAATGTCATGATCTTTTACATGTGTATAGAGAAAAAAAATATATTATATTTCAAAAAAGAAAATGATAAATCATATTTAACAGTTTTATTTTGATATTTAAGGTTTTAAAATTTTAGTTTACTTCTAGAAATAGAGGCATAATGGAAAACAAAAAATGAAGATATTTGACACTCCTCTTTAAACAAATACTTTCAGAAACAATGTTTAAAAAATCATGGGTGTCAAAGAAAATAAAGACATGAGGTTTCGGAGTTTAAATCATGTGATGAAAATTATTCTGTTATTTGCTAGCAAATAAAATTGACATTGATGATATTACATAAAAGAACTTTGTGATATTATACAAGGAACGAATGTATTAAAGAGCAGATGATATGACATAAAGTTGTTGCGAAAAAGTATAATTTGAAATAAATTTGAAAAAGTATAATCTGTTATCTTTTTCCTCTCTATTTGACTCAGTGAGGAAAAGTATAATTTGAAATAAATTTCTATTTCAATACAATCTGTAATCTTTTTCCTCTCAAGCCCAACACGTCCCTAAAGAGGAAGAGTAAGAAATTTATTATACTAGAGAAATTAAAGTAATGAAAGATGCGAAAGAATAATTTGTTTTCTCTACACCTCAATTTATAAAGAACAAAAAATGTTGATTTGAGAGAGAGAAAATGGAAAATTTAATCTACCCCCCTAAAAGTAAAAAAATTCCAATTTGACTAAATCGAGTTTCTATATTTATTTTATTGATTTTTTTAGTACAATTTCATAGTTGCTCCACATATTTATTCATACACTTGAAATTTATGTCTCAATTTTGTATAAATAAAAAAAAATTTGTAAATTTTGTTAATAATATTGGATAAATAGTATGTTTGTGTATTATAATTTATATCGTTAAAATACTTTAGAAAATAGTAAAAATTACAAATATCCAATATCATAGGGATATTGTTTAGAATTCAGATCATTTCCGGAACTGCACATTCAATTACTAAATCTATATTGTTATTTAATTTCGGTAGAAATCTCAAAAACAGACCTTCTATATTTAAATAAGCACCGAAATCCAATCACTCAGCTGAGAGTTAATCTCAATTCATTAGATTAGGGCTGTCAACGAGCTGGTTCGGGCCGAACTAGGACTTAGCTCGGCTTGCTAATTCTGGACCGAGCTCTTACCGAACGAGCTGGACCTATGACACCCGAGCTCAAACCTCAACTTGAAATCATGACTGAACTCTGGATAGAGACTCGTATTATTTCGACACCTTACAATCAATATATTTAATAAAGGCTTATGTCAAATAACTGGCTTATTAGCCCATCTTAGACAAATAACAAAAAATCCATCAAAATCAGAATAAGCTTGGAACTGGTATCCTACAAGTAGGAGAGAAAACCAATTCTTAAATAGTTTGGTCAATATCAGAGGTTTATGTTGAACCTTTCATGGGTGAAAAAAGATCCAAACTACTCAACATCCAAATCCAAGCCCAATTTTCTAGTAAGGCCTGATAAGGCCCAATATTCAATTTTTCATTCACCTCTACTTAAACTTCCATCTGAGCATACAACCTGATGAGCTTAGTACAAAACGCATTTCAATCATAGGTCCAACATTTGAATAGAAACAAACTCGTCTTGCTGTGTGCAACATTGCTACAGTACACATAAACTAACTTAGTGCCAGCATCAGTGCGTGATAATTCAATTACAAAAACTTGGTGCATAAATGTCAATTTCACATGACACATTATATATATCTCTTTCATTCGTTCATGCATAAACACACATTAGAAGACAAGAACACAAATGGGGCCATGCATGAGAGACGGAGCATCTCTCCTCATAGGAGACAGCTTCATGCTTTGAACTTCTCTAACAAAGTATATATAGCGACCACACAGAGATATTGTTAGGTTTGGTGATGCCATGATGTAGGCATATATATATCATGCAATCCCAATTCAACCAATTTGCATGCTACCAAGGACCCACAAAAAATGTAGCATGTTGGATCCAATAGGTGTGCTCAGTGGTGTTCAGTTATAATTTAGGTCGATTTCAATATTTCCTCGTAGTGGAGAACATATTGGTGCAACTAAATGAGGTTGAGGTATTGTGATGACCTCATATAACTATTCAATTTTAATATTTGTAAAAAAAAAAAAGAAATCGGAAATAATTAATTGGTTTAATTAATTTCCTTCATTTTAAACATATTATGATGGAAGGTCCTTTAATATATATGGGTGGACTTGATATACTGTTTAGGTTTTTTTTTTATTTTTAGTAAAGGTTGAAGGTCAAACAACGACCCAACTATTTAATATCCATAAATGATTCTCTATTCAGATTTCGAACTTGCGACTTCCTACACGGAGAGCATTGTCTTTACTACTAAATTAAAAGTTGGTTCTCTGTTTACGTTTTAATTGCTTGATAATTTTGTTGCTTAAGAGCTATTAAAGAATATATTCTATGCAACGATCTTAGATCGTTGGAATAGAATAGAGATAGTAAAGAAATGGAAAAGAGAGAATCAACAGAGAAAGTAGCAAAGTTTATTAATTTCAAGAAAAAAGAAAAAAGTCTAACAAGCCAACCAAGGTCGAATGCATAACAGCAATTCGCCTATTTTCAATCTAAAAAACATAAACTCCCTCCACAGAGGAGTTTGCCTTATAAAGGCGATCAAATTCGTAAAAAGAAGTAAACGAATTGATTACAGAAAAAACAAAAATAAGAGCTGACGTGGAGTAACAACATCTAACCGCTTCTGCAGTTGTCAGCGAACGGTTGTGCAAAATTCTCCCTCGCCTTCTCCATTTTGTAACTCCAGGTCCTCTCCTTGTTTAATGAACACGCCCCATCTGTCAGAGAACCATAATTACTTAACGGATTATGTCCCTTGTCCTTGCCCGTTAAGCCCAGCACCTCAATTTCTTTATTTAAATTCTGCTCCTCAACGGTCTCCCCCAAATTAACCTCCGCTCGTTGCATTCTAATTAAAGAAATTAAAGAAAGGCCGATATGGACCTAATAAGCCTAATATCATAAGCCAAGGCGTTTAGCAACACTTATTCCTTTAGTCTTCTTAAGCTTTCTTTATAGTCCTTAGTTGCTTAATTCTTCCGAACATCAGTTTCCTTAGTGAGGATTAAGATGACCTCCTTTAGTCTGTTTTTGTTCAAATCTTAATTCACGCTCGCTCATATCTTAAATCACTCATACACAACCGAATATGAACTCATTAGCGCAGATTAAAATTTAATACTAATTTTGTTGTCGATCTGCTCCTTTACAAGTACTAAAGTCTACAATAGTAAAACAAAACAAATGGTGAAAGATGTCATTAACAATTGTTAAAATAATGGTAAAATATGTCAGGAATTTGTAAGATATATGTATAAAACCAAAAATAACTATAAATGGGACTAAAGTGTTTTAGTTTGGAATAACTATACTTGGATTCATTAGAATTCTATTAACTAAATAATGGTGAAAGATGTCAGACATTTGTCAGATATATGTATGAACTATGAACTATGAAACATTATAAATTTATAATATCATTTTAAGGTGCAAATTTTCAATCTGCAATGGTGATTACTACCAAACAGGTATAGAAGAGTCGAATTAAATTGGTAAGGGGTGAAAAATCATGTCATTGATGGGGTAAAAACATTTGAGAAATGATTTATTTTTATTCCATAAATTGCTATTTGGCATGGGAGAAAGAGTCATTCCCTTCCAAAAAATTAATCCAATGCAATACCTGACCATGTACAAGGAGATATGAATCGTTTGTTATAATTTGGCACGAATCGCAAAACGGACCTCTATATTTGAAAGGAAAATTAAGTATCCTCTCAAGTACCGTAAAAGATTCCTTTCTTTACAGTTTGAGATTAACTCTCATCCGCTTTGAGATTCAGGCTAGCGCAGGGACAGTATTATCGGACTTTGAGATCATGCCAAGTTATAAAGAACAGTCCAGATCCACTAATTCTAAAAGATTCTCTATTACGGTACCGTGGAGGATCTGAATTCATATTTGAAATAGGCACCGTGTTGATTTTGCCTCGGCCGAAAGTATTCTATCTGAACATATATACTCACTAAATTCGAACAGGAAAAATGTTGTAATCTCCAACAAGCTATCCAATGCTCAATATATCTGTTCTAGTTGTCACTTGTAGGCTTATAGCTATACGCCTAAAAAAGAATATTGCATTGTGGGGAAGAAGCAGCACAGCATCAAACTAGCGTAAGGAAACAAAAACGATGAAGTTGTACGATATGTATCCGTGAGTACAAAAGAATATGCACCGCCTCAAAATAAAATGATGAAGTTTAGTTACATTTATATTTTCCACTAATTAAGTTCTTTCCTATGGTATACTTTAGTCAAGTATAAAAGTCGAAGGATTAGTTTTACGAATTACTTTGCCAAATTACAATGTATAAAATTGATTTGCTTCATATTTTATGTATGACATACATCATGTGTTTTCAATCAGTTTCTTAAAATTCATGCTAAATTCGTGTTAAATTCATCTAATTCTCGTTTCCTCAAATTAGGTTGTATATATAATATATGAATCTTTACATAATATTTTCCTATTCATAATTTCGTATCAATTCACAATTAAATAACAAGTATTTCTGATTTTGAGAAAAGCAATTGTGATTTTGGAGGAATTTAATTGTGAATTTGGAGGAAATCAATAATGATTTTTAAATCAAAAAATTACATTAATAAAATTATAAATATGACAACAATAATTTTATAACAATACTTTCAATATAACATTATCTAATGTAACCACAATATATTTCAAATTTTATTCTCTAGCAGGGGGACTAAGGCAAGTAGAGATGGCGGTAAATTAACTCTTTCTCTAGCTCACCGCGTAAATACATTTATGATGTTTTAGAAAAGAAGAAAATTTAAAAGATTAATATTTTACAATTTTATTTATTAATTATGTAATTATAATATAATTATCAATTATGTCATATTATCAGTTATGCTAAAGCAAATTCAGTTTCAACTAATGAATTTTTATGATTATCAATTATATTATATTATCGGTTATGCTAAAGCAAATCCAACCTTTGTATCTAATGAATTTTTATAATATTGAACCGTAATGAGCTTCTATGATATTAGAATACCGTTTGCACAACCTTTTTTTTTTTAACTTCTATGATCTGAGATTCTATGGTAAATTTAACGGAAAAAAATATATATAATCAAGTTGGCAAATTTTAGACTAAACCACACCGGCAACCTCTTTTTCTTCTTTGGATGAGAAAATATAGATTAATTATGCACTCAAATAAATTTATATCTGAGGTATAAATCACCAAAAAATAAAAATGAAGCATGTAAAAAAATTAACAAATCTCAAAAACTCCGACACTATTATGCATTTGGGATAACAAATGAAAAAATGTTCGACCTTACTAACCTTTAATTAATTGAATTAAATTAGTCAGACTATAAACTCTACTCCAACAACAATATTTCATTTCAAGGGTTTATATATTACAGAAAAAGACAACAATTTGAAAACCTCCTAAATAAAGGTAAAAAGAAACATTCTTTCTTGAATGAATGGTTAATAGAAACATTGTAAAAAGAGGGAAGATTCATTTACCACATATATTATCTCATCAATAACAGCTATCATACTTCCTAGGAACAAGACAAACGGAGTTAATTCCTCCTCTCCACCTACGTGTGCATAGTGGACCACGCTCTGGTAATAACACCATACCAGATCTCCTGAAAATCTCTCACCTTTAACAGAACAACACTCTTTCTTACATAAGCGCAACCGCCATTAAAGACACCCCCTCAGCATGATGACATGCATGGAGGAAGAAAAATTAAAGAATGAAGCAGCAAAACAGGAGAAGAAACAGGAGAGAAGAAAAATTTAATGGGAAGACGTACTAGAGAGAGAGAGAGAGAGAGAGAGAGAGAGGGAACTGAGAACTGATACGAAAAAAACAGGAGGCCATGTTTCATGTTGGTGCTCATATATGCTCAGAGAAAAGCGCTGTGTGGTGGGGCTGTGTCTGTGACTGTGCATGGGAAAGCGTGGGGGCAAAAGACAAAGACAAGGGATTGCCATGTAGACAAAGCTTGTAACGGATACTGGTATCATCTGGGTATTTAATGGAGGGGTTTGCTAGCTGACACAATAGCAGTCATAAATGTAACAAGCGGATACTAGCTTACTGCTTAGCTGTATGTTAGAGAGAGAAAGAGAAAGAGGGTTTGGTCTCGTGATCATCCTTCTGCCATGGCTATTAACATGGCTAAACATCAGTGTCCATTAAAAGCAACAAGAGAAAGAGAGAGAATTGATTCTAGTCCTATTTACTATCCAACTCTAATAGGCAGGGAGAACCCGGAGAAGGAATGAATAGAGATGGGTTCAATAACTCCCCCAAAAAATTAATAAATGAAATGAATGTTGTATGCACATGTGTAGCAGTGTAGTCCTACGCAGACTCAGATTACAAAATGCCACAGTGAATTTTGTGGTGGTCAGTTAATCGGATTAAATGGAGCTAGTCAGAAATCAGCCTTACACAGCCTTGCACAGTTCTTAAAGAAATACATACATGCATGAGAATCTGAACACTAGTAGGAGAAGAGCAAAAGGCAAAGAAGAAAACAAAAAGAATTACAAAAGAGAAGGAGAAGAATACAACAGTGTTAATTTCCTTCATATACTCTTCTTCTCCTCTCATGCCTTGTTAAATTGAGTCTTAATTATCATTCCAATATTACCATTGTTCAATAGAACTAAATTTGTCTAAAATGAGTAAAATTAGCAATGGCCTAATTGGTTCCCTTCCAACCAACATCAAATAACACATTCCAAATTAAACACCTCAAATTCCACCATGCAACCAACATGAATAAAATAAGAAGAAAACCAACCTAAAAACTAAAAAGTAAGACCCAAAGTAAAAAAAAAAAAAAAAGGCAACATTAAAATAAGAAAGATAAAAAAAAAAAACCAGAGAGAAAACTAGCCTAACCAGACAGATAGATGATAAATAAAGAGAAAAACCAAACATCAAAGAAACCCTAGCTAAGCTAAGCTAAGCTATCTCTCATTCCAATTAATCCATCTAGGGTTTCTTACCAAGAGTATGCTTGTTGTTGTGCATCCAGACCTTAAGCACATGACGCTTCACCGATAACTCGTTACAGAACTGCTGCACGGCTTGCTCGTCATGCTTCTGGATCCGCCACCCGACCTTCTCGGCAAACGCCAACATCTTATCCTTCTGCTCCTGAGTAAACTTGGTCCTGAATCGCTTCTTACCGGATCCAGACCCGGACCCGGACCCTGATGCTCCAATCCCCATCATCATACCGCCGCTACCGCTGCCTCCCAATCCCATCATGCCCATCGGATGCGACACATCCTCCCCCTCATCCCGGCTATGTCCCCCGCCTCCAGAAGTCGACGGCAACGCTAGCGGCACTGGCCTATGTGCAGCTGCAGCTGCAGCCGCAGCAGCTGCCGCCGCCATGTGGTGATGGTGTAAGTATCCAGCAGGGGTACGGTAGTAAGGCGAGAACTGCTGGTGAGGTTGGTGATATGTCGTGGAAGGGTCTACGATTGCTCCCGTAGGGACAGAACTCGGGCCAGCACATCCCGTTGCATCGCCCTCCTTACGGTGGAAATTGCGGTGGCAGTTGCAAGCGGCGCAGCGGAGGGCATCAATTGTGCCTTCCTCTCCTGCCGCTATGAACTCTCCGCAACCATCGACTGCATGGCCACCAATCCCAACTGCATGATTTTTTAAGCATTCACGGTAGCGACCACCACCACTGCTGCTTCCGGTAGGGCTCTTGCGGGGACCCGGCCCGGGCACGGGTTCAGGTCCTGGTGCCGAGTTGAGTGGCTTCGGGCCAGAAGAATTCGGCATGATTGGAGGGAGCTGGTAACCGGGTCCCACCGGAGGGACCCCCATCTCCTCCTCTTCCTCCTCCTCCTCCTCGGCTTCATCGTGGTCGTCGAAATCCATGGAGCATGTATCTAATCGGGTTGGAACGGAGAGGTAGCGGAGAGAAAAGTTTCTTTTTTTGGTTGGTTTTTCTCTGGTGATTATTGATCGGATTTCTTAGTGCTAAGCTAAGCTTGAAGAGTTAAGAGATGGGTCATGGGGATAAGAGAAAGAGAAAGGCAGAGATAGAGAGAGAGCAAAAAAAAGCAAGTGACCATCAATTTCTGAAGCACCGCTCTTGAGAGCTTATTAGCGCTGATATAAACGCTCTCTCTCTCTCTTTCACACACTCTCTCCTGCTCTCTCTTAATAGCACTGGTAGACTATTATTATACAATCTTTTCTGAAAGCGGCTCTCTTTGCTGTGTGGTTGCGAAACAAAAAAAAGAAAGAAACACACACCCTAGTAACTCTTTTCTCTACCTCTCTCTTGTCGTTATCTTCAACTTTCCCGGTCAACACCGCCCAGGGCCACCGGGTATACCCGGTCAACTGAGTAATTCAGATGTGGTTTGTGTAATTATTGAAGGTTTTCACTTTCTAGTTACCCGTGGTGAATAGTAAAAGCGTCGCGTCAAAACGAAATGACCGGGGCAACAGAGGAGTAAAAAATGCAGAAGAAAACAAAAATTACCCAAGTCAGCATTGCTCATTTCATTTCAATTTTTACGGTCTGTTTTGACCGCGTCAAAAAGAACAAAAGAAAAAAAAAAAAAAGAGAAAAGAAAAAGACCGGTTTGATTGGTATAAGGCTTACACACCTATTAATCAACCTATCCTCGGCACAGGGAGCGTAGGTAACGAGACATGGAAACATAAATATTATTTGGAATTTACTTGGGGAAAAGAGAAACCAAATCACAGTAGTAATAATTTTTAATCTGAGATGAAAGAGAAAGAGGATATATATATAGATATATATATATATTCTCATTAAATATACATGTACAAGTACATGCGAGACTTCCGACAAGTAGTGACGCTGTCCGGGCGTCAACATGCATTGAAAGACTAAAATTTAAACTGTTGTAAATTATATTTTTTTTTTATCAATGGTCAAATATTTGCAGTTTGACCAAAATGAAGATTTTTTTTGAAATATTTTTACGTTTGACAATTATATTTATACGGGAGAATATTTTTTCCCGGGTGTCCGTAGAAAAAAAAATGATACCAATAACTGCACACAGAATTTTTTTTTTATGTATTTTGCCAGTGGGAAATTTTTTATTGGTAGTAATTAATAGAAAAGAAGAGTGACAAATGGTAAGATTACAGTAATATTTATATTGATAGTAAGATCGGTAGAATTCTACCGATTTTAACTTTTTTTTTTAATCTGATGTATAGATGGAGAGAATTCTTATATTTGATTTCTAGTAAAATACGAAAAAAATTTCAAAAAATAGATGGAATGTTTTTATATATCTAAAATTTTTTTTATAAATTTATAAATATATTTAAACTCTACGTATTAAATGCACGTAAAAATAGTTAGTTGGCACAATTTATTGCTGGTATATACATCACTCTTCAAAATTATGATTCATTAGTAACTTTATTGGGAAACTATTTTTCTCCGGACAAATAAATAATCCTTAATTAAATATGAAATATTATTTTTTGCTTTTAAGAATTCTTATGACATGGAGAATAACATAAAATTATGTTACAATTTTTCTAATTTAGCTACAAATTTGAAATTTGATCAAAAATTTAAACTTAAATTTTGTTAAAAATTAAACAATGCCAAGTAAGAAGATGTACATTATTTCCTAAATTAATTAATGTCTTCCTCCCCACATATAATGTCCCCTATTGAATAAAAAGAATTAAATCCTTCAATGAAGCAAAAATATTGTGCAAAAATCAAAGCCCACAAAAAACTATTACCAGAAATCATATATTTATGAATTATAACAAATATAGTTGAAGACTAAGTTATATAATAATTTGAACTTTTACAAACATTTTTTCTAGCAGTATAGTTTCAATAATTCTCAATAGTTTAGTAAATACCATAAAAATGATACAGAATGCATAAAATCATAATTCTGCATAGTGATGCAAATAGAGGGGAAATTTTGTGCCAGGTAACTAGTTTTAGTGGCATTTAATAATTAGTTGAGTTTAGAGTGTTTATTAGGAGTAATAGCAGAATAAGATAAAAAAAAACAGTTTCAGTGCTCTTAAAATTAAGTTTTGTACTGAGAATATTTTTTTTTACTGAGAAGGGAAGTAACAGAATGCTCTCACTTTTGTACAGAGAAGAAAAGTAACATAATTCTCTTAATATTACTTTCCTTTATTAACTTCTTTTATTAATTAGAAGAGAAAGAAAGTGAAAAGACAGAATTGGTATATTCTCCCTAAAATGAACCCTTCAAATATCTACATACAGTCAACATTATTTTATTTTTCAATCAGGTCGGATCTGATTCTTTCAATAATTTTTATATCCAACCTGGCCCAATACAAGATCAAATTTAAAATATGTTAAATGTTCTTCTTTAATAATTGAAGTCTCAAGTACAAGCCCTAATGACATCATATATTGCTTTCCAACCCAATATAACATATTAAACTAATTCAGAAAATTCATTAAAATGTTCAAACAAAGCAGAATATATTAAAAATATTAGGTTAAAAAAATAAATTCTTATCGACATATTTTTACTGGTTGGGTCGGGTACGAGGTGACCCATCGGATCGTGTCATAAATTGACATTGCTAATCTTGTCAAAAAAAAATCGATTATCAAATATTTTGGAATGATCACAATTTTTAGAAATATATGAAATATTTTTTTTTTTTAAGAAAAGGATAGGTGGAAATATTATTTGGATATTGTCATATCAGTTCAATAGCCTACCAAATAAAATATTGTCATAGAGGGAATTGAATTTTCTTTAAAAACATTTAAAACATTTTACTATTGAATTGAATTAGTAGAATTAATGACACCCATATAACGCCAACACCTAAAAAGTATATAATATATTTCTATAAAAAAATTTGTCAAATTTATGCCCACTAAGCCCAATTTTGGTAAATTAAATGGAAATTTGTTATTGGTAGTAATTGATAGAAAAGAAAAGAGACAAACACTGATCTAAACTAGTTTTTTTTTTTTCTTTTAATTTTTTCTAGTAAAATATTTTTTTTCAAAAATAGATAAGGTATCTTAAAATTTAGATATATCAAAACATTTCATCTATTTTTGAAAAACTTTTCATATTTTACTAGAAATCAAATATAAGAATTATCTTCATCTATACATTAAATTAAAAAAAGTTAAAATCAATAGAAACTCTACCAATTTTATTACCAATATAATTATTACTGTACTCTTACCATTTGTCTCTCTTCTTTTCTATTAATTACTACCAATAAAAAATTTCCAAATTAAATTGGAATGTGACATCAGCAGAGTAACAAAAGACGTCATGATTTGAAACGAGTTGACCCACTTAAATCCAATTCTCACCGGTTTGCCGCCTTAATTGGCCATTTAAGGAGAATTGAAGAAAGCATCATAAAACGCTGGTTTTGTCTCATTTTCATTCTCCATGTTTATCCAAGAATTGCCATTACTACAATGGGATGAGATAAGGAAGCCACTACTCTACAATTGTCACCTTAGAATATAAATCTAAAGTGCATACAATTCAATTTGCTCACTTGTATAGTTATCAAAAAGCCTTTTCATAATAATCGGACGTAAATTGATTTCTTGAACAATAAAAATTGGTAAAAAAATTCAGCAAAGATATCGTAATTTATTGCGCATAATTACATTTTAAAAAATGATATAGATGACAATTAATATAATTTTTTTATCATCTTTTAAAAATAAATAAATAAAATTGATATAGATTTAAAAAAAATTCAATTTTATCAAAGATGTAGCTAATAATTGTGCACCACCCAACGCAGGGACGCAACTATTAGTTGCGCATCCAACTGAGCCAGCCACTCAGTTCATTTGATGGAAAAATTGGATGCGCGGCTAATAGGTGTGTCCCTCTCTTGGTTGGTGCACAACTATTAGCCTTGTCCCTTGTAAAAATAATTTTTTTCCATAATATGTCAATTTTGTTTATTTTTTTTTAAACAATGGTAACTAAAACAATTTGGCACATTAACATTTCAACTTTTCACCGGTAAACACGAAATATTATGTAACAATTATAACTACATTGTATAGATAGTTAGTGAATATTTAATGGATATTTAAGACATTTTCTGTTAATCAAATTAATTAATACTAAATTGATTAAGAAATTATAATATTCATATTATACCACTACAAAGTCCAAATTGCAATTCAAAATATACCTAAGTAATATCATAAACTATCTATCTTTTTCTATTCAAAATACCTAAGATTCATAGCATAAATTATCTATCTTTTTCAATTCAAAATAACCTAAGCATCATGGCATAAACTATTTACATTTTTTTCTATTTGAAAGCAAAAACAATATGAGAATTAAAAAAATGTGGTCCTTAAAAGAAATTTTTTTGGGCCTTAAATAAAAAGTCTATGAGCATATAGCATGTGTTATTTGCTCTACACACCACGCGTTATTGCGGACCACTATTACCTCTATAACGATCATAAGCTGAAGTAGCGCACTTTTCTCTCATATCTTAGTTTTTAATGTAAAAAATATTATAGCGTGTTATTTAGAACATTGGTCATAAGATATATAAAATGACTTTTATGCTATTAATAATAACATTTTATGTAATATTTTATTCATGTGGTTTAATAAATAGACAAGATGAGTAATGTTCTTTTGCATTTGTGAAAATATTTTTTTAGTTTTATTTCTTATCACGTACGGTTCACTAATTAAATGTTTGGGATAGTCCAATAGAGACCATATCACTTTTAATTAAGTAGTGAGAGCAAAACTAGGGTGTGATGTGCTCACACCGTGAGCGCACCTCCTATAGAGCGCATTTTCAAAGTTCAAATAGTTGATTCGAACATTCCAACGTGTTCTTCATATTAAAATGTGCTTGGAAACCAAATTTTACATTTTTTGGAAATTTTTTACTATTTTTTCAGAATTTTTTGTTTTTCAAATTTCAAATTATTGTTTAGTTTAATAAAAATTCTGAAAAAAATAGTAAAAAATTTCCAAAAAATGTAAAATTTGGTTTCCAAGCACATTTTAATATGAAGAACACGTTGGAAGGTTCGAATCGACTATTTAAACTTTGAAAATGCGCTCTATAGGAGGTGCGCTCACGGTGTGAGCACATCACACCCTAGTTTTGCTCTAAGTAGTGATATATTTTATATTTTTAGAAAAGGGGTAAGTTTTTAATTAAGTAGTGGATGTTCTTAAATTCTCCCACTACTGAAGTATAAGTTAAAAACATTAATAATGCAGAAAAAAATTTAAAATATAACATAAAAGTACAAATAATTCCAAACCATATATTTAAAAATTAATTTCGGCCACTACATCATGTAATATACATCATATTTTACTATCTACATTTTTTATGTCAGAAAAATATAAACAAAAAAAAAATGATTATTTATATGGATTCTGGCACAAGTAATTGCAGGTGAGACCAGGGTATAATAGACATCACAATCTGTCAACTAATTCTGTTTTTGTTTCATCAAATTTAGGCCAAGTGCGCTATATACTTTGTTTCTTATACGGGTGTCAACGGTTTTACTTAATCAATGGGAACACATGGCATGCATATACAAACATGCTTCAATTTAAGTATTGAGCTATTTTAGCTAATTTTAAATTATATTTTGGTGCGATGGTGGGATTGGGATCCCAATCTAATAAAAGGTCAAATTCCTAATATACAAATAAAAGGTCAAATCTAAAAAAATAAAAGCATAGGAAATTAACCTTGTACTGTACTGTGTAAATGGTGTTAATTTAAATCCTATAGGGCTCTTTTCCAAAAAAAAAAAAAAAAAAGACAAATGCAAGTTTTTATTATAAGCAAAATGAATGTTTTGTTTATCAAATTCAAACATTTATAAAATTAAATATTTTGATTGTTGACGAAGCTTCTAGTTTATTAACGATAATTCAATATTTGTTTATTATACTTAATTATATGAAGAAGGAATATTTAGATAATAAAATAAGTGCTCATTCACTTATTTGAAATTTGAATAATATATAATTATTAAAGATCGAAGTTAATACAAACGAGGGGTAAAATAGGGGTAAACTAAATTAAGGGACGAATTAATTCAGTATAAGTTATTTCACCTTTTCAGATAGATTAACTTACTCCATACTTATTTCACCTGTAGATTCCACTTTCATAGAAAAATGTTTATTTTCCAACATCTTACTTCTCTAGATGGATTAATTTAAATAATGATTAATACTATCAAACAAGGTGTAGAATATGAGAGTAACATCGAGTAAGTAATTTAATCCTTATTAACTTTACTCCACAATCAAACATGGCCATAGATCATGTTTAATTCTGGAGTAAGTGATGGAGTACACTTTTACTTCACTTTTAAGCAGTCAAATGAGGAGTAAATGAGTAAGATAGATTAATATTTGAGTTAATCCGTAATAAGATACTCCACCTCTTCAGGTTGAAAAGCTAACTCCACCAGTGGATCCCGCAGTTAGATTAACATTCACCTTATAATTTTATCTCTTTTCATCAACTTACTCCACCAAACTCCAACCAAACATATTAATTCAATCTATCTTAGCTTGGAGTAATTTAATCTGGAGTAACTTTACTCCACAACCAAACAAGGCTAGAATTGTTAACGGTTTTAACCATTGCTATTAAATCAGAGATAATTAATTTATTATTTGATTTCAATGCCGAGTGTTATACATTAACAATAGGATTTACAATTTTGACCTATACTGAACACACACATATCGCATTTGCACTCTCTTTCTCATTTCCTGATTATGTATATTATATAGCTTAAAAAAATCGCTACAAAAATCTGTGTCTGCGAAAATAAATACAATATCGGTATTTTCACAGACACTTCCGTCAATAATAATCATATTCTTATGAATAACAATTTCTATCGGCTTAATTTATTTATTTATTTCAATGCCGGGCTTTAAGACGGATGCGGATGCAGATTGAATCGGATGTTTATTAAAAAAATATTAAAATTCATAATATTTAATTTAATTATAATGATAAATAACATAATTTTTCATAATATATATTAAATTAAATAGTATATGCTACTATTTTGATACAAATTAAAATGTAAAATAATATATGTATTCGTATCCACACATGCAGGTATTTGAATATAGAATATTCATATCTAATTATTCAAATACGGATTGAATATTAATATTATCCACTATGTTTAATTACAATCAAAATGGAAGTATTAATCATTCGTGTAATGGTTCTTTTATTCAGAGTTAATTGTTATTAACATAAAATGCAGATCTGGTACAGTATTTTTTCTCTCAAGAAGCTTGGTACAGTAACTATTAGAGGCACTGGATACCCCGAAATTTTTATTTATAACATTTTAAAAAAATAAATTAACCAAATAACCATCGTTTCTGGTCAATTCTAAATCTAACACGGCCGCACCGGTATTCCGCGGACCCAAATGCTTGGGACCGCACAGACATTCTGCGGACCCTTGACTGGGTCCGCAGAACCATTCTGCGGCACCTCTTTTTTTTCTTTTTCTTTTTTGTTGTTTTGCCGAGGCATAGGCTGATATCTCGCGGATATCTCAAACTTTTTGTTTTATATAATTTTTTGATTTCTAGGGATGCGTGCAGCAAAAGTTTGGAACGGAAATTTAAAAAAAAAAGGGTCCGCAGAATGGTTCTGCGGACCCATTTAATGGTCCGCATCGGCATTCTGCGGCCTCGCTGAAATGGGTCCGCAGAATGCCGGTGCGGCCGTGTTAGATTTAGAATTGGCCAGAAACGATGGTTATTTTATTAATTTATTTTTTTTAAATGTTATAAATAAAAATTTCGGCTGGATACCATTGTATCAGTATCTAGACAGCGTTTTGTGGCATTTGGATATCAGTATCCAAATGCCACAAAACGCTGTCTAGATACTGATGCAAGGGTACCGTAAAAGATTCCTCTCACTTTACGTTTTGAGATTAACTCCCACTCACTTTGAGATTCGCACTATTGCAGGAGACATTATTATTGGGCTTTGAGATTCGTGCGAAGTTAAAAAGAACGGTCCAAATCCGCTAATTCTAAAAGATTCCCTATTATGGTACCGGGAAGGATCTGAATTCCCCAATTCAAGCGCTAGTGCACATTATGTCTTGCACCGGTACATACATTCATCAGTACAATCCTTGTGAGAAGTAGACATACGTTGAGAGGCAGATCTACTCACAATTAATAGAGGTTAATTGACCTCTATTCATTTTAAAAAAAATTGTACTTGATACGATTTTGATGTATAATTTATAATAAATGTTATAAATACTATAAAATTGACCTCCAAATTTTTATTAAAATTTTATAAGATTGACTTCTATATGAAATTTTTTAGATTTTATAACTTGAAAGTCTGTTATTGCCCTTTATACATCCATAACAGTCTTCTTTGACAGATCAATCCATTTTGGAATTCGTATCCTTTGCATTAATTCAACTTTTGAGTTAATGCAAAATGAATTTGGACCGTCCGATCTGTGTTGGCACGAATATTAAAGTTGTCCCGTGCGTTTCATGTGGGACCAGATTAGGCCGGATTTTGATCGGCCGAGAGTTGAGTTAATGCAGAATGAATCTGGAACGTCCGATCCGTGTTGGTACGAATATTAAAGTTGTCCCGTAAATTTCACCTGGGACTCGGATCCTGATCAGGCGGCCGAGAGTTGAGTTAATACAGAATGAATCTGGACCGTCTGATATATGTATTGGCACGAATATTAAAGTTGTTTCATACGTTTCATCTAGGACTAGATTAGACCAGATCCTGATCAGACGGCCGATGCATTAATGCGGACCCATCCGTTACTTTCGCCAGTCAACAGGCTCTGTTGAGGCCTTGAGGGTCTGATTAAAATTTTGCATGCTGCTACCTTTGGATGAAGTACGTTGCCCGATTTGGGTTTGCTCTCTGCTAGCTGTTACTTTCAGGTAAGCTGGCTCCGAAATTTTTAAAAATACCATTTTTCGAAAAAAAATAAAACAAAAAATCATGTTTCTTTGGAATTTCTGGATCTACTCAGGCCACACCGGTATTATGCGGCTCCATTTAAGAGGGTCCGCAGAATGCCGGTGCCCCCCTTTTATTTAAAAATCTGAAAGCTGTAATTTTTTGTTGGTTTTTGTTATTAGTATGGTTTTATTTGTTTAGGTTGTAGTTTTTAAAATTATTTTATTTGTTTTGGGTTTTGTTTGAAATGTTGTTTAAATTTAAAATTTGTTTCACTAATAGAATCAAATACTTTACAAATGTCGTTCGTTTGAAATATTTTAGAAATGTCGTTCGTTTGAAATGTCGTTAGATTTGACAATCAGAAAACTATAGTGAAGAAACAAATTATAAAAAAGATTCTTACACTAGCGCGACATCTATGTGACGGTGATGCTCAGCTAATGGGGGATTTGCAGATCTTGCCTCGGCCACGTAATCAGCACGCACGAATCCCCAGTTCTTGCCCGCAGTGGTCTCCCTGGCATGATGAAGTTGTCGCCACACCCCTCGTTGATCGGTGCCGGGGGCTGAGCTGTCTGATGCAATCCAAACTGTCTCATGACCCGACCGGGATAATGATGCTCTATGATCTATATATTTAATTATGTTAGGTTGCTTCTACTAAATTAAGTTGCAGTGTTGAGAATTAATTAAATTAAATTACGGTACCTGAAAACATATGAGCGACCTCTGCACGCCAGAAACGCTCCTGCTGCCGACATCGCTCAGGCAATACCTCGAGGAAAGTCCGATGTCCCCCATCTACCTCGACCTGAAATCACAGATTTAATAGCATATATCAATTCAAACAACAAAATATGAAAAAAAAAATCAAATTTAAAATAAAATTAGATTCACATATTCTCTGTAGGGCTCCCAGGTCACAAACTCTGGATCATCTCTCATATGCTCAATCTCCTGTCTCCAGAATGTGATGCCGAGTGACGAGCCATGCCCTGCCTAGACCCAAATCTTCGGATAGCAGTACTTGGCGCCCTATGCAAGGTAGTTGTTTGGCTCGTGCTTGTCCCATTCCGGCACATCTGTCTTGTTAGCCAGGACTGGACGGCCAATGATCAGATGTGCGTAGGACCAATGTTGTAGTAACATGCATGGTCCATATATAGGTCTTGTTCTTCTTCAGACAAGCATTGTTAATACCCCTGTACAATTTACAATGTTAGTCTTACTTATACTGAAATATAGAACAATGAAAAAATTATAAAATTATAAAAATAAATTTTTGACCTACATAAGCATACCAGCATGGCACTACCCCAATTGTACCTGCCCATAGTGGACAAATCGCGCAGAAGCTCAAGGTAACATAGCTGCACCTAATTTCCGTGAGAATCCAGGAATAATCGACCTGTAATCATCTCCAGAATATATGCGCGCAGGTACCGGTCAACAACCACTTGTTATTTATTTAAATTAGAACATTGTTTAAAAGTAAATCTGATATTATTAAAATTAAATAAGGTACAATTTACATACCTGATCTGGACGATCCGGATAGTCCCAAATAATATGATCTGGACTCACCGGCATTTTGCGGCCCCTCCCCAGGGGCCGCATCGGCATTCTGCGGACCCCCTTAAATGGAGCCGCGGAACACCGGTGCGGCCTAGATAGATCCAGAAATCCGACCAAAATGTGGTTTTTTGGTTTATTTTTTTTTCGAAAATTGGTATTTTTTAAAATTTCGGAAGCTGGCTGCTGGATGAGAACCATAGGTTAAAATGAGTACTACTATTTTCAAATTATATTTTATTTATAGAAAATATTATAAAATAATAGATGAAAAGAAAATGATTACCTTGTAATTTAATACATAGATCCATCGGAAAAAATTCTCCTGCTTCAAACTTTGGATCCAACAAATTTGTACTGATCCAAAATGTTTTTTTTTTTATTTTTTTTTTCAGGTTGCTTTGCATCATCTGTGGTCTCCACATACTAATAAGTGGGTCCTACTTTTCACCCTTTGTTGTAAGAGAACGGAGTAGGTCCGATGCCTATCGGACCTACTCTAAGTTCAACGAGCATTCTGACCGTCCGATCTAATTTAAGATTTGTACGCACGAAAATTGAAACAGACATGCACGAAGTTTAAAGAGTTCCGTGCGAATCTTGAAGCAAATCGACGGTGATTAAACTCATCAAACCAAAGTAGGTCCGATGGACATCGGACCTACTCTCAAGTGTTGTTGTAATGTTACATTGTCTAAGACTACATATAAATATAATTTAAGGCAGATAGGAAAAATAATAAATTTGGAGGGGTGGGTGGGGGGGGGAGAGATTTTTCATGTCCCATTATCTATCTAAATTTCAAATACTCTTTTTGTTTTCCTCTATTATTTTATAATATTTTTCATAAATCAAAAATTTTCCTATTTTGAGGTTGCAATAATCATAATAAGGTGGCATGTACCATATTTTTTGTCACTTTCCCACATTCTTTCATCATTAGTCGAAATCAAAGTCAATTAAAGTAAGTTACAAGGAGGTTCCGTGATCAAACCTTACCCAAAAATTCAAAGCTAAATTACACACTTGAAATGCATTTGTTTCGCATTTATGACTACACATGCATTCAGTTCAACCAAAAAATAAAATTGTGCGTACGATTTATATTTTTTGGCGAGATTTATGAGTTTGCATAATTAATGTCTTAGTTAATTTTATTATTTCAAATATGAGCCTTCAAGAATCAAGAACTAGTACCACTCTATTGAGTGTGTACATATTTTTTTTTGTACAAAGAAGTTTAGAATTTTTCATCTGAATTTCGAACATGTGACATGTCATATAGAAACATATATTATTTTTTTTTTCACTTGATCAAAGATTAATTTTTTTTTTCTGTTGAATACACAGTTAATTAATATCGTGTTGTAAGATCAATTCAAACAAAGAATAAATGTCGATACCAAATTCATACGCAAGTCTAAGTTAAATTTATACTCTTTTTTATTACCCAAAAAAAACACTTGGAGCTAGAGGTGAAAACGGAGCGAATACGGAGCAGATAGTGATAAAACCATATCCATATCCATATCTCTTTTTAATTTTCCTGATACATATACGGATCGAATATCAGCCGAATACAGATACGAATACGGATATGGATCAGATCGGATATTTATTAAAATAATATTAAGAAATACCAAAGTTCATAATATTTATTAAAATATATGATATATATCTACTATTCGGATACATATAATTGAAACATAAAACTATTTCAGTATCCATATTCACATGGATATTCAGATATTAGATATCCACCTCTAATTTTTCGAATATTAATCAAATACGGATTGAATATTATCCATACCGTTTTCACCCCTAGTTGGAGCGGCCTAATAATACAAAAATTAATAACAGGTATATAATAATTACATGCAAGTACTGAAGTACAATATTACTTTTCTCTGAGATATGTATAAAAACTGCAACACCTTTTGCCACCTAATTCAAACCCAAATCCCAAATATGAGGATGATTAGTGGAGATAAAATGGTCCCAATAGATAATTTTCAACCTTTTCATTGGTTGGAAGTGTGAAATAAAAAGCCTTATCTATGCTAAAACCTTATCTTGATGAGGAGGTTAGGCGCCACAAATTGCTATTCTCACTAATCCTATGTGGTCCGGGATTCCAGTTGAGATTTGATTTCTGAATATCAGATTTGGATTTTGTTTTGGACTTTCTCTACACTTTTTTTTATGTGGTCCATGCATAAATGGAGTCCACGTTTTCGATTTCAACAGAACATGAACTGAATCTATATATTTCTTGGTTGAGAAAAAGATAGACAATTTAGTTATTTATTTTTTTAGAATTGATGATGCAATGTATACACTTATACCCATTATTTTGAAAAGGGAATTGGATATATTTTCTTTTGAGGGTTTTGAATAAATTTTATTATTATGATATTTACACGTCCAATATCATCCATTGTTATTATTTAGTTTCAATTTTACTTGAACTTGTTAATATCTTTATTAAAATTATAAATATAAGTATTGTAAATGATATATTGATTCTAATTGATTTTCACAATTATTATAGTGGAAATCTATAATAATGAATGTGAACTCTTTTATCACAGGAGAATCAGTTTTTGATCTAGCAGTAGAAAAGTATGTCCTCCAATATAAAATATTATATGTTCAAAATTCGGACGATGAATTGTTTATAAATATTAAAACTTAATAAGAAAAATATATCTCCATTTTTCTCTATAAATAAAACCTGTTGTCACACTAATGCAGCATCATATATGATCAATCTTCCACAAGTGTACCCAATACAATTTTTCCACCTTTTAAATTTGGAAATTATGGATAAGGAAAGTAATTAGAGAATTAGTAATTAACTAAGAACTGACAACATGTTGTGATTGATTGATTGCGCAACTCTACGCTGCAGTACCGTACACCTGGTGTCACTCAAAACATACCTATTTCTGGTTAGGTCAAGCTTGACCTAGCAAGAATATTTGACCCCTCACATTCACATCACATGGGCCGGTTTCACAAACAAAGTCCATGTAAGCATGTAACAAAAATTGATACCAGTCTCACAGATATAGCGTGTGACAGTATGACAACACTATCTATGAGAGAGAAAAGGAGGAGAGAGATTTGAGATTGTATTGCATGGTAATGGTATGGGAACTTCTGGTAAAGACATGTGGTGAACTGAGAAGTTGCTCAGAATGCAGTCAATGCACAGTTGATTAATTAGCTCTTCTCTTTTATTGCAGTAATAACATGTACTTGTTATAATTAGATGGGTATTTGTGTTGTGTAGTTCTTTATTTTGTCTCATTTATTTATTGGAGATTTGGCGTTTATCAGATTGCACCAAGTCCCAAGATGTAACGCTTCCTATTCATCTACCCTTTCAGCCTTGGCTCTTCTCAATTATTATTTTCTTCCTTTTAATGGAAACTTGCGGTTAGGACCATGTTATTTCATAATTCATCCAGTATTGAATGTATGTACCCTCTGTTTTTAGTGTTGTACTTGGTAGTTCTACACATTAGATACTGGTATTCAGATGACAGGAGTTGTTACTAAAATTACGAACATAGCCTACGAATTTTTTTTCTGAAAAAAAAATATATATATTTCGCCGATCAAGTATCTTTTAAGTGGTGTCTATTGGAATTTGAACTCTAAGGTTCTATTCATAAAAAAAAAACTCTTTTTTATTATAACATATATATAGTTGTTGTTGCTTAATTAATTTAGGAACAAAATATAGTTGTTATTCGCTAATTAGTAGTAATTTTTTCTGTATAAAATTTTGAAACTACATATAAAAAATTGAGATGCCACATGTAAGTATAAAGAAGAAGAGAATTTGTTTTTAATCTAGTAATAAAGATAATATTCTCTGCATGGGACGTTATATATTTGGAATTAATCTGAATGAAAGATCTTATGTGAATATTACATAGTTGGATAACTTGAAAAAAATATTTATATAAAGAAGAAAATGTTCAATACAGCATATTGTTAGCTAGGTACAACAATAAAAGTGGCTGAGTAAGAAGGAATGGCCAGGTGCCACACCCTTTTACTTGGTACAGGGAATGAAGAAATAGAACAGGGACAAGGATAAAAGCATGCATTACCAGTATTTAAGGGTATTTTGATCAATACTGGGGTTTTGTAATAAGTTTATTGATTTGTGATTATTTTACTTTTTGTTGGTTGGCTTTAAGGCATTGTAATATATGGCTTTTAGTTTAGTTTTATAATCTGTATGAGTACCAGATAGATGGTACCAGTAAATTCTGTATGCTTTCTTCTAATGAAAATTGGTGGGCATAATCCCACTTATTTCAAAAATAAATAAAATAATACATCATATGGCTCCATAAAAGCTCATGTTAATATTCATAATACTAATGCCAGTATAGTAAATAGCCAACACTTAAAGCACTATAACAAAATGGGTCACAGCTACAGATTAAGATTAGTTGGATTTCATACAATCATGTCACATAACTTCATTGACTACAGTATTCTCCAGAGGTTGTTCAGCAAATGGAATTATATGCAAAACATGAAACAGACAATGTTAAAATTTATAATAAACAGTTCCTTATTAATTTGGATGCTTCCTTTTTAGATGAGGCACAAATATGTAGGATCTAAATCAACAGTAACTATATTATTATTACCCCTTCTTTATTTAATAAACATTTCCATATTAATTTTATATCCTACATATTTGTTTTACACAAAATGTACAGGACCTGTCTTCAAATTAAAACAAATATGTAGGATCTAATAAAATAGTTATAAAATAACATAGAGAATTGACAGGGGCAGAAAGTTAATTTATTATCAGGATGTGTCATACGTAGGTGAACAGTTTATGTGAATTGCAAAACATGCATGTACAAACATTTATTGTTGCCTACAGTTATATTGACTATAGTAACTTATCATGTGAGGTCGTTCAACATTATAATATATATTAACTTTTCATTTGAAAATTTTTACAAATTTTGAACATTATATAATTGACAAATATAATTCGTCAAACTAATAATGTACTGCTCGTTCTTAAAATTTAGACTTAATTAATTAGTTATAATTGAAAAATAAAAATGTTTACGGATAAGATATATTTTGCATGGGACATTCATTTATGCTAAAACATGAAAGATAGGTTCTCTCTTATTAGTAGCAGGAGTATATATATGAGGTTGGCTAATATTAAAACATTCGTTCCTAAGTCGTGGAACAAATGATTCAGTTTTTACATTTTCAAAGTCCAAACAGTTGATTCAAACCGTTCAATATTCAATCTATAATAAAATGTACTTGGAGACCAAATTTTACATTTCGGATTTCTTTTACTATTTATTAAACCAGTTTTAAAATCATTGTTTTCAATGATCCAGAAATTTGTCACTGTTTATTAAAATCAGCGATTTTTAAAACTAATTTAATAAATTAGTAAAAAATGTAAATTTTGGTCTCCAAGCACATTATAATATAAAGATCACATCTAACAGTTTGGATCGACTGTTTGAACTTTGAAAATCGGAAAGTCAATTGGTTGCACCACGGCTCTGGAACAAACGTTTTGATATTATTCAACTATATATATAAACAAGAATCTCAATGCGAACACAACAATTTGATTACACACAATTCTGACCTCACCAATTCCATCCATTTGAAATCTGAAACAACAATGTTTTATATATTTTCATTTGACCTATAGAATGTTTTCCTTTTCCTTCTATTTTTTTTTTTAGTTATACTAAACCATGCATACTGATAGAGTAGAACTAGGGTGCTCCTAAGCTCACCAAGCCCTTCCGTGAGCGCGATTCTAAAACCTATCAAATTGACTTCAAACGACATTTCCAAACCGTTAGATGTTCAATCTATATTAAAATGTGCTTGGAGACCAAATTTTACATTTTTTGGAATTTTTTTACTATTTATTAAGATGGTTTGAAAATTGCTGTTTTCCAATGGTGCAGAATTTTAATAAAAACAGCGATTTTCAAACCATCTTAATAAATAGTAAAAAAATTCCAAAAAATGTAAAATTTGGTCTCCAAGCACATTTTAATATAGATTGAACATCTAACGGTTTGAAAATATCGTTTGAAGTCAATTCGATAGGTTTAGAGTCGCGCTCACGAAGGGCTTGGTGAGCTTAGGAGCACCCTAGTTCTACTCCATACTGATATACTATTGCACTTCTTATTTTTTTGAAGTGGATGCCCGTAGGCTTTGTATTATAACTACTTAAAAAGTCTTAGCACATGCACATCTGATAACAAATAACAGAAATAACAGTAAAAAAGAAAACATCACAGTAATATACTATTGCACTTCTTTACGAAACCAGGCGTAGACACAGAGAAAATCTCGTGAAGTCTGAGCGGCCACGTCAGCTGTTTTCTCTGACAGGACTCTCTCTCGCAGTACAACTTCAGGCTTTGTCAGATGTCAGGTCACCATAGACCCAGTTTGTGTCACTGCCAGCTATATATTATATATATATATATATATAAAGATTTCCTATCTTTTTTTTCTTTTGTTTGTTTTTATCACACCCCATACAAATTCAGTAGCCAATGAAATGAGAGGGGGGATTTGCAGTTTTGCACCAGTGTAGTAAGAAATGAACGGACAGTAGCTGTGGCAGTGCATGAGCTGGTACAGGCAACAGGTGGTGTCACAAATAACAAATTCACAATACCTGTAGTATCTGATGCAGCAGTTGCACCACAGCTGAAACTGTGTTAACATTGCCTGGAATTAAGCTGAGCAAATTTGCACAGGTTGTCGCCTTCAGATATGATTTTGTTGTTGTTTTGAACTGCCCCCTGGGGATTCAGATATGAATTAATTGAGTTTATTCTGTCGGGTGATGTTTTCCCAAACATAAAATAGTGTAATAAAACAGTTGTTGAAAGAGTATATATATGAACGGGAATGTGGTATAAATAATAATAATTATAAAATTGATTTTTTTTTTTTGGAAATAGTGCTGAAATAGTATTTTTTTACTGACGATAATACTATTTATCTCCCCTAATATCTCACTTTTTCTCATACTATTCCGAATGACAAACTTGTGTTTAACAACCCCTGCATGAAATAGTGTTGTAATTTGAAATTAAGGCTAGAAATTATTGACATTGTCAAATGAATGTTTTAATTTTGTTTAAGAGAAAAATACTGTGAATAAAGTATGATTGAAGTTATTGCAAGGGTAGTGGCAATTATTGTTGAATTATTTCAACAAAAAAATATAGCTTAAGAGAGGTCAAATTGCATGTTGAACTTGTTTGTTATAAAATGAATTCCATAGGTGGCAATTTTCCTTTTTTTTTTTTTCAAAAAAGTCAGTGGTGCTTACATTACCTAAAATAAATAATTGGAAACATTGAATTAAGCCGAATTTGATCTCGAGTTAAAAATCAACTATATACATTTTTTTTACTATTTCTTTCATATTATTTATTTGTTTGTTTTCTTATAGCTATATTTCATTGTTTTCCAATTTTTTGTTAAATATATTAAAAAATTTACATAAATTACATTCATACCTCTTGAGTATATTGCGTCATATATATGAATTGCTAGATATTCTAACTGAATAATATAATTAATTACATATTTAAAGCTAGTTCCAGGCTTCCAGCTGAGCTGAACAAAATCAAACAAATTCATTTAGAGTTTGACTACAAGCCTATTAGTGACTCGCTACACAATTGATTCATCTGCCACTGTGACAAAGTATCCGAACTCGGAAAGCTTAATTCAAGTCATCTCCGTTCCGTTCAACTTGGTTCAGATATAATTATCTTCCTTGAGAGAGAGAGCATTTGGAAAAAAATAGAAAAGAAATTAAGATGAAGAGAGAGAAGGAGAAACGATCAAATACTAGGAGGGTTTTACGGAGAAAAGAGCAGTCGATGGTGACAAGACAATAAAAGCTTGGTCGACCGTGATTTCCATTTCTATTCCCCTTGCAGCCTTTTCTTTCTTTTTTTCTTCACCTTTTCTCTTTTATTGCTCTCTCTCTCTCTCTACTCTGTAACACCTCCATTTACCAACCTGACAACCTCCAACTTTGCTTTAATCCTCTACCCTAACCTGTCACTGCATGTGTAACCTGATATAAACCGCATGCCCATAATAATTCCGTACTTACTTTTTAGTTCTTAGAAAAAATTTATTATCACATTATAATATTACAGAAATTGTGTAAATAAGAATAAATAAATATATGATGGATCATAAGAAAATTCAGAAGAGAATTTTATGGGCTTATACTGATAGTGTACTGTAGCATGTTACTGATTTAAGGCATGATATATATAGAGAGAGGCATTGCAATGTATAAGCCTTCTTGTACATTGGATTATAAATTATTGGTTTTGATTCTCAAACAACCGATCCAAACCGTTCAATTTGATATCCATGTTAAAATGTGCTTGGAGACCAAATTTTACATTTTTTTGAAATTGTTTGCTATTTTTTTAGAATTATTGAAAATCGTTGTTTTCTATGGTCCAGAAATTTCTGAAAAATAATAGAAAAATAATGATTTTCAAAATTCTAAACAAATAGTAAAAAAATTTCAAAAAATATAAAATTTGGTCTCCAAGTTAATATGGAGAACGTGTTGAGCCCTTGAGATCGACTGTTTAAACTTCGAATCTAACAGTTTACAATCCAATGTACAAGAAGACTTATACATTGCAATGCACCATAGCCCAACTCTCTCTCTCTACACACACACACACAGAGGTTGGCTAATATCAAAATATTTGTTCCCGAGCCGTGGTGCAACCAATCGGTTTTCTGATTTTCAAAGTCCAAACTGTCGATCCAAACCGTTAAATGTTATCTCTATATTAAAATGTGCTTGGAGATCAAATTTTACATTTTTTGGAATTTCTTTTTTACTATTTATTAGCCAGTTTTAAAATCGTTGATTTTAATAAATAGTGAAAAAAATGAATTATTGAAAACAACGATTTTAAAACTGACTTAATAAATAGTAAAAAAATTTCAAAATATGTAAAATTTGATCTCCAAGCACATCGTAATATAGATTGAATGTTGAATAGTTTGAATCGACTGTTTGGATTTTGAAAATATAAAAACTGAAGCGTTTGTTTCATGGTCCAGAAACAAACGTTTTGATGCATATTAGCCGCTCAATATATATATATATATATATATATATGAGTGAGGCTATGGTGCTATGCATAGCACGGATTGCTAGTGTACTACGGCTCAATATGGTACTTTTTAAAATCCTAACGGTCGATCCGAACCGTTCAATGTGATAACCATATGAATATGTACTTGCAAACTAAATTTTATATTTTTTCGAATTTTTTTACTATTTTTTTAGATAGGTAGAATTTTGATGGTCCAGAATTTTCAGAAAACACTAATTTTTCTACCTATCTAAAAAAATAGTAAAAAAATTCAAAAAAATATAAAATTTAGTTTGCAAGTACATATTCATATGGATATCACATTGAACGGTTCGGATCGACTGTTAGAATTTTAAAAAGTACTATATTGAGCCGTAGTACACTAGCCAACCATGCTATGCATAGCAGCATAGCCTCACTCTGTATATATTACAGAAGGTGATGGACTGATGGTCGTGTGTGGGGACCCCACACACGCATGAGATTCAGAGGAGTATTTCATATTTGTCTGGATCTTTGTTCAAAACAGGCCATGGCAAGGGTCAGGTGTTGAGTGCACTCTGGAGAGAGAAAAATTAGCACAGCGAAAGAGCAAGAATGTATGTGCATGAGAAAGCTAAAAAGGCTTCTTGCTTTGTCTCCTGCCTCTCTTCACATCATTGATCATTACCTCCTCTTTCTCTTTCAACCTTTTACTGTTCACCATTTTGTTTCATTTATATATATATCCACACATAATATGTGATTAGTGAATGAAGCCCAAAAGGCCGAGAGACCGAAACACCAACAACCCCAAAAGAAACAAAAACAAACAAACCAGGTAGGCAGGTAGTAATGGAGCAAAGATACCAAACCTCTGTTGTGTTTTCTCATGCGTGGAGAAACCAAACCAGTGTGACATGCATGTATAAGACCTCTTTTCTAGTGGGAAATGGATTAGACAATCCACCCAATGAATAGTGCTTGTGCCATTGTACGCGTGTCTGTAGTCTATAGCCTATGTGAGGACTGAGAAGAGGTTGCTTCCTCTCTTCTCTACAATTTATTTTAGATTCTCTTGTGCAATCTCAATTTAGTGATTCATATAGAATAACGCCCTAAGCTAATTCATGTCGTAAATCTGCATTGAATGGAAATTGGAGAGATGCATATATTAATTGGACACATTTTGTACTCAGTTGTGTTGCCTTAATGTAAGAATACTTTTCTTAAGTCTTCTCTATTAGAAGGATATAAATTGTTATTTAAATCGTCTATATTTTTGTTTTGTCGTCATTATAATTGCTTTGAAACTAATATTATATTAAATTTTGGCACATGCATTTTATAAGAGAATAAATAATGATCCATAAAATTCAATGCAGATACAGCAATTATATATTTGTGGGCATTTTGTTTTGAGTGAGTATATGGTTCTATGCATATTACGGGTTGGTCTGTATTATCAATATTTTTGTTTTCAAAATTCTAACAGTTAATTCAAACCGTTTAACATGATTCCCATATGAATACTTATGGACTAAATTTTATATTTTTTAGAATTTTATTACTATTTTTTATGATAGGTAGAAAATCACTTGATTTGAAAATTCTGGACCATAAAAAAACAGTGATTTTCTACCTATCTTAAAAAATTCAAAAAAATATAAAATTTGATCTGCAAGTACATATTTATATGAAAATCATGTTGAACGGTTCATATCGACTGATAGGATTTTGAAAATGAAAATATTAATCCGTATTACCGTAGTACCATAGACTCACTATTTTGTTTTCCGTGCATTGTAAGTTGACCATGAAATCAATTTTCACACGAGAATGCACTACTTGGCAATTTAGTATGAATGCATTACTGTTAAAAAATTTAAAAAAAAAAAAAAGTTGTGTTGCCGACAAGCAAATTTAGTAGCTAGGAATGCATAATGCAAGGTACAAGAAAGAATTGCAGTTAGGATTGTAAGAAAGAAAAATTGAAATGAATTATGAGTTGAATGAAAAGATTATTTGGTTGGTCTTTGGTGGTATGATGATTGGTCATTTCTGGGATTTGGCTTGACATGCCTGTTACTTCCCAACGCACCAACACAAAACACACACTAAAACCACATATGCATGCCCCTTCTGTCCCCATGCCTCCATTCCTCAATCATGCCTCACAAAAAGTATCATATTTTTTAAACATCTTTCAAACTTGTATAGCTTAGGCTCTCATTATCAATACCTAGGTTGCACTTGATTGCCATTGGGAAAGGAGACTTGTTCGATGGAACGCATCACAAAACACAATTATCTCTGATTAAGACTATCCTGCCAAATCCTACTATTACATTTACATACACCTCACCTCTCTTATTAGGATTTTTTTTATAAAACGTAATTAAAATAATTAATTTTAAAAAACAACTTGATTACTTAATTTTTTACAAAAACCGTAAAAACCTAATTGCCATTTCGGTTTGAAGGTTTTTTTTTTGCTAAACCGAATTGGCAATTCGGTTTTACTTTTTTCACAATTTCCCACATCCAACTGTCTGGCCTTGCGTGTAACTCTCCCTAAACCGAATTAGGACCTCACCTACATTAACAGGTTTGCTACAAAGATGCCTTGTTTAGCTGACACTATAATATAAGTAATATACCGGAACTTGTTAAGTTGCATTGCTCTCATTTACAATTTTGATAGGAACTGATGGGATTTCGAATAAATTCCCAATATTTTCCCAGATCGATCAGTTCGGAGGGTCCGTTTCTTTCCGACTCTTACCCATTTAATTTCTTAATAAGCACGTGTTCGTTTGTTACGGGATTGTGTAAGATGAGATTTTACGGGTTTGAGAACCTACTTTTTAATTGACGGAAACCCATACGAATAGGTATGCATGGGAATACTTATGGGAATGTATTAAATAGGTGTTCGGTTGTACCGTGAAATTAGTCATGGGAAATCACATTTTTCTTTATAAAAAAGTTCGATATTATACAATAAATTTTATTAATAAAATTATTAATAATGCAACTAAATTAAAAATTAAATAATAACATAAAATACCATTACTTATTAATTCTTATTTTATAAAATATAAATTTATTTTTATAATTAAATAAGAAGTATCCAACGAGATGTATATGCTATTCCCTTTGCATTCAGTGCTCTGAAAATAGTAGTTGTATTTATGAAAATTGGTGGTTGTAAAAAATATATATATTGGATGAAGATGAATTAATTGATCTAAACATTGGAAAAATTAAAACACCTCTCTCTATATATGTACGAAGGATAAGAAAATAGCTCAAAAAATTCTCATGCCACTAGCTCAAAAAATGAAAAACATGGAACTATCAAATTTGTAATGTATTACTTAAAAAATTAATATTTGTGTAATCTAAAAAATTAAATAGAATATTCCATAAAATAATAAAAGGCTGAATAGATTCACAAAAGATAAATAAAATGTTTAATTTTAATTTTTATATTTCATATTTCATTTTGTGTTCTTTAATCTTTATAGAAAATATTTTATTTCATAAACAATTAATATTTTATTTTAGTTAAGTCAAAATAAAAAATAAATAAAACAACCACTGTTGTCAACCGCTGTATGCAACTTTAATTTAGTCAAATACAAATAATAATAAAATCATAGCAAATCTAGGGTGTGATGTGTTCACTAAGAGAGTTTTGTAAGCACAATTTTAAAAATTTATTTGATCAGCTTCAAATGACGAATCAAATCGTTGAAATCCATCTACTTTATGAGTGATGCATGTACATGAAATTCTTTTACAGTTTTGAATTCATTTAGTACAAGATCAAATGATAAAAAAAAAATATATCTTTTATAAGTTATTTTATAATCTGTTATATTTATTCATTTTTCATCATTTTTTTTTCCGCTTGATTTTGTACGAAATGAATTCGAAACTTTAAAAAGTTTGCATCTATATGCATCACTCATGAAATAGATGGATTTCAACAGTTTGGATTCGTCGTTGGAAGCCAATTCGATAGACTTTTGGAGTTGTCTTGGTGAGCACATCACACATTAGCTTTGCTCATAAAATCATGTTTTATAAGTAACCAGTTTGGACATGGTCCACTATAAACCATATTACCTTTTCAAAATAAAACAGTACACCATACATGCACCAAATTTATTCTATGATTTAAGCTTTCTTCTACTTCTATCTGAATCGTGACTCCCTCAAATTCAAAATTTTCTCAATGGCAACTCTCGTAGTCAGTTGAAGAAGAAAGGCTGTAGAGAGAGCACTATGATCACTCAAAAGAGAACAATATTTCTTTTAATATTTATAAACTCGGAAATGCTATCGGTTCGGACTGCAAGCGCACAATCCTATCGAGTAGTATATTCGAGGTCGATCCACAGGGAATATTGGTTCAGTGCTTTGAGCGATTGAATCACAATCTTTCGAAAGGCTAAACGAAATCTGAAAATTAAGAGATGTTGTTGTGATCAATGTAATTGAGGAAGCAATTAAAAGTAATTAAAATAAAAATAGAGATGAGAATTTCTAGGGTTTCGACACACCATTGCTACTCAATCCGCTTTGACAATATATTCCTGTTGCGTCTGATTTCCTGTCATTGTTTTATGAAAGACACTACATAGGTCATTGCGATTTTATGTTACGCAAGAATGACAGATCTTTCATCGAGATTCTACATAGGACACTGCGAGTTTTCTTACGCAATTGACTGATCTCTAAAAATCCGAAATTACTACACAGATCACTGCGATTTTCCTTACACAAGTGATGAAATTTGGTACGCGTTTTGTTGGTCTGGTTTATGGTTTCCCCGCTAAGGTTTTCTTCACATAAACCTAATAGATCTCAACGAGACTAATTCATACAAATAGTTTCTCTTACCATTAAAGTACTGTCACTACCCTAACGGACTTAAACTAGATCATTGAAGTTAGATGAAGAGATAGTAAATCACAAAAGCATTTAGATTCAACAACAAGAAATCATAATCAACAGAAATATATATATCAAAACATCAAGAGTAACAAGGTTTACTGCCTAGCCCGAAGAAAAGGAACTTAGCCGCGGAACGGCATAATTACAAGCACTCCTCTTTTCTCACTTTAATCAAATCTAATCCTAATTACAAAGATCACTTCTTCTTCTGCCCAGGGGCCTTACATAGGAGTGGAGGGACGTTTGGAGGTTGAGTAGGGCCTAAGAAACTGATCTGGATACAGCTGTCGGCAGTTATTCCCCAAGAGTTGCCTTCGGTTACGGACCGTATCAGGTGATACGGTCCGTATTAGGACCTTGACGGTTAGGGTTTAATGCTTCCAGCGCTATCTTCTGGTCTGTGCTAGGCCTGGTCCGTATTAGGCAATACGGACCGTAACAGAGACTTCGTCGATAAGCGTCGCTGATCCGATTGACCCGATTCTAGCTCTATTTGGTGTAAAATAGTCCCAAAACCTGTTTTCTGCAATAAAACATAAAGAAGGGTGACAGTAGCCTTTTTCTCTAATAAATTAGACATAAGTGTGCGAAAATATGTAAATCCTAAGTCAAAATCCTACGTAAATCATTATTATTTTGATTCTGATCACGCTAACACTCCGTCATGGGAAGAAAAATATGGAGTCGGACTGAATAATTTTTTTCCTACAATTTTACATTAGGTGGGGCGAGATAGGGAAGATCCTATGGGGGTTGTTCGGCAACAAGTGATTAAGCCTCCTTAAGAATCTACTTCCTTTAGCTTCCTTAGCCGCTTAATCCTGCCGAACACCGGTTCCTTAACGCGGATTAAGAACACCTCATTTAGCCTTCTTTTGTCCGGATCTTAATCCTCTGCCCGGATCTTAAGGCACCTCTACCATTTCCTTTAGCTTCCTTAGTTTTCACCCACTGATTAAGGCAACCGAACATCGGTTCCTTACCGCTTCTTAAGCTCTTAATCATTCACTCTTAATTCTTTGTTGCCGAACGGTCCCATGGAGAAAGAATGAGAACAAAACAGGTCATCCGAGCGCCTCAGAGAAAGATAGAGAGTATGAGTCAAAAGGGTCCAACAGAGAGAAAAGATGAGAAACAAAGATTGAGTTTGAGTCGAATTCATCCAAAAAAATTACATTGAAACAAAATATGTGTGATGTTTGGAAATTGTTGGGTCATCCGAATAGGAATTGTGTAAGGTTGGAAAATCCAACTCGATCCCACTTAATTCCCACATGTAATTCCCATGAATTAGATGACATCCGAAATCCCATCTAATTCCCACTCGGTGTATCGGTGCATTTAGATGGAATAAACCTAGTAACCCATAATAGTAAATAAAGATGGGCCGTCGTATTGCAAAGCAAGCTTTAGATGGAAAAGACTAAAATTTCCTAAGGTTCTCATATTCAAATTTCGATATTATCCAGCAAAAACTTATCAGCAGTGGATTTGATGGAATTTGTAACTCAATTTTTGGGTTTTAAATCGGAACCGTTTGATTCGGATCCGAGATCATTCATTCTGAAGTAGAGCGCACATATTCCGATAACAAATTTGAATTCCGAGACGATCTCGAGAGACAGAATCGAATCGGACGGTCCTGATCAAAAACCCAAAAGTTGAGTTACTTTAGAGGATCCGGACACGATTTGATGTGCCATCAGCAAACAAACTGTTAGTGTAATGTAGGAGTCCGCATCTTCTGCATTACCTCAAAAGAGCATTTTTTGAATTTAATACATCTCGGCCGTCAGATTAGGATCGAAGCCAATCCAACTCATGTCTATGATGCACGAGGCTCTTTAATATTAGTGCGGATCTCAATCGAACGGTCCAGATTTTTTAATGCACGTTCCGTTAATGCAGAGGATACGAATTCATATAATAGTGGGTCATGTCTAGGGTGCAAACGGATTGGATAATATATGACCGTATCCGGATGCGTATCCAAAAATTTAATACGGATATCCGATATCCGAATATCGTGCTGATACGGATACGGATATGGTTTTGAATTTTAATTATATCCAAATAATAGATATATACCATATAGTTTAATATATATTATAAAAATATTTATGAATATATCTATGGATATCCGATTTCCGATCCATATATGTACGTATCCGTCTAATATCCGATCCGTACTTGTATCCGAAAAATAAAAGCGGATACGGATATGGTTTTACCACTATCCGATCCGTTTGCACCCCTAGTCATGTTAGAGATCGTACGCCATTGTAGATGAGGTTGTATCTTCTGCATTAGCTCAACTTTTGAATTAATGCATCTCAGCCTTCTAATCAGGATTCAGACCAATCCGGTCTTAGGTGAAATGCACATACAACTTTAATATTTGTGCCAACATAGATCAGACGGTCAGGATTCATTATGCATTAACTCAAAAGTTGAGTTAATGCAGAGGACACGAATTCATTGGAGATGCCATGTACACTGGAATTCGAATCTCCGGAGGTAATTCAAACTTTGAATTTAGAATTTCCCATCAGAATCCGCACCACACGATTATTGAAGAGGCTATGTGAATTCTAACATGCGTGGATTGGTGGATCGGCTCAGATTTTGACCATACAGTCTCGATCCAAATTCAAATTAAGCTTGAGTTACTTTAGAGGCGTTTGGTTCGTGCTATTGATCATTTTCTAAAATATTCGAATTTCAGAGAATGTAATATCAATGAAAACTATTTATGCTAACATGTTATTATCATGTTTGATTTTGAATAACCATCTCAACATTCCACGAAATATATGATTACAATGTTTATTTTAGTATGATATAGGAATAGAAAAAAATCCAACATTCCACGAAATATATGATTTTGAATAACCATCTCAACATTCCACGAAATATATGATTACAATGTTTATTTTATAAAAACTAGTCAAATTCAGACCATTGAATTTTGTACCCATCTTAATAAATAGTAAAAAAAATTTAAAAAATATAAAATTTGATCTGGAAGGACATTTTATTGTGGAAATCATGTTGAACAGTTTGGATCGACTACTTAAAATTTTTAAAATGTAAAAAATGATTGTGGTAACTTTGTTGTAACTCAAAATTGTGGTAACTAGATCCCTCCTCCACTGAGATAGTAGAGAATCGTCTTTCGAAAGAACGAACCAAACATCTTAAAAGAGAATCACATCTATTACAATGGTCATATTATTGTTCTTTATTTAAAAGGTGATATATTTGAAACATAGCACATAACATCAAGGATTATTTTTGTGACTTTTGATTCCCATATATTATGTAAAAAAGAAAATACAATAGTAAATGAATACGAGGAGGGTTCAACCTCCTTTATGCTTTCACTTTTTAGTTTTCTAACAAAGAGATTTAAAACTTAAATGTTAAAATAAAATAATTTTAATAGTCACATGCACAGGAAATGTAAAGGGAAGTCAACTATTGCAAACAATATAGATTCCTAATGTCACATTCCTGCTAAAGGTTGGTGTCAATTTCCGAAAGACGTGATGTTTATTTTTTTAATAATAGTGATCCATCACCTCATTTGTACGGCCAAGCAACAAAGAATTCATAAATTTCTATCTTCAAATGTATCACCAATACAAAAATTTAAAGCTGCTGAAAGGAACCGAAATTTTTTTAATTACAACCCCCGTTAAATTCAAATTAATTAAACACTAACTCAATCAATCTTTTTCAATACTTACCACCCACACAGACTGAGAAAGCACGCCAAATTGAAATGATGCGCACCCTGAGTTAGAGTACCATTTGGTGTGCTTACTGGAAACAAGCACCAAGTGGTACTCTAACCCAGGGTGCGCACCAAAATAATTGGATTAGCAAAGAAATTGAGCTACCACGTGAATTAATTGGATTAGCATGAATTTGGCCACAACAGCCTTTCTGAAGCTAATTCTTATTATTTGGTTATTTAAAATATTTTTTTAGTTGAATGGGTAAACTAATTCTGTTTTTTATAGGTCTGATAGAATTTTAAAAAGAAAAGAAAAAAATGTAAAAACAGAAACTGATAAATTTTCTTCTGAGGAAAGAGATATTTATTAACATGCGTAGGCGAAATTTAATATGGCCAGGCAGCTAACTCCGTTAGTGCATCTGTAAAATGATTTTCATGTCTCTTTCTAATTAAAAAGGTATGATATTTTTGCTTGGTATATGTCACAGTCTCCACAAATCAATTCGTGATTTGATATTTTTGCGCCAATGGAATTTGATGCGCACTCTGCGTTAGGGTACCATTTGGTGCGCGTCTTCAATAAGCGCACCAAGTGGTACCCTAATCCAAGATGTGCACCATCCCAATTTGGATCCATATCCTCTCCGGTACCGTAAAAGATTCCCTTCATTTTACGGTTTGGGATTCGGACTGACAGAAGGGGCAGTATTATTGGGCTTTAAGATTCGTGCCAAGTCAAAAAGAACAGTCAAGATCAAGTAATTGTAAAAGATTCTCTATTACGGTATCAGTAGTGATGTGAATTCTCCCAATTTGGTGCACTCCTCCAGTCTGCGTGGGTGGTAAGTATTGAGAAAAATTGATTAGGGTGGTGTTTAATTAATTTGAATTTAATGGGGTGGAACTAAAAAAATTTCGGTGAAAGGAAAGATCTAGGACTGTTATTAATTAATGTTGTTGAATTTACTTTACACAAAGGGTACCAATACCATTGAATGGTAAATGAAAGTACATTATTAAAGGTAGTCGTTCTAATGTTTTTATAATTTGATCCGTAAATTTGAATATAATAACATGATTAGACTATTTAGGAAGGTCGTTGAAATTCGTATTAAAATTACAACGGATAGTTTGAATTAGGTTTATAACTTGATAGGATTTTTTGTTCTCTGGCATTGGCAGGAAATATGAATTTCTCATTTGGAAATCTTCTTTCTTTGAACTATGATTTTATTAAAATTTCGTAGGAATATGAAAAGAAATTCAACAAGGAATTTTTTTTGGAAGAACACGTTTAAACGATTAAGAAATTGTTTTTTTTAATTATTATTTTTTAAATCATAGCAACATAATTTGACATTAAATTTGAAACACAAAGGAATTATAAAATATCAAGAACTTTGAGAGGTGCCAATTTAATGTCTTGTGCTTGAAGTTTTTAGTGTCATTACTTTAACATTGTATTTTATTTAATCATAATATTTAATAAATAGCACTCTATAATATAAATCTAAATTTATTTACATTGGAAGCTCAAAGATTACAATTTCATAGCCCAATTTTATATGGCCCTTTGTTATTTTTCAAAATTGCTGGATTCTGTGTTTGCATAATTAGAAGGATTAGGTTAGACTTAAAATTAAGCATTAACGGCTATATTTTGAATGCTAGCTAATTTTTCTATTTCTAAATAAGTATATTATGATTTTCTAGGGCAGTTTTTCTAATATTTCTCAACAGAGGATAATGTTTACTTTAAGAGCCTGTTCGGCGCCAACCTAGGAATGGGTATGGGCGTAGGATAAAAAAAAATTTGAACTAAATTTTACTGTGCGCGTGGAATTTTTTTTTTTTTTTTCCCACAGTAACAGGAGTGCGCCGAATAGGCCCTAAGAATGCGAGCAAGAACAAGTTTGTTAAGCTCATAAAATTAAAAATATATCCCAATATTCAATTCTTCATTAAGAAAATGACATTTGGAAAAAAAAAAAAAAGAACTTTGGCCCCTAACAAAATAAAGTAAAACCTCCTCCGACATCTTCTATTTATAAAGTTGTAATGAATTTGAGTGGGTAAATCAACGGCTATATGTTCAAAATCCGTACATGCCATTGTTAAAGCAATGAACGAAATTGTCTGTGTCATGCGGTTCAAGCAAAAAGTAGAAGACATGCATGTCGGGTTGAAAAACACTCGTCTTGTGTTCTCTAGATGGTCAAAGCGATCACATTAGCTGGGTTGCATAAGGCAAATCCTGTTGGGAATTCTTAGAGCAGGCATTTCTGTTATTATCTAATCAGAAAACAAAAAAATGAGGATTCAATTGAATTAAAAAAAAAAACTCAGTGATTTGTCAAGTGAATTTGAAGTGAAGTGAATTTGTCTTCTTCGTTATCTTCGTTCTGATTAGATATGTTATACGAATTACGATTAATTTCCTGTAGTGTTTTTATGCAATTTTATCCCTTTCAGTGTAATTAACATTACTTTTTCGAGAAAGAGATTTATGTTGGAACTTAATACAACTAATGGTTTTTTTTAAGGTTAGTGCCTTTAAATGTTAACTAATGATTACATTGATGATAAAAAAAATATTTACAACACGTCAATTGACCCTCGTTTTTTATTCTCTTCGAGAACGTTTGGATGAAACAAGGAATATAGCAAGAATAGAGCTAACTTCAAGATTGACAATAATAGTTATCCCAACATTTTATTGGGTTTGTAGAATAATGAGAAAACCCACAAAAGACAAACAAATAATAGTAGCTCGGAATAGTGCTAACCCAAGTTAGTGATTATTTTTCACCAAAATTTCTCTAAACCACTCTATTCTTCTATTCACCAAATTTTCTTATTCCCCGTCTCTCTCCACGATCCTTCCGGATCTGCTCCACTATCGTCCGAGAGACGCATCACGCACTCCGACGACTTAGTTCGATCGAGATGATTCCTCTCCTCGCATCTCCACGGCACGCATCCATCTTAATAAGAAATTCTTTTTGAGGACTTCGATCTGCCACCCTCACTTAGATCTCGCTCTTTCTCTTCACCTCGGTTCGAGGTAAGCCTTGCGTCGATCTCGCTCCCTCCCCTCTCCCTCACCGTCCTTTCCGCTCAAGGAGGTAGAGACAAGAGAGAGAGAGAGAGAGGAGGTGTCGTTGGTTGTGTTGGGTTTGATGACGAGAAGGGGTGGGAGTAGGGTTGGGTGGAAGAGCGGGGAGTTGAGGTAGATCTAGAGTTTCAGAAGTTTTTTCTTTTTGCTTTTGAAGTTATCTGAGAAAAAAGAGCAATTTTATTTTAATTTCTCTCTTGACTTAATATACTAATGTTAGAAGTGTTGTTCATGACTAAAGTCAAATTTGTCTGACGATTAAAATTTTGATATAATATTTTGTGAGTTTTTTTAAATGTTAACTGGAAACCCATATATGATGGTAAATTACAAAATTATTATGTACAATAATGCGATAATTGAAAGTGGGAGGTAACACAATTGGTTAGGAAAAATGTTCTTGGACTGTTGGTTACTCAAAATGTGAGAGATCGATTCCCTCACGACTTCGCATATTCTACGAAAGTTTGAAAAAAATGCGATAATTAATCAAATCAAAATTATCTTGTTGAAAAGGTTTTTAGTTGTTAAATTATTTGTTTGTTGAAAAGGTTTTTAGTTGTTTAATTATTTGTTTGAATGATCGATCCAATCACCTACTAAAATTTATGTATCAAAATACTGTAGAATATAATTTTTTTTAATTATGAAATTTTGAAATATTACCGTAATTGATATGCAAATATTAATTATTTTTTATTTTTGGACCATCCTTAAAAATCAAAATAAATAATAATATTAAAAAGAGAGTGAAATATTGATTTTATTCACCTACTAGAAAATTTTGTTTACGTAGATTTTATTGAAATTAATTCGTTAGCATATTTGCCAGTAGGAAATAAATCTGCTGCGATTCCAAAGAATCGCAGGGATCCTGCTTTTCTAAATCCAACCATTTATATATTTTGAGATTCGTGCATTCTAACTACTTTTGAGATTCGTACATGTCAAAAAATTAATAGTTGGATTTGAAAAGGTAGGATCCCTGCGATTCTATGGAATCGCAGCAGATTTATTTCCTTGCCAATATGCTACACTAGCAGAAGTTCCGTTACTAGAATAAAAAAATAATTAGTTTCGACTTGGCCGTGTCATGTGTAAAGCATGTTCTCTCCAAGACGAAATTAAATAGGAATCAGGTAGATAATATAACAAGTGTTAATTATATATAATTAATTTTAAGAGAGGGAGATAGAAGTTTAGCTTTTTTAAATTATGTTTAATATTTATAAGGGTTTATTCGGCGAACTGGAATTTAGTGGGATTTTTGGCTTATTGGAAAAATATTCCTAATGGCCGTTTGAATGGTCTATTTATTTTCAAGTGTCCCATTTTATTTCCAATCTCAGTTCTCATGCATGCAGGTATAATTTGATGAGAAAAAAAAAAATATACAAGCTCAAGCTTGATTTTTTTTTTTTTTTTCTGAAATCAAATCTCTCCTCTCTCCTCTCTCCTCTTCACATGTTTTTGGAGCTAACTTTACCTAGAGATCTAGGTTATATAAGTAGCCCCTCTTAGATAATTGTTACTAGTGGAACTAATCAGTTCCGGCATGATAATATATTTTTTACAAATATAAATTAACAGTATGACCATCATTTTTGAAATTTTTTAAAAATGTTCAAACCGGCCAAACATTTTTGTTGAGCCGGTCAAAGTTTTTTATCGGGCTGCCCAAGTATTTTTTTGGTGAAATAGTATATAACTTTTTTATCGGGCCGGCCAAAGTTTCGGCGGTGTGGTATTTTTTTTCCCTGTAAAATAGTATATAATTTGACATTTTTATTGTGTGATCTCTTTGGCACATTGCAATGTAGTTTTGAACGGGTAATTGATTTAATAGGAAAAACAACTCGAATGAATGTTAATTTAACGTAATTGATTTAATATAATTTAGTTTATTTTTAGTATAATTAGCATAATTTGGTATAATTAGTATAATTTAGTTTATTTTAGTATAATTAGCATAATTTAGTATAATGTAGCATAATTTAGCATAATTTAGTATAATTTAGTGTAATTTAGTATAGTTAGCTTAATTTAGTATAATTAGCATAATTTAGTATAATTTAGTATATTTGGCATAATTTAGTTTATTTTAGTATAATATAGTATAATTAGCATAATTTAGTTTATTTTAGCATAATTTAGTATAATTTAGCATAATTAGCTTAATTTAGTATAATGTAGTATAATTTAACATAATGTAGTATAATTTAGTTTATTTTTAAAATCCCTATTAAAGCATAATACATTAAATTAACCTTCATTCAGGGTTATTTTTTCTATTAAATCAATTACCGGTTCAAAACTGCATTGCAGTTTGCCAAAGAGATCACACAATTAAAATGTTAAATTATATACTATTTCATGGAAAAAAAAAATACCAGGCTGCCGAAACTTTGGCCGGCCTGATAAAAAAATTATATACAAAAAAAAAAATAACAAGGCTGGCATTTTTAAATTTTTTCAAAAATGATGGTCATACTGTTAATTTATATTTAATGTTAAAAAAATCGGTGACTGTTCGGATGGTCTATTTATTTTCAAGCTGTCCCATTTTATTTCCAATCTCAGTTCTCATGCAAGTATAATTTTATGGAAAAAAAAAAACGTGCTCAAACTTGATTTTTTATTTTTCTCAAATCAAATCGCCCTTGTCTCTCCTCTTCACATGTTTTTGGAGCTAACTTCACCTAGAGATCTAGGTCTTATATAAGTAGCCCCCATTTAGATAATTGTTACTAACGTGGAACTAACCAGTTCCTCCCTGATAACATTCTTTTTTACAAATTACATTACAAAATTATATTATTGGTCTAATTATTATTGGATACAAATTTTCTTATTTTTAATAGATAAAAAAATTAAAAACAGATATACATATTTTTAAAATAAATCAAGATTTTCTACAATTAACTAATTTCACGGTAAAACTGAACATTTGTTTTAACTTTTAACACATTCCATATTCATTCCCGTAGATACTCATACCCATAAGTTCCAGTAAATTAAATAGCGGACCGGTTCTCATCACGTGTAATCTCGTGACAAACGAACACGTACTAAAGAAACTCTCATTTGGATCGAACCCACAACCTCTAACACAAATGGTCGGTGAACTCGAGACAATAATATCCTTGACATTAGTGAATGATCGAATTATTTGTTGTTTAGTTTTACAAGTACAAAATTTATTTGATCTGATTGATTTTAATTTATTTTGATTAAACCGACTAATTAACACAACGCAATTTGTTGGCCAATACTTAAACCTTAATTGCAATATTAATTATGTAACTAACTATAAGGCATAGCACCCCTTATGGCTGAGAGGAGAGCATAGAAGCTCTTGGATTTCACTTGAGAGTAGGTCCGATGCTCTAGCTCTTAGATTTCACTTGAGAGTAGGTCCGATGAGCATCGGACCTATTCTGGTTCGATGGGTTTAATCACCGTCGATTTGCTTTAAGATTCATGCGGAACGCATTGAAATTCGTGCATGTTTGTTTCAATTTTTGTGCGTACAAATCTTAAATTAGATCGGACGGTCATCATGCTTGTTGAACCTAAAAGTAGGTCCGATGTTTGTTTCAATTTTTGTGCGCACAAATCTTAAATTAGATCGGACGGTCATCATGCTCGTTGAACCTAAAAGTAGGTCCGATGGACTTCGGACCTACTCCGTTCTCCTTGGATTTTGTGTAATCATGCCTGCGACAGCATGCCATGCATGGATCCAGATTCCAGAAAGCAAAAGTATATATAGAGAGAGAGAAAAAATGGTACAAGGTGAAAAAGCTTCACCAAAGAACCGAACCATCAATTCCAAACGCCAGACACTTGGCATGGCTTCAAAAAGATGCACTTAGACACTGGATCAGAGACAGAGATTGATCAGATCGATCACTTTAGCGTTGATCAGATCACCTCCGCCACGCTTCTCAGTACTCTTTTTTCTTCTTTGTACAGAGATCATATATTATATACACACCACACAGTGCATCAGTGACAAAGATAAAGATTAAAGAAAACTGTGACACGCAAAGTGACTGCTGCTTGTTCCATGAAGACCCCACACATCAAGAAATAATAATATAAATTTTATAAAAGAGGAGGGTTGAAATGGCTCATGTTTCAATCCTCATTGGTGACTTACATTCTTATTTTCATTTTTAAAATTCAAAAAGTCGATTCGAACCGCTCAATATGATCTCCATATTAAAATATGTTTAAGACCAATTTAAAAAAATACTATTTTCTTATATAGGTACAAAATTACTGTTTTGGATGGTCCAGAATCTTCTGCAAAACAATAATTTTATACATATTTAAAAAATAGTAAATTTTTCCTTTTAAATAAATTTGATCTCCAAACACATTGTAATATGGAAATCATGTTGAAAAAAGCACACCCACCTGGCTGACATTTTTATTAATATCCAAAGTTTAATAGAAATTAATTAATATACTCAGATCCCCTGAGTATTTATAAATATATCCATACCGGCCAAGCGGCTAGTGAATTTAATTACTTGAAACTTAGTACCTAAATAAAAAGTAGTTTAGTGTTTGCATGCGACTAGTGCATTTAATTACTTGAAATTATGTTAGCAGAATTTTGCGTATTTCAGTATAATTAGCGAAATTAGCATAATTTAGAGTAATATAGTGTAATTTAACATAATTTCAAGTAATTTAGCGTATTTTAGTATAAATATGCTAATTATTCATGAAAAGAAGTAATCTAACAAAAAATTTAAACAAAAAACTTCAAATTTTTAGTGTTAGATTTCAGCTTTTCATAGTGTCTCTAAAAAAAAAAAATTAAGAGTACCGGCCAGAAAATAGCCGGTATGAGTATTTTTGTAAATACTCACAAAATCTGAGTATATTAATTAATTTCTATTAAACTTTGAATACTAATAAAAATATCGGTCCACCTTGCAACCTCTGTTGGACTTTAAAGAAAAAAAATGTAATGTACGAATGAAGCATGAAAAATATACGAGGCAATTGAATTTCTACTCTTTATAAAAAATGTAATGAATTTTTTTTTACCACTCACCAAGAGTATTCTCTGCAATACTGCACGGGATAAAATACTCCAAGTCCAATAAATGATATTGATGGAAGGACTAATATCAACTTAATTTCTACAATAAATGCTTAATCATTAATATGTCATGTCAAGTTAATATCTTTGCACAATAGTTTATTGTGTTAAGAAAAAAAATAAAGAAGCTCATATTATTCTAAACTAATGAAGATCCGAATTAATTGAACTAAAAATGTTAATTTCAGAGATCCAAATTTTATTATTATCAATCTTTTTTTGGAATACTACCAAATTCTTAATGTAAAACTATATCACAATTTATTATCTATTAGAGAAAGGCTTGGGTCCGATGGGTTTCAGGACCGTCCGATTCACTTTGAGATTCGTGCGCACAAATTTTAAAGTGAATGCGGAAGTTGTGGGCCCGAATCCTAAAGCAGATTGGACGGTGAGCGAACCCGTCGAACTCACTTTGGATCCGATGCCCGTGAGACCCAAATTTCTCCCTATCTATTAAGTTAAGTAAATTCTAAAAATCTACTATGTCCATAAATTACAATTTACACAACCATCATTGCACAATTAACTTTGTCCATAAATAAAGTGCAAGAGTACAATCCTACATACTAATAAAGAATTAAATATTGTTATATGCTTGTATGGAGCCAAAAAGAATATAGCCTCATGATCTTGTAAAGCTAGCAAAAACATAATTACTTTGCCTCAAAATTAGCATGGCACAAGCCCACAAGCAAGCAAGCCCCCACACACTAGAAAGTTAGCTTTAATTAATATACAGGAGGCATGAGGGTCTATTAGTATAATACTAACAATGAGTGAAAATGTACTTCAAAGTTTACATTTTTTTTTACTATTTATTTTTTTGGATAGGTAGAAAATTGCTACTTTTGGATGGTCCATTATTTAATATTTTCTATCTATCTAAAAAAATAATTTTTTTTTTCAAAAATATAAATTTCATATGGAAATTATGTTTAATAGTTCGGATCGGTTGTTTAAATTTTAAAAATAAAGATATAAATTCATAGTATGTATTGATCCATAATATGCATAACCTCAGGCGTTAACAATTTTGGTGATAAATCAACAGTGATAGGTTCATTCTTTTAAAAGAAAAATAATAATATTTTGTGGGTAACAAATCTAACATAGGAATTCAGATCCTCCCCGGTACCGTAATAGGAAATCTTTTACAATTACTTGATCTAGACCGTTCTTTTTAACTTGGCACGAATCTCAAAGCCTAATAATACTACCCCTCCGTCAGCCCGAATCTCAAAGCGGCTGAGAGTTAATATCAAACCGTAAAGTGAAGGGAATCTTTTACAGTAATGGAGAGGATACTTGTCCCTAACATAGTGGGGTTAACAAAAGAACCAGGAATGATTAATACAAGCTGGACCCATGAAAATTTGATGAAATTAAATGGTCCCAAATAGGGTTGGTAGGGCTGTGGGCCCGGATTGTAGGAGTCAAAACTAAAAGGCCTAAAGAGGAAGCTCCAAAGTATGGGTAGAGATCCTCAGCCCAAATGGATAATAGAGTTGATAATGAAAATGGGCCCGGGTCATGGCGGGCATGGGTCAGGTCAGGTCAACTCTGCTTAGATTCAAGAGTAGCTGTCTATAATCTTATTAGAGCATAATTGTAGAATTGTAACCAATGTTGCACAAAGCCCTTTTTTGGGTAAAGAGTATGGTACCATGCATAGTAAATAATGGTTTGTCCTATGGATCAAAGAGTGATGCTACAGTTCTTTGAAAAGTAAAGAGGGTATTTTACTTTCCGCTCATATCTTCATTTTCAAAGTTCAAATAGTTGATCCGATCTTCTCAACATAATCTTCCTATTGATATGTGCTTGGAAACCAAATTTTTTACTATTTGTTTACAATTTTTGAAAATCACACCTTTTCATTAAATAAAAAAGAAAATAAAAATTCAAAAAATCACTGATTTTCAAAAATTCTAAAAAAATAGTAAAATATTTCCAAAAAATGTAAAATTTGGTCTCCAAGCACATATTAATATGAAGATCATATTGAGAAATTCGGACCAATTATTTGAACTTTAAAAATGAAAATATGAGCGGGAAGTAAAACACCATCTTTACTTCCCAAAGTACCGTAGCATCACTCATGAATCAAATATCTATATATGCAAAGTCTAAATAATTGATATGCAAGTTTTACAAACTCCAAATATCTATAGATCATGTAACTAAAAATCAAATTTTACATTTTTTTTACTATATTTTTAGATAGATTAATAATCACTTTATCTAAAACTTATGGACAATTCAAAAGTAGCCTATAAAAAAAATAGTAAAAAACTAAAAAAATATATAAAATTTAGTATGTAAGTACATTGTTCTCGGTACGCCTTTTTATTACTCAATGAGAAATGTTACAAATTTAGAACCGGTGAGCCCTTACAATCACAACGGGAATTCACAGCCTATGGATCAGGCACAAGAGGCTCCAGTGTTGAACTTTCAAAGATTCTCACAAAATTCACTCTAACCTAATCTAGATTGAGATTGGTAAAGTGGATTTGAGGTTGTTGAAAAATTATTGAAGTTTGAAGCACAAGATCGGATTCGTCGTTTGAAATCTATTCAATAAATTTTAAAATTAGTGTTATATGATACCGATATCATACTAACTGGACTCATCAATATCACGTCAACTAACTTCTACATCGATCATCGATGTTATACTAACCGGACTCATTAATAACACGTCAAACTAACTTCAATATATATGTTACATAAATGTAGGGCTGCTAATGAGCCGAGTTGAGTCCGAATTGAGAACAACTTGGATTCAACTCGCGAACTCATGAGCCGAGTTGAGTCCGAGTTGCTAATCCAGTTCCGAGTCAGAAACTTCAATTTGGAATCAACTCACAAGCAACTCGAGTCGAAGGAGTCGACTCGTGACTCATAATATAGTACATAGTGAGACAATCTAATTTAATTCTAATAAAAAAAATATTACATAGTTTACCAAAATAATACACAATTAAAAATAGTACATAATGAGACGATAATCAATACATAATTAAAAATTACGAAAATACCAAAATAGTACATAATTAAAAATTACTAAACAATACAAAGTCTAACAAAACAATACAAAGTCTAATAAATTAACAAAACAAAAAAAATAGTGCATAATTTATCAAATTACCAAATATTGTGAGAAACATGTATAAGATTTGGGGACGCAAAAATTAGGAATATATGGATTAGGATTTGGTGTGAGTCCAACCGAGTTGATTCCGAACCGAGTTGGGAGTAGCTTGGATTCGACTCATAAATCAACCGAGTCAGCTAACTCGAGTCAGTTTTGACTCGAATCAGTTTCAACTCGAGTTGTTAGCGAGTTGAATCCGAATTGATTCTGAACTGAGTTTCGAGTCATGAGCTTTTTGTGCACCCCCACATATATGTGTGTTAAACATATTGCATATAATGAGTAATAATATGTCAACCTATAAAGGAATCAAAGTATTATTTTTTCACATGTCACGCTCAAACAGTACCAAATTGGTGGAGCCTCATCCCAACCACTCCTGTTGGAATTGATAGCGACCTATCATAGAGCAAACTTTGCATGGAGATTGGTGATTGGTCTTCTAGCGTATCTTTATTTCCGATTTATCAAATCAAATTATCTTTAAGTTATTTAAGTTATATATAATGAATTATTTATTGGTAACTAGGGTAGGATTGAGACAGCTCGGTTTCCACACCGACCATATCATCATATATGTTGTAACAGCCGAAATTTTTAAAGTTACCGTTCTCTTGAAAAAAAATAAACCAAAAATTTGAGTATTTCGGAATCTACTGTGGCTGCAGAACACCGGTGCGGCCCTGACTGCACAGGCATTATGCGGCCCAGCCAAGAGTTTGCAAAATAGTTCTGCGGCCCAAATTTTTTTTTTTTGCAGAAAAATTCGAATTCCTTTGACCTTTGAACGTATTTGAACGGTTGAGAAATACTTTGACCCTTTGACCTTTAGGTTTCTGTGCCCCTCTTCTCTTCTTTTATTAATAATTTTTCTGTTAAAAAAAAAACAAAGGGGCCGCAGAATACCTGTGCGGTCCCGGGTATTTGGGGCCGCACCGGTGTTCTACGGCCATGGTAGATCTAAAAATATCCAGATTCTATGATTTTTTAGTTTATTTATTTTGAGAGAATGGTAACTTCAAAAATTTCGGTTGTAACAGTATCCAACATCATATGTAGATCTCCAATTTTAAATTGACAAACTCAGTATGCTTTGAAACCTCATAATGAACTACAAATTTTAAATAGGTTATGGTGGGTCATTACATGTTAATATTAAAATCATCTAAGGCTTATAGGTGGGTGCACATGTTACAAAATCACTCGGTAATTAATGTTACAAATCATGTGAAAACATAATTGACTATGGTTCTGTTTAGTATTTAAATTTTGGCACCGACTTGTGGTGTTTGCTATGTTGCGTTTGGAATGACCAAGCACCGTTAAAAACATACTTGGACACAATTACAATCGAAATTCAAAACTTCAAAACTTCACAAATTCATTAAATTCTTTTTAAATCTTTTGAAATTTTCAGTTTTTACAATGATTATCGGAAATATCCAATTTTTCAGTTTTTGGTAATATTTTTTTTTTTTTAATTTTCGGATTCTTTTTCAGTTTTGTTAAAAAAATTATCCAAAAAATAAATTGTAAAAAAAAACAAAAACGATCTAACCATGTCATGTCCTAATTTGTGTGCGCACCCAAATTTCAAATAAATTAAGACACGATACGGTACAACATGACATGGTTAAAGACTTGTGTATGCGCGCATTTAAAACACAAATGGAAAGTTGTGTTTGAACCATATTTAAATTACTGACTCCATCATGATTAATCAGGGACAAAACTAGAAAATTGAGATAAAAAATAATTAGATGAATAAGTGTCATATAATTTCATCTTATGAGAAAGGTTAATAGTAGTAATTTTTGCAAAAAATTAAAATCTTCAAAGAATTAAAATGATTTTTTTTTTTTCAGTTTATAAGGAGTGCTTAGCACCATTCTCCAATTGTATGTTTAGAATTAAAATATTTTTTTAGTTATTAATGTTTAGAGACTTAATCCCCTTTTATTTCCAAAAGAAATATCAAATACATACAATAACTGTTGCTATCATATATGGAACAAGTATCCTCTCCATTACTGTAAAAGATTCTCTTTACTTTACGGTTTGAGATTAACTCTCAGCCGCTTTGAGGTTCGGGCTAACGCAGGGGCAGTATTATTGGGCTTTGAGATTCGTGCCAAGTTAAAAAGAACGGTCCAGATCCAATAATTGTAAAAGATTCCCTATTACGGTACCGGAGAGGATGTGAATTCCAACCCTTCACTGGGGCAAATATCCTCTCTGGTACCGTAAAAGATTCCCTTCATTTTACGGTTTGAGATTAACTCCTAGCCGGTTTGGGATTCAGGCTGACGGAGAGGACAGTATTATTGGGCTTTGAGATTCATGCAAAGTTAAAAAGAACGATCCAGATCAAGTAATTGTAAAACATTCCCTATTACGGTACCGGGGAGGATGTGAATTCCACCCCTTCACTTCTCCAAATTAAACTCCATGAATGGCCCACATGCTCAAATAAAAAAAGAAGAAGAAGTTCCATCAATGGGCCAAACAAGAACAGCTCTTAGAAGTAGAGAGTACTAGACCCAGTGAATTGGGAAATGATGGGGTCAAATTTTGTGCAGTTGGCCCAGTACAGACATGTCTGTGACTATGAATATTACAATTGATGCTTTTTTTCAACTTATGTGGCCTATCTGGTACCAACATTTTGACTTTATGTCTATTCTGCACTAATTTTTATGTCCCTTGAACAGCTGATTACAGTGTTAAATTTCGGCCACTATGGTTGACTTTCATTTAGCATAGCTGCACATGGTGACTTCAAACTAGTCAGCTCTGTTTTTCTTTCTTTTTTTCAGTTTATAGTCAAATGTACAGTATTTAGAAAAAAAATGAAGCCAAACTGTTTTGAAATCGGTTCAGTAAACCGAAATATTGGATATTAAAAAAAATTGACTTAGACTCTTCTCTTGATTTAAAAAAATGTTGCAGAGATGCAAACAACAAAATTCTATGAGTAACTTTGACACTTAAATAGAAGTATTGGATATTTAGACAAGAAATTGAAGCAAAACAGTTTTGAAATCGGTTCAGTAAACCGAAATAAAGAAAAATCCAGAGCATCAAGAAAAATGTTAACAATCCAATGAAGGCACTTAGATTATTGAGTCTTTCACAAAGGGAGAAAATGAGAGGTAAATGTTAAAAAGAAAAAGAAAAAGGAAAGATGAGATATACAATGTTACTACAAAAAATCCATATCAATTAAATAATGAGAAACAAATAAATCATCAAAAGTAAAAATAAAAAATAAAAAAAATTGATCGATTACTACAGTAGAACTTAAATCAAGAAAAAGAGTCTTCTTAGAATATAAACTCCAATCAAGTATATAGAATCACTGGACCAATTCACATTCACACCAATAAACAAAAGTCGACATGCGATTTCAACATCTAGTCTGAGAAAAAATCACTGCAATTGCGGTTGGGATTGTGATTGCAGTTGCTGTTGCCGTTGAGATTGAGTCTGCTGTTGTTGTTGCAATTCTGGTTCCGATTCGGATTTCATTTGCGGTTCAAGCTGTGATTGTTGCGGTGGTTGCATTTGCGGTTGAGGTTGCGGTTGCAAATGAGGTGGTGATTGAGGTTGCATTTGGGGTTGCGGTTGAGAATATGGTGGAGGGGAGTTGATTTCTGGTTGTGATTCATGTGTTCCATTTAAAGATCGTTGAAGGTTTCTCACGGCACTGTCATAGTTGACAAATCCCAAGAACCAAAATTCGTGGTTGTCAATAGAGATAACCTGAATGTACTTCTCACCTTTGTTCACCTGACTCTCTGACGGGTTGGCCTCTTTCAGGTTATCTAATGGAATCACCACCTAAACATATTCATCAAAATAATAAAAGTTTAGAATGATAACAAACATATCAAACAGTTGTGTTTAGATAGCACATTATTGATTCCGTAACTAAGATAAAAAGGTCAAAATAAGGAAGCGAGATGAAACACTTAATTAATTTAGCTGGAAGAAAGTTCGCATATATGCACCTCCAAACTTCCATATTCAAATTGAGTCAACACCATGCATTATTTTTAGTTTTGTGCAAATACAATATTTTCCTCGCATGTTTTCCACATTTTAGTAGTAAAAAAGCTAGGTCTAATTGTAAAAGAAGTTATTTCCCACAGTTCAAAGAAATTATTGCATACAGTATCTTGACAGAAGATAATTAAAATAGATTATGATTGAATGGAGTAAATATAAATATGTGCAGGTTAGCTCTAATTATAAATTATGATCATGTATCAAGTACTCTCTGAAACCAAAGGAACTTAGCAATGTGAATGCACGCAGGAGCTGTAAAATTGGCTGTATCAGCATGGTTTGGACATGTGCTATCATAATAGCATATATCACATGGACCCACAATCTGATGCCCATCCAACAAAGAGAGATTTTAAATATGAATAATACCAACCTTATAATAGGTCCATTCAGTCTTGTCCCCGACCTTATATGAAAGGGGGCTGTCACTACAGAAAGCAATCTTGGCTGTGGATATGTACAAGATCCCCATCACTGGCCCCGCTGATGTGGACAGATAACACGCGTATGCTTTCCTCAGCTGCTCCTCGGAAGAGACGTTAAATGTTTGCCGAAATATCTTCTCATGGCCACCTTCAGCTATAACCTGTTGAGAACATAAAATAAAAAATGCTGCATATACTAAATTTTATTGTATCCTGTCAAATTTTGGAATGTCATGCATATCCCGACAACAACTTGAAATAAAAAGATTGCCCAAACAAGTCACTGATATTATCAAAGACAGATGCAGAAATAGCACTACATTGTATCTATAAGGTTTCAATTTTCATATAAATAAGATAATAAAAAATTGCCAATCACTCTCACACACAAAAAAAAACAGAGCTTAACTGTAAGATATTCTCAGCGGAAGTTAAGAGATATTGAAGAGTCTTACAATTTGTTGTATAACAACATAAATTTGCTTGCTTGGTGCAAAGGTAAGTACTCTTCTATAGTCAAAACTTGGTCACATCATAACACAAAAGTAATACCATTATCAGATAAATTGAGCGAGTTTGGTGACATGTAAGGCAAGGGTACTGGTAATCGTAGTCATAGGGACATACATGGCAATTTCCGACAGTCTTAAATATTGTCCACAAATATAACATTTTTCCGAGAGGTATGCGATACTTTTGAAATTTTATTAAAAGAAAGCAGAGTGTGGCATCAAATAACCTACTTTTGCTCCTTGTGCAATTCTTCCCATTGCTGCATCACCAAAGCTAGGTGCAGTCTTCACTGAATTAAAAAAAGAAAAGAAAAGAGAAAATAATGTAAGTTTGTGAGTAATCTGAAAATAATTTGAACTCCATGCACACTATAAGTATGTATCCTATTTTCTCCTCATTATTCTATGAAAAATAGTAACAGGATCCTAAATTGCAATACAAGATCAACGTTATGAGTTGGAGTGGAGAAGAAATTAATAGAGTTTTAGTACCTTTGCAGTCAAATAACCCATTCATTATGGAGGTTAAGAAAAAAAAAACAACTTAAACTATAACCTTGATGAAAAGCAGGAATTATTTTTTCGCAGTTTCTATTAGGCTTCACTAATTGAAATTTGCATTTAAACAAATTTTCATCTTCAGTAGTAAGATATTCCAAGACTACATATGCCATCAATAGTACTGACATGTATTTAAAAGGTATTTAATTAGTTTTCAAAAGTTTATTCCCATATATTTTTTTTAAAAAGTTAGTGCCAGCAAACTGGTATCACATACCCTTTTATTTATTTCCATGATACTTACAAAAAAGATCTCAAAACACAAAGTCCTATTGCAATAGCATGTTTAACAATTTTCTATATTAAAATAGGAATTTAAAATTTAAATTAACATTACCTAATAGTAATTTACTAATTTACGACTAATTGAGCATCATATTTTAAAATAAAAAATTGAAATATTTTAACTCCACTTATTTTAAATAATCATGGTCTTAATAAAGACACTAAATGAAATATAAAATAGGGGCTATAAGTTACAAAGCTGAAACTGGGTGGACATTAAAATTAATTATGATAAATTAGATCAGAAGTTCACTATTCCCGCTAATTGTCCACTACGGTGCTATGTAGGATAGTAGGGAGAAAAATATAAATTGTGCAATTTTTGTTAACAACCTACCGTCTGTTAAATTTCTCTGCTAAAATGCATAATTGTTATCTAATCGTTGCCAGTGGAGCAAATAGAGAATACACATTAGAAAATTGAAATATTGGAGTATTTTAGCATTGATTTACACCCTATATTGGACACAGCTGCTTTGCCTTGAATACAAGGAAAAATTGAAGAAGTGCCCCTTTTCAGGAAGAAGATAGACAGTTTTCAATAGCTAATTTTTAGTAAAGGAAAACAATATTTCAAATAATTTCTATTTTTATCACCAAATATTTGCCCTTTAAATTGATATAATGAGAAATGAGGACTTGAAATTCCAGTTCAATCCCCAACCCTACTTTTGTTCTGAGAATTATAAATGAAACCTTATTGGCGTAACCAGTTCAATCCCCAACCCTACAAATAAAGTCTCCTCATTAGCTCCATAATTAATTAAAGACTTCACAATTATCCAATATGGTTAGTACACAGATGAACAGTAAAAATGGAAATTTGTAATTTATAATTAGAAATGTCGTAATAATTCAAACTCACAATGTTGCCAGGTGCTTTTAGAGAGAACCTCAGTCTTCTTGGCCGCTTGACCAACCTTCTTTCCCCATTTAGATAGCACCCCCTTCACCGTTTCCATAGTTTCTGATAATTCATCAAATTGGAGCTCAAATCAACTAGATCAGAACAAAATCAACGAGTAATACAGAGTTCATTCAACAATTACTCTTTGATGGTGGAGCAGGCTGAGCCGCAGCTACATAGGGATTCGAACCAGCTGGAGAAAGAGGCGAAGGAGGAGAACGAGCTGTTAGATTTGGTGCTTTCTGAGCCGTCGATTGATGATCATACGGAGGAGGTGGCGGAGCAGCAGCGTTATCCCTTGGTTCAGCCATAGGATGGGGATTGTGCTCCGGTAAGTGTGCGCCGTCGGATTTTAAATTAACGGGTGATTCTACGGTGGCAGCCATAGAGGTCGATTGAATAATTCAGATCTCTACTTCTCTATTTCGCTTGGATTGAATTGAAATGAGAAAATTCGTTCGCCATTCAGCTTAGATTGAATGTAAAGGAGAGAGCTTTGAGGTTTAAAGTCTAGAATCTAGATGGTCAGCACAAAATGTGCTTGATACGAGATTTTCTATGGCATTACCATAAATACCTACCGAATAAAAAACTCTGACAATCCCTGACGTCTCCAAATTAATGATGGGTCCTACCAGGCAGTGCGAGGCACACGAAATTTCCGTTCCCATGAGACCGCAGCAAAATTCGGACTGGATGTGCTGGAGCGGTTTCGTGATCGTAACGGCAAACGATTTTTTGAACTTCTGAATTTCAAATCCAACGGTCAGAAAATTCTGGAACGAACGGAGATCGCATTCCGCACATATCGTCCCATCACATGGCGTGCTGGCGAATCAATTCTCTTCTTCACCGTTTATTTTATTCGTAAAATTTTCTTCTACGTTATTATTTTATCTTTTCAACGAATACCGATGACCACAAGTTGATTTATTGATTTCTGGGTTGAAGGATTCTCTGTTTGATGTTTCAAGTATGATTTCTGTTGTCCATTGCTGACACCATGATTCAGTGGACAGCAGAGTCACAAGATTCAGAAATTATTCGTGAATTATTTGCAAAATAAATCGTTTTTCTATGATGCCGAACCGAACGTTGAATTATTCGGTTGATCGAATTATTCGCGAATAATTTGTGAATTTTACAAATTCTTTCCGAATTATTCATGATTTTTTCGCGAATTTTTACTGAATTTTTCTCATAATTTTTTTTTCTTTTTTTTGCTCTCTTGTAGAACTGAGATCACTGATCCGGATAATTTCGAATCATTCTCGAATTATACCTGAATTATTCTCGAATCATGAATTTTTGACCTCGCCGAACCGAACCCGAATAATTCATTTGTCACTATGGTGGACAGTTATTACACATTTGACCGAGTCCGCATTCTCTAAAGTAACTCAAATTTTGAGTTCAAATCATGACCGTCCGATCAGAATTCGCATCAATCGGTTCTGAGATGAAACACATGGAGGGCCTTTAATATTCGTGTTAAAGCAGATTGGACGGTCCGAATCTAAACTCAGAATTTGTGTTAACTCAGGTGATACAAATTTCAGTTGACTTGCGGTTGTGGTGGAATTCAGATCCTCTCGGTACCGTAATAGAGAATCTTTTAGACCGAAATTTTTATTTATACCATTTTAACAAAATCAATTAACCAAATAACCACGGTTTTCTGACAATTATAATTCTAGCACGGCCGCAGAATGCCAGAGCGGACCCATATGGGGGGTACCGCAGAATGCCGGAGCGGACCCTCATATGGGTCCGCAGAATGCCGGAGCGGTCCTTGGGGCCGCTGGTTTCGGATTTCATATCATTTCAAAGAAGTTTCAATTCCTTTGACCTCGGGTAAGTTTTCTTCTTCTTCTCTAGTTTTAATTTTTAGTGTAGAGTAGTAATTAGGTTTAGGTTTAGGGTTTAGGATTAGGATTTAGGTTTAGAGTTTAGATTTAGCATTTAGAATTAGATATTAATTTAGGATTTAGAATTAGAATTGTACCCAAATTTAATTATAATTGTACCCAAATTTAATTATAATTGCATCCAAATTTAATTAGAATTGCACCCAAATTTAATTAGAATTGCACCCAAATTTAATTAGAATTGCACCCAAATTTAATTAGATTGTACCCAAATTTAATTAGAATTGTACCCAAATTTAATTAGAATTGCACCCAAATTTAATTAGAATTGCACCCAAATTTAATTAGAATTGCACCCAAATTTAATTAGAATTGCACCCAAATTTAATTAGAATTGCACCCAAATTTAATTAGAATTGCACCCAAATTTAATTAGAATTGCACCCAAATTTAATTAGAATTGTACCCAAATTTAATTAGATTGTACCCAAATTTAATTAGAATTGTACCCAAATTTAAACCGGACTTTCACCAAAATCTCATATTTGACCAAAAATTATCCAATACAGCATGACATCCAGTAGAGATAGACCATTCTCCAGTAGGGGTACACAGCATGGCCCTCCAGCCACGCCATACGAGATGTCTCAGTACATCGAGATAGCATTGGCGGATGTTCCGGGTATCCGGAGTCGCACCGACAGGGTCAGCGACTTCTTGTGGTACCCGAATGTCGAGCATCGGATTTTAGAGGCTGCCACTGGGGTAAGTAAATTTGTCATCCCGAATTTTTGATGAATGAACTTGATCTGATTATTTAATTAAATGCAGGGTTTGGATGCGGTTACGGTTCGTCACAACTGCACTCATCTACGGTACCAGCCGGCGTACGGGGGGGTTTACGCTCGATGGGATTGTACCAGATATCCCAGATGGTCGAGGAGAATGCTGACGAGGGTTTATCTTCTGGCCTCGTTAAGCGATGGCGTCCCGAGACGCACATCTTTCATCTCCCCCATGTTGAGATGACAGTCACCCTACAGGACGTCAGTTGCCTGTGGGGTATGACTATTATCGGGGAGCCGGTCACGGGCGTCGAGTACGGAGACTTCCGGGCATTGTGCGCGGAGCTGTTGGAGATCTCGCACGAGGATCTCCAGAAAGACAAGAAGAGAGGTGAGAAGACCGTGGTCTCACCCAGCTGCATCAGCTTGGCAAAGCTGCGGGCGAGATTCAAGGATTTTCCGGATCGACCAGATCAGGTATTTGCTTGTACAAGATTTAATTTAAATAGTATTATATTTATTTTCTTGTAAGTAATGTTCTAATTTAAATCTATAACAGGTGGTTGTTGACCGACACCTGCGCGCCTATATTTTGGAGATGATCACCTGTCGGTTGTTTCCGGATTCGCATGGAGATCAGGTGCGGCTGTGCTACCTCGACCTTCTGCGCGACCTGTCCACTGCGGGCAGGTTCAACTGGGGAGGTGCCACGCTGGCATGCCTATATAGGTAAGAAACACCTTCTTATAAATATTTTCAAATATTATACATCGTAGTGTAGTAACACTGACTTTGTAAATTGTAAAGGGGTCTTAACACAGCCTGCCTGAAGAAGAACAAGACCTTCACTGGACCGTGCATGTTACTACAGCACTGGTCCTACGCACATCTGATTGTCGGCCGTCCAGTCCTGGCCAACAAGACAGATGTGCCGAAGTGGGGCAAGCCAGAGCCGGACAACTGCCATGCATTTGCCGCCAAGTACTGCTATCCCAAGATTTGGGTGGGTGCAGGGCATGGCGCGTCTCTCGGCATCACATTCTGAAGGCAGGAGATCGAGCATCTCAGAGATGATCAGGAGTTTGTGACTTGGGAGCCCTACAGAGATTATGTAAGTTTACTTTTGTTTTTATCTTGATTTAAATTTTTTTCATTTCGAATTGATATATGATATTAAATCTATACTTCCAGGTTGAGGTGGATGGCGCACATCGGTCATATCTTGAGATACTGCCGGAGCGATGTCGTCAGCAGGAGCGTTTCTGGCGTGCAGAGGTGCCGCTCATATGTTTTCAGGTACTGTAATTTCTTTATGCTAGTTATTTACACAAGCGACTTAATTTAATAACAACAGTCTAACGTATTAAAATATATATAGATCATCGAGCACCATTACCCCGGACGGGTCATGAGACAGTTCTGGATGAGCCAGCTTGCTCCGCCCCCGGTACTGATCAGCGAGGAGGTCTGGCAAGGGCTGCACCATCCCAGGGAGACCACTGCAGGCAAGGACTGGGGGATTGCCCGTGCAGATTACGTGTTCGAGGCAGGAGCTGCAGATCCCCCATTGGCCGAGCCCGATCGTCAGATGGATGTCGCGCCAGTGTAAGAATTTTTTTTATTAATTCAAAACTTCAACTATAGCTTTTTGATTGGAATATCTAACATTTGCTGTAATTAGTACAGACCTTACAGAGATTGGTACCAGGATCACGGCGCGTACACCATATTTCTTGAGGAATGCATCGCCGACAACCCGCATGAGCGGGTACCGAAGCAGAGGGATCGTGTGGAACGGATCCACGGCATTATCCCAGCCGGCGCACCTTTCGCAGCTACGGTATTTTTAATTTGAAGTTTCAAATTAAAAACTATTAATATTTACAATTGTACAACTTCTTCATAATTTTTTCAATCTTCAGGCATTATATCTTGTCAAGAGTTGCGTCATAGGGGCTACGATGGCCGTCACCAGGGGATGGAAGAGGCTCGGGAAGGTCATTCTCAAGCACAACGTACCTGCGGTGTGCCAGTGTGGGTACAGGGCGCGCCTCGACTCTCTACTGAGGTGCGCTGGCTTGGGCGGTGTTGATGCAGTGGACGACATATCTGACGAGCCCGATGTCTATGTCCCCTACACTGGTGATGAGGACGTGTTTGCACCCGTCCACGGCACTGAGACGGTCGGTCAGGCGTTCGACCGAGGTGCCGAGTTGATGCGCCGAGCCGCACATGACGCCATGGGATCCCAGGCTAGGATGCCTACCGAGGTATAATTTAAATTAAAATACATAACTGTGATTTTTTTCTTATTCAATACATTATCTAATTTGTAAGCTATTACAGGGTGGACACGAGGAGGACCTGGGTTTCAATATCTCCACTGAGTATGGCACAGAGGGAGATGGACTGTATTCCCCGGGTTACAGTCCCACTCGGACAGCACCTCCTACCTATCAGCCAGGATATGTTCAGACAGAGCCCATCCCGAAGTTCCCTGGCCAGTCCTCACAGCAGGTACCTCACCCTTCCCTCCACGATGACCCCATTGCCAGACAGGCTTTTTTATTCACGCAGGCTGAGTCTGGACAGACCACAGTTTTTGGTCCTGGGGTCCAGCAGACATCCGAGATTGAGGAGGTTCGCCAGGAGCCGGTTCAGTCTACGGATGTCCAGGCAGACAACTCTGCATCCTCCGCAGATACTGACGAGACGCCACTCTGCAGGCGGGGTCGGGGGTTTAGGAAGAAGAAGGCGAGGACGGTGTTTAGTCCAGAGCCGTAGATTTTCATTTGTTGTACTGTTAGATGTTTTGTTAGATTCTTATTTGTAGTATTGGTAGATGTTTTGTCAGATACTTATTTATTTCGTTAATTAGTTTCTTGTTTGTTTGATTTTGTTGTTATTTATTTATTTTGTTGATTTCATTATCTCAGAGTACACAAAAGAATTTCAAAGAAACCACATATTTAAAATATCTAAAATATTTCAAACGAACGACATATCTATAATACGATACGATCAAAAATCAATTTAAACCACATTCGAAACTAAATAAATAACCCTTAACAAATTACAATTTCGTATTTCTAAAATAAAAAATAAAGGGTCCGCTCCGGCATTCTGCGGCCCCAAGGACCGCTCCGGCATTCTGCGGATCCATATGAGGGTCCGCTCCGGCATTCTGCGGTACCCCCCATATGGGTCCGCTCCGGCATTCTGCGGCCGTGCTAGAATTAGAATTGCCAGAAAACCGTGGTTATTTGGTTAATTGATTTTTTTAAAATGGTATAAATAAAAATTTCGGTCTTTTAGAATTAGTGGATCTGGACCGTTATTTTTAACTTGGCACGAATCTCTAAGCTCAATAATACTGCCCCTTGCGCTAGGCCGACTCAAAGCGGCTGGAAGTTAATCTCAAATCGTAAAGTGAGGGGAATCTTTTACGGTACTTGGGAGGATACTTTTCCGTTGTAGCGGGTGTAAGAGAGAATTCAGATCCTCCCTGATACCGTAATAGGGAGCTGTAGCTACCATGCTACGAAACTGACACTCGACTCACCCTCTTAAGTGTGATATAAAATTTACTTGGAGTCGCCACCCGTTAGAAAACGGGAAATACAATTTGTTTTTGGTCTACAGAGATAACAGGTTCGTGTCTTGATTATGAATGTGGAAGGTGTTAGGCACCACACTCACCCAAAAGAAAACCGGTCTTTACTAATTTCTAGCTTTCAAAAATATATTTCAGCAATGATAAAAATTACAAAATGAGATAATTAAACATAATGCCAGCAACAAAAAGAAATGAAAAAAAACATAAGGGAAGCAACTAAAAGAAAGTGGAAATTAATTGAAAATTTTCAAGTCACGCAGATCTTCATTCTCGTTATCTGAACATCGTAATGATTTTTTCAGCGGCTTGGATGGATGGCTTTAGTAGTTTGAGGACTAAGTAAATGGAATAACATAGTAGGTTTGTCACTCATTATTTTTTTGAGCTCATTCTATTAGGGTTTTAGGAAAATGTTTGTGGAAAGCACATTTTTCCTTGCTGTTTTTTTTTCTGTGACTGAAGTTCAACGTTTTTGTTCTCTTTTTATGCTCTTTATGCTCTAACCAACCATGAAGATGAAGTGAAGATGTAGGGGCTATTTATAGGTGAAGTTTGAAGCCTCTTGAAGCTCAAAAACGTGCTCAAACTGCTGCTACATGGCATGCCCCACATCTGAATCTTTTCTGCACAAAGTTAAACACATTTGTTAGGCAAAAGCTGTGAAAAAGGACTGAATTATGATGATTCTAATGCAGAAACGAAATCCAAACAATGCATATAGGTGTTTAGCAGGTTTTACTTAATTTATATAACTATTTTAACATATCATAATCATGTTTATTGTCAAGAAGAAGTGGAAACATGGCAGCAGGATTCTTGCTGTACTTTTTTGCTTAATTTCAGAATTTTGCACTATTCTTAGGTCAACTTCAAGAGAATAAAAACTGAACTTTTACAGCAAGAATATGACAAAATTAAGTATGTTTTGATATGCATAAGTATGATAATTAAATTACTCTTAGAAGTGGAAACATGGCAGCAGGATTCCTGCTGTACTTTTTTGCTTCATTTCAGAAATTTACATTGTTTTTAGGTCAACTTCAAGAGAATAGAAACTGAAAGTTTGCAGCAAGGATACGTCAAAATTAAGTGTACTTTGATTATGCGTATGATGATTAAAATACTTTTAAACTCATTTCTTTGCTGCTGGAAAAAACTGTGCTGGAATTTTTTCTCATATATGAAAAAATCAGAAATATGTTCTTAATATGTGTACATAGAGGTAGATAATTTTGGGTTTTAAATTTAAAGTCCCAAGTGATGAGTTTTTATAAATTTTAGGTGCTTTGATTTGAAATACGAAGCTTATCTCTTCATTTATAATTTGATAGGAGACTTTAGCTAGCAGTTTTTTTTTTTCTTTTTTTGAAATAATGATTTAGACTCAAGAATGATATATTTCATGCTAATATTTTTGTGACAAATTAGTCTAATCAATTTTCTAAAGACATGCACGTGTGAAGGATCAAAAAACATGACAAAAAATTACAATCCAAGTGGGGCAAAAGCAACAATCTTGCTGAAATGTTTTCAAGAACAGTTTTTTGTGGCCCTACAATGTCATATTTGACTATTTGGTTGTCTTCATGACTATTCCAATTCATGTATGAATTTTTTCTGCTCATTAAGGCCTCTAATTTGATGTGTTATAATTTACTCAAGAGAAATGGTATGTCTCACGTAGGTTTCTAATTAAAGGAGAATTGCATGGATCATAATATATTCATGATGCAGAAGGTCAGTACAATAGAAGGCTTTATATTTATGGTAATTTTAGCTCATGTTGATTTTTTAGGATGTATTTATGTGACATGAGTTCCTGAAATTGATCAACGTTTAAAATTGTATATGTATATAAATGTTCTCACAATTTTTATGGGGAGCATATAATATTTAAGTTGATGTAAAACCTGACTGACCAAATAACTAGAAATTTGTCTAATAGGAATTAGTAAAAACGTGAGATTGTGATGATAAATTACTTTTCTCATTAGTTCAAATTAACTTGATATATATGCCATGTAAAAATGTCAAATTTGGACCTGACATGCTTAAACTCCACTAGAGATATGATTCAATCAGGCATGTGAAACTGTACAAATATTTATTATAGATTAGTAGGTAAATAGTGCCACATACTTCAGCCATATGTATATGTTACACAGGTACCTAGGTGTAGTAAAAGGTGACAATAGGTAACGTGTGGATTTTGCCTAAACCATTACAGTTCACATATTTTGGCTACTGACTCCCTTGTTAATGTTGAGACATGAGACTATGTACCAATTATATGAGCATTTAGAATATTTATTATTTTATAGATTTGAAGACATATTTGAAAAAGTCTCTTAAGTTTACGGCATGAAATAATATAGTACGATATTACTATAGTTCAATTAGTGTGATTATAGTATATTAGTATGATATTACCATAGTTAAATATAGTATGCATTGTAGTATTAGAAAACTAAATATATTTTTCCCATTAGATTTTATCTTAATTTTATGAGATGGTATATTTTAGAAATATATTTTCCTCGTTATATTCTTAGATTTTATGATATATATACTACTATAATTCATCTCAAGACCGTGGGTAGAAAATAAACGAAAGATAATTAATGTGATGAGTATTCCTGTGGATAGAATTATTTGGAAAATATACGTTGCAATATTTTATTTCTTAATTTCATGTATTAAATGCATTGTCATAATTTATTCTTCCAAATTAGATCATTTATAAAATTATGCAATTTTAACATAACATGAATTCTTTTAAGCTTAACCCAATAATATTCAACTTGTTATGTGCATATTCAACTTGAAACTAGGCAATAAATAATTTTGATCGAAAAATTCAATTGCAAAGCATACCTTTTTCGCAGACGCATGAAAATTACATTCTTGATTCATCATTGACTTCATAACTTGCGTTTGGTGCAAGCATATATTTTTTTTCAAGATTACACAATTTGGGGTGTCTACAGGAATCTTTTAGAATTAGTGAATATAGACTGTTCTTTTTAACCTCGCACGAATCTCAAAGCCCAATAATACTGCCTCCTCATAGTGCGAATCTCAAAGCGTGTAGGAGTTAATCTCAAACCGTAAAGTGAGGGGAATCTTTTACCATACCTGGGAGGATACTTTTTCGTGTAAGAGCAGCCCAGTTATGATTTTGGTGACTGTTAATTTCATTGTTTGTTTCTGGGCCGGGGGATTTTCTCTCTATTTCTTTTTAAATTATTGGCAGAGAGTGGCAACGAGCTGACTCATCACGAGCTGGATCCAGCTTGAACTCGTCACGAGTTGGCTCGTCCGAGTCACGAGCGAGCTGACTTTAGGGGTCCGAGTTGAAATCTCAGCATGAAATCGTCACGACCTGGACTGAGCTAGCTGGCAGGGTCTGGCTTGATCTTGTTTTAAGAAGAAAATAAATTCTACAAACTTTTTGGACCGAGCTGAACCGAGCTAGACAGTATAAAATGCACACATTCATACAAATTTAAAAATTGATGCCTAGCCGAGCTGGCGAGCAAGCTAAGCCCCAGCTTGAAATCGTTAATTTTGGATCAAGCTAGTAGCAAGCTAGCTCGTTAACAGCTTGGTCTAATAACGAGCGAGCTGTTAACGAGGGAGTCATATGCGAATAATGATCGAGCCACGAACTTTTTTTGCCACCCCTAGCAGAGACTGTCAAGAGAAAATTCTAATTTTTTACTTGATTTGTTTGGAGTGCGTCTCCTACATTTCGAATGTTTTTGAAACAAAATGCAAATGAATAAATTACCCCCATAATCCATTTATTGTGTGGTGCAATTGCGTTGGGCCCAAATTTTCAGGCGTAGGTTTGAAATGAAATCAATAAAATTTGCCATATATTTCCAGTTATATTACCTAAATTTTTTGGACACATAAATCATGTTTGTTAAAAGATGGTGAAATAAATGACACATAAACACTTATCAACATTACTTGTCATCAGAGTAAAGACGTGTTATTCTTTGTCAACACCAATTCAAATTAATTTCTACAATTTGACGAATTATAGGAATTATATAATATAGGAATAATATAGTATCCGAATATATGACATGCATTATAAAATAATAAATTATTTCTCTATCTACTCATTCCATTTTCGAAATATGAATTTAAATTTTGCTGAATTATTGGTAAATATTTTAGCCCACATAATATACAACCTCAATAAAAAATTATATTATTTTGTAAATATTGTTCTTAGACTCTTCAATCATAATTCGGAACTATTTAAGGTCCAAAGCAAAGGGACCACGTATTAAATATTTGATCCGTTGCAAGTGGTCCGTTTTAAATTTGAATATTTTTTTTTTCTGAGCATCATAGCGGGATCAATTTCAAACTCACGTCAAAAAAGATATTACATTCTGTGAATTTTTAGTTTTGATTTGGTTGAATTTTTTTAATAGTAAAAAAGGTTGCATAAAGCTGTGGCGACTTCAATTTAAAATGAAATCAATAAACCTGAGGATTCTTTTTGACCCAAACATGATTATTTAATTTAAAAATAAATTACTTTGTGAAACAAAAATCAAATTTGAAATCCCCAACAGCTGAAGATGTCAGCAGGAGAGCAACCCTCACATAGAACCGGTCCACATCATTAATTATCTTTTTCGAATTCAAATTTGCTGAGGTAATTTGAAATTTGAATTTGAATTCGGACTATTCATTATAAATTGGCACGAATCTTAAAGTAGTCTCATAAATTTTAAAATTGATACGGATTTTAATCGAACAGTTCAGATTTCAAACTCAAATTTTATGTTACTATGAAGATAGAAAAGTTTCCCATCACCTCTCCGCCTAGGGGTGTATCTGTCTTTCAATGAGCGAATACGGATACGGATACGGAGAGGATAATCTCCGAATACGGATTCGAATACGGTTACGGAACGAATAATTATCGGATATTGAGTCATATATATTTTAAGATACAAATACCAATTAACAAAATTAAAATATGAAATTCTTTCAGTATATAACACGTTCGAATATGAACGGATAATCTCCGAATACGGATTCAAAACCTGCTGTTTGTATTCTGTAGCACAAGATAGTGTCTTAATGGAAAATACCACCAATTAATAAAATACAACATCGGAATAAAAGGTTTGGTTGATTAGTTCAATTTGTAGGAGAATTAAAGGTGTACCAAATTAGTTCAATTTGTAGGAATGAAAGGCGTCCCTAACTGCCAAGTCCTCACAAAGCAGCAATAGAAATCTAGTAGAGTCGTAGATAGTTTTGATTTACCTAGAATTTGCTCCAAATCGTCACTCAAGCCCTCACAGGGAGATCAGTCACTCAAGCCCCTTCTTGGTTGAAGGACATGACAGGTAGGGTTTAGGACATGGAAATCAATCACTCAGCCCCGCGCAAGGGAGAGGAGAAGCGTCGATACCGTAGGCTGGTGGTGGTGGTCGGTGTGTGCAAAGTGGGAGAGAGAAAGACAGTGATGGGACAGCGCAAAAAGAGAAAGAGGTGAGAAAGAGCAGCAAAGGGAAATGAAAATGAAAGGGCACCGAAGACTGAGAAGTTAGAAGGTTCGAATCTCTACTAAAAATTTAAAAATTAGTCTCACGAGTGAAAAAAATATAAAAATGAGACATCATATATAGAAATCGCTTTGCATCTGAAATATAAATAGATTTCGGAGAGATGAATATTGGATACGGATATATGCAGATATCCACTCTGTTTAGAGATATAGAAATTTATTTGTTTCCTTATCCGTGTATTTTTACTATGTTCAATATATATTCGGATCCGAATCCGTCAAGTATCCGCTTCTTTTAAAATGAATACGGATAGTAACCGGATACGGACCAGATAATCCGGATCCATTTACACCCGTCTCCGCCCCATCACATTTTTTTTTTTGAAGAAAGAAAATGTGGAGGTCAAGTTATCTTATTGTTCTTAAAGGGGTTATTAGAAAGCTAGGCGATTGGAAATGCTACCGATGATGATACATGCTACACATGTAACACTTGCTTGTCAAAAAGTGTTATTAGTGAAGCAACGGTATCTTATTCCTCTTTTCTCATTTGTCCTGCATCAAATAAAAAGAAATTGACTTGGTCAACTGTCAACAGAAGGAGAAGAAAAGAGACGAGTTGCTAGTCCTGAAGAAATTGGGCCGATTTATAGAAGGCCCAATGAAAATGGGTCTACCTGTCAGATTTAACGAAGTCGAGAAATATACGACGCTGGTGAACGTGGTCCAGGGAAACACCGTACTTCTGAAGAGTGGGGTCAGCAACTGTGTGGAGCAGCGGGAGTGCGTATCTTCTGTGAGATATCTCAAAACGCAGGGGTCCAATATTATTTGTGCTTTGAGATTTGTTCATAACATATTTGAACGGTTGAGATTGTCCAGAAGAACACTCAAAGTTTGAGATATCTCAGAGGATGCGAATTCGAGAAGCGGAGGATTCGATTTTCCGATGAACAGCCGAGCAGGGATATGAAGAGCGAACTGGCAAAGCATTTGAATTCATATCACCTGAAGTAACTCAAATTTTGAGTTTAGATCCGGGCCGTCTAGTCTGCTTTGGCGTGAATATTAAGCAGGCTCCGTGTTGGATTAGTTTAGATTTTAATCGAACAGTCCTGATCTAATAACTCAAAATTTGAGTTACTTCAGAGAATGTGAATTCAAAGCATCTCATTATGACTTACGGTTGTGGTTAGTCGTGGACTAACAGTGGAATAAGGGCTTTAGACCTCATTTATTCCGTCAAACATAGTTTAATTGAGCTAGACTAAAATTGAATAAGTCGATCTTTAGACTGACTAAAATTGGCCTAAACTAACCCACCTCTTCAAGTAGTTTAATTTTATTTGAGTATGAGACTTAACTTTTCATTATTTTTATTATTTTCTGTCATTTTGTAAGGAATGTAAAATAAGTAATTAATTTTGTTTCCATATAACTTTATCATTTATAAAATCAACAATTTTTTTAAATGGAATAATTTTCTAAATTAACAAAATACAAAATTTAGAAAATAATAAAATAAAATATTTTTTGAAATTGTACTACAAATATTTTTCAGAAATCTAACATATTTTTTACAAAATAAATTAGTATACATATAAATTTAATTAAACAAGATGCACTAAATGCAATGTGCATCTCTAGAATATGGAATTAATTTGTACATATCTCATTTTCTTGTACAATTTATTTCAATTAAAATAAAAAAGATACAAAGGATAGTTTTATTATTGATATTACAAATTTTGTAAGACAAACTAATTTATAATATCAAATCATACCTTAAACAACCAATTTTTTTACCAAACAAGAAATAGCTTTAGACATCAACTAAACATGAATAATTTAGGTCTGCCTAAGTTGAAATAAACAAGTTATATCTCATTAGCTTTAGTCCACAACCAAACAATACCTTTTTTAAATTCAGAATGAAGCTAAAGACTGTTAATTCTAAAAGTCATCTTTTTTAAACCATTTTTTCTGTAAAATTGAACTAAACAAACCAAAGCTTTTCAATTCAATTTTGAAAAAAAAAAAAAAAAATCTTAATTGTCACTGCCATTTATTCTTTGAGAAGCATTCAATATCAACCATTGGATTACAGAAGAAATTGGTCCGGATTGAACTTTTTAAGTGCCAATTTTTACGAATGCTCCCTCAAGTCTGAAAAAACTTTACAAAAAGATATCAAGAAAAAAAAGCTGGATCTAATATGACAAATTATTTGTTAATTAGGGACAATGAGAAATATACATCTTTGATATGGTTGTATTTGTATACTAAACTAAAAATGTTCACATAAAATTTTCATAAAATTTTAAATTTGTTTTATGCTTTTATACGTAAATTCATTAATGTTGGCATATATCTTTACAAATAAAGTAATACAGAACAAAATTACTAACTTCAAATTATACGATCATGATGAAAAACAAAATATATATAGAGATAGATGCAGGACCCACTCTTAAAATAGAATAAACGAGGGACAGATCTATATATAATCGATTAATAAAAAATAGGAGTCAATTCGGAAATTTTTTATTGGTAGTCATTAATAGAAAAGAAGAGAGACAAATGGTAAGATTACAGTAATATTTATATTGGTAGTAAGATCGGTAGAATTTCAAACCATTTTTTTTTAATTTTTTCCAGTAAAATATATATATATTTTTACAAAAATAGATAAAGTATCTTAAAATTTAGATATATAAAAACATTCCATCTATTTTTTGAAAAACTTTTCATATTTTACTAGAAATTAAATATAAAAATTCTCTCAATCTATACATCAAATTAAAAAAAAAGTTAAGATCGGTAGAAATTCTATCGATCTTACTACTAATATAAATATTATTGTAATCTTACTAATTTGTCTCTCTTCTTTTCTATTAATTACTACCAATAAAAAATTTCCAGTCAATTCACCCCTTAGAAAATTCAATGATCATATGTCATATATTCATATTTAAGGAAAAATTTTGTAAGTACTTTAAAATTAACCCCTATAATTTTGAATTTTTTTTTTATAATTGACCATCTATTCTTATTAAGTAAATAAAAATTATAGTTCACCCCCATAAGTAAAAGTCCGCCTCCTATTCTTGAATAGATAATTTGTATTTAGTAAAAAAAAAAATTAAGAGATCAAATTAACGGTGTTGGTGCTCAATTAAACAATGAAATTTGAAGGCTAAGCCCTCGTCTTTCTTTGTATTCGCACAAACAAATATCTGAAAATAATATTCATCTAACCTGTAGATTCTAAAACAATGAAATATTAAGAGATCAAAATAATATTCATCTAAACCTGTAGATTCTAAAACAAACAGATAAAAAATCCAAATAATTATTTGTATTCGCACAAACAAATAACTGAAAATTTTAAATGGTACGGATAATTATTTTCATATGTATTCGTATCCGCTCAAATAGATATCCAAAACTTAAAATATGCGAATGCGGATAATTATCCGTATTCGTATCTGTATTCGCTTTAAAAAATAATTATAATTGTATCAGTATCGGTATCTGTATCCATATCCATTTCTGTATGTACCAAAATCATATATTTTTGTATCCGCAAATTATTTGTATGGTGAGAATCGGTGAGAATCGCTCCTGGTTACCTCCTCTACAATCTGATTTGGGGTGAGAATCGGTGACAAAAATCGTTGAAATAATACAGTGCTTTCACCTATGTTCTCTTCCTTTGCCGTTTGCTTCCCATCTGATTTTATCGTTGTGGAGGGAGTAATTGAGTAATTCAAGAAGTTTTTATTGCTTAACTAATTCTTTTTTTTTAATATTTGGCTATATGTTTAGGTAGATGGGTTTCTTAGTGGAGAGAGAGACTACTCCAAGCTAAAAGGAGATAATTATTTGCATATCTTAAAAAAAAAAAAAAACAGATAGTTGTAAACTTCAACAAATTCTTTATTCGTTACATTTGTCGTCCCTGATACCTAGTACCAGTGTATAACTGTACCAAATTTGGACCCGTTTGGTATTTTTTTTTTTTTTTTTGTGTGCTTCCTGAGAGCTCATAAAGCTCAATTAGGCATCACTAGAACAATTGGGCAAAAACATGATTTCAGAGAAAGCTTAAAGGGAACTTTTAGCCTTTAATTAGCTCACATTTTTTTACTGGTCTATGTAAGTACAATATATTTCAATTGTGTATTGCATTGCCATGTCAGTAGGTCTTATTTGGGTTCTCGTAAAAACTACTTGTATTGAGGGTTTTATTGCATAATTTGCATCTTCCACCTTTGACTAAGGAATATTGTGTTCAATTCTTGCAGATATTATTTGGCATTATGTACATTATCAATCTTGCCCTTGTGCAGTTCATATACTTCAAGACAGATGTGGTATGTATTTGTTGTATAATTATGAATCAAATTTTAATTTTAGATTCATAATTATAATACAAGTTAAGAGTATGGATTGCATGCTGTGCTATCTAAATCGTTGTTCGTAAAATAAATTAAGAGATGCTGTAAAAGGCAATTAAATTGCAGGGTCCTTTTTGCAATTGGTGATAATGAAGGAATTTACATATAATTTAGGTGCATGTGCTTATTTCTTTTAAGCCTCTAAAAATTCATTTAATATTTAATTGTTTTTACTTTTTTAATGATGGTACAGATCCCTTGGTGGGCTTTTGTGTCTTGCTTAGCTTGTTGAAGAGAGTTCATGCAATAGTTGTAATACGACTATTTAATGATTGCTTTGCCATGATATTTCTTTATGCTTCTATGGCTTTGCTTTTATACCAGGAATGGTACCTAGCTCTTCTTCTTTTTAGGTAACTATATTTTCTTGGTGTTAACTTAAAAACACAAAAGAAGTCAAGTAGTATTGGTATCTGCTGTATTGTTATAGTACCATCTAGGTTTTAGAGTGAGGTTGTGGAACTTTGCCTTCTAAGTATATTTTCATTTTTCATATAACTTGAATAAAATTAACTTCTCAATTTGTATTCATGCCGTGTGATTTACCGACAGAGGAGTAAGCAATAGTTCTTATATTTAGTCTAATTTCATTTACTTACAATTAATCAACGTACTATTTTATGGTAATTACTAATTAATTCAGTGACATTTAATAATTTCAGCATTTTTGAATCTTATGTGGAGGCTGGAGGAGTGCACAAGAAGGGATCAAAGGAATGTGAGTGGAAATTCATTAAGGTGTGAACTTGTACACTCTATTTTAATTTGATATTTGATTTTTTCAAATTCCTTTACATAACTCAACAATATGATGAAAAGATGTTGGTATGAGGCTAGATGTTGGTATGAGGCTATTTTACTTGGATTAATTCATTGCTAGCTTGAATTTTTGAATAAAGTATGCTACCTTCAAAGAAGCAAGTAGTAGAAGTGTAAACAGTGAACCAATTGTGCCATACTCACTAGACTATTTACAAGAAATGTAATGGTTTGTTATTAATTTCAGTTGCATATTTTGTTCGTATTTGTCATGTAAATTTTGTTACAGTGTGTTTTTTGGTGAATGAATATATTATGTTGTCTAAATTATTTGTATGATATTTTGTTTAACGTCAATAAATGTTGAATGGTAATATATAGCTAGCAAAAAATATGGAGGCTGGCCCAGATACAAACAGAACCATGCCAACATTTGTATATCAACACTGACGGCTATAAAGCTAACAATGATTGTTTTTAATATCTATACCGGTGATTTGAACCCAACAGTTGTTGTTTTTAAACCGTTAGTGTTGGTGTTCAACACTGACGGTTTTTAAACCTAATTAAACCGTCAGTGTTGAACACCAACACTGATGGTTTTTAAAACTAAACCATCAGTGTTGAACACCAATACTTACGGTTTTTAAATCTAAACCATCAGTGTTGATAACCTACACTGACTGTTATTACTGTACAGTAAAGATATACCTATACTTCTGGCGCCATCACTAGATGTCTCAATAACAGTCAGTATAGGTAGTATTTGAACAGTCCGTAAAGGAATTTTTTGTACTAGTGCAGTAATACTAACTTTAGGCTGTAATTCAGTTCTAAGACCAAGTGTTCTATAAACCAACAACAAGGTTATCATGACATGAGAGGACTTCAACTTGCTAGGATATATATAATAGGCAAGTGAAAGCACACATTCATAATTGCAAAAAGAAAATTTAGAAAAATCCAATAGAAGCTATATGTGTTAGGTTGTAAAGCATCACGGCTCTTATCATATCAGTGTTTTGACAAAGGTTCAAATCTTGCTAATATTCTAGGCATATCTTTCCTATGTATAACACTTCCGAAGAATCTTGCTATATAGCATTCACATATACTTTTCTGACAGTATAAATCTGCATATATAAACAAGCATTCAAAGTAATTTTGGGATCTCGGAATATAGTGGATGCATGCTTTCGGTACTTAAGGCGACATGGAAATTATAAATATAAACCTCATAAAAGGACTTGTTCTTCAATAGATTAATTAAATAGTCAAAGTATTACGCACATATAGTTGACAAAATTTTAGGTATATATACTTTTTGTTGCTATCTGGATTGATATCTCTTTAATACTAGGTTATTAACTCGAATCAATATTTTAACAAGACTTCCACTTAAAAAATAAAAAATAAAAATAGAACAACTCAGTTGAACAAGACTCCAAAATTCATATGACGTGTATGAATAAATATGACATGTACAACAATTGAAAAATGTAATAAACCCTATTATATTAGCACCAACTAAACGCGCATTCTGGACATAAATTGTACGGATCAGATGCCAACTTGTCAAGTAAGACGAGTGGTCACAATTAAGTAATAATTTACATGTCATGAAAATCTTCAAGTGGGCCCAAGCATCTAGACTTTTGGTTTGTGCAACTGTTAAAGATGATGCAACAATTTAGATCTCTCATTTTCCATCAACTCTTCCATCATAATCCAACAGAGTTTGTACAGGCTTGAGCCGAAATTTTTTTAGTTGACACTCCTCAAAAATAAAATTAAATGAATACCATTCGTTTGGTCTTATTTTCAATCCTACCACTCTCGCTAACTCAGTTCGCGCACCTAAATGGGTTGGTGCGCGGACTGGGTGGGCGCACCAATTGTTTCGAAATTTTTACCGCTGTTCGGTGCGTTTCATCCCGTTTGAGCACTAATTTGCACCAATTTTGGTGCGCTAACCCAGTTAGAGCACCAATTGGTGCGCCAACCCAGTCCGTGCACCAACTCATTTGGTGCGCGAACTGGGTCCGCGTGGGTGGTAGGATTGAAAATAAGTTCGGCCCAGTGATAATCATTTAATTTATACTTTTTACTGTGGTAACTAAAAAAATTTCGGAGGCTTGAGTTGCATGTAAGTCCAGCTACCTTGTTTTCATCATTTGTGGCCATGTCTAATATATTATTTGCTTATGTCTTTCTAATTTCGATTATTTATTTCTTTTGTTTTAAGAACAATTATCAACTGCATATGATATCAATTAATATGTAGATATAATTACCATCAAAAGAAGTCTACACATCATTAATTGATTACTTATCTAGCTATCTATATATCTAGCTATCTATCTACCTCCACTTTGATATTATCGCTCTCATATATATAATTAATTACACAACTTATCTATAATTAATTAATATACATTAACATAGCATAGCATAGCATTCTTATATGAAGCATTAGAATCTTGATTATTAAGTACCTCTTCAAACTTCTTCCAAGAGTTTGTATCTCCGAACCCTAGCTTTGAACCGTTGCTTGCCTTTCATCGCCGACCCGGGGGACACGTTCTCTGATCCGGGGGACATGTTCTCCGACCCGGCCGGATGTCGGATCAAAATCCTCAACGGCTTTTTTGAATCGGCCAATTTTTTCTTGATTGGTTTGTTTAACCGCAACAAACACGAGCGTCCGATCTGCGTAACACCCGAACCATCTCCATTGCTCTTATTAGAGTTTCCTCTTGAAATTTCACAATCGCCGCTAGTGTCTGGGGAAACCGTCTTCTCTCCTTCCTCTCTCATGCACCAGTTACATGCTCGGTATCTCTTCGTTGTCGGGTAGAGATCACTACAATATCTATATAACCATGAAACAATTTACAATTATGTTAATTAACAACAACATTATATATAAGCCAACAATTCAAAACATAAAGATCGAAGAAATCAATATATAGATATATATATTTTGATCAGAATTAAAAGAATATATATTACTTGTGTTGAGATCTGAAGATGCAAATCTTGCAACGAAAGAGCTCTTGTGAAAGACCTTGGTCGCCACACATGCAACAAACAATGGAGGATTTTGAAGAAGGAGATGAAGAGGAGGCACGACCTTTTCCCATCTAGGAACCAGGTTCTCTATCCATGCTTAAAAGGAGTATATGTAATATGTGATGAATTAGCAAGGGGAATAAAGTGGAGAAATTAAACCACACATAGGCTCCATATAGTTTCTTGTTTCCACGGATGGATCTTCTATCTTTTATCTTTTTCGTAGAGGGTCGCTTTCAAAGGAGTCGTGGAAAGAGGTGGGAGATGATGATAGCATTGTACAGGTAACAGGGATATAAATTGGTGGGATCAAAACAAGCTTTGGATGTTTTCTGTGGGTGCTTTGGTTGTGTACAATTTTTGTAGCGAATTCATTTGGTTATGTAGATGAAAATGAGCTTATGAAAGCTAGCTTGGTGTTCAATATATTTATCAATGAGAAGAGTTGAAATATCTCATGTTTTTTTGTGTTTTCATTGTGTTTCATATTTTTATCAATATATGTTTTCTTTTAAGCTTCTACAAATATTGATGTGATTTATTGACAATTTTAACAATATTTTTTGAAGTGAAATTGACAAACTTTTTAGTAAATTTTTTTGTAGACATGACTTTGATCTTAGATATTGGTTAGGTATCAAATTTTATATATTTAAACATAAAACATTAAATATGGATCCAAATCATTAAATATGCAGAGTTACATATATTTAATGAACCATATAACTTACATAAAAGTTATCATTTCTTATGTGTGTCTATGATCATATATATATGCATAATATATGTTAATGTCACACTCTAATGAAGGATTACAAATTTAGAATTGATTTTAATAATGATGCAAGTGACTCTGTAGTTCATACATTTCATTTCTTATAAAAATATATATATATATATATATATATATAAACAAACATATTTGAGAATCAAATTCGAAACCAGCCATTGGTCTAGTAGCAAAAACAATGACCTCCGTGTGGGAGGTCGCATATTCGAAACGCGAATGGAAATATTAAATAGTTGGGTGGCTTGACCTTCAATTTTTACTCTACAAAAATATAAATACACTTGACATTACTAGATTTATTGCATAAAATAAAAAAATTTAACTGAATACAGTCCTGTAATAAGAATAGTAAATTTGAATTTCAAAATAAAAGATGTCAATATGGGGAGTTTAAAGTAGTTAGTAATTTAACAAGTTTCATTCGTATAATCAGATGATGAATAATATTTTGTAATATGTAGCAATTGACACTTATAATCAAGTTAAAAAATACGTAGACAAAATAATTTTTAATACAACAAATGATTTAATTGTCCAGTACGTACTAACAAATTAGGATTTCTCTACCCCTTAAACTTTATTTTTTTTTAATTCGTCACTTCAGAAAATGGTGAATTAATTATACGTCTATTGCACAACGACTCGTTACATAAACCTCCACAAAATGTTGGCAACAAAACTCCGGGTTCACAAGTAACTGATAGGAAAAAAAGAAAAGGAATGTGAAAGTGAGAGGATTGACTTCAAGGAAATAAAAACCCGGTTCAACGACGCTTCTCTTTTTCTTTCTTGGGGCATCTCATCCCTATTTATTATTTGTAGAATTAAAAAAACTAAATTTTTTAAAAATAGCATGAAGTTGGAAAAAAAAAAAAATCAGATTTCAGCATAAACGCATATTAGATCTACGCTTCACCCCCGAGTGAGGTGCACACCTAGTATCTTTCAGCTTCAGTGTTTTCTCAGGGATAAACACAGACTAAATCTGTGATTTATTCCAACATAAAAAAAAATATTTTTTATACTTCTTCCCTTTCTTTCCGTGATTATATTATACTTGCTTTTCTTAAGAAGATGTCTCATAGCAATTACTTATATTCCACCAGGATGGGAACATCTCCATCTCATTAATTGGATCCACAAAAACATTAATGTTACATATATCCTGAATGAAATGTAGAATCCAGATTAGGTTTACATTCAAGGGTGGACGTAGAAATTTGGCTAGGGATAGACAAAATATATAGTTAGACCCGAAGGACGTCTGATGGTCATCGGATCAAACTTAATCTGATGCACGATTAAAGTCGTTCAATTCGTGTCAAAATTCATGTGTAGGTTTGATGCCCATCAGATGCATGCCCCTTCTTCCAAAAAAAAAGTTAGGGTTACTAATTAGATAAGCACGCTTTCCATCTTGCTCAAATTTTACCGTCTCGCCTTAGTTGCCCCCCCACTGTCTTGCCCAGCAATTCTCCCACCTACGCCTCTGTAACGTTGTTATTATGTACTTGTGTTTTTATAGTTTTTGGATATCAGACTCGGTAACAGAAAAAAATTGTTCCATGCTTCAAGTGAAAAAAGAAAGAATAATTATATTCATCTCTGCACTCCAGTCCCCCCCTCCCCCCTGTCCCCGCAGCTACAGTTGAGGAAAGTTGTATTATGGTCCTCACTAATTATATTGCCCCCCTTACTCAGTCTCTGCACTTGTTACCGTGTCAACCTTCATAGATATAAATATTTAAGTAATAAAATATTAATACTGTAAAGTAAGCTACTAATATATACTTGCATGCGTAACTTGATATGATGATCTCCCTTTTCAAGTCTTTCAATGGTCCTACATCAACCTTCCTTTAATGAAGTAGTGGGGACCTTATATCCCCGCATCAACCTTCATATAACAAAAATAGTTGACCTCATAGGTATAAATACTTCAGTGCATATGTATCAATACTTGCAAAATAAAATATTAATACTTTGATGTGTAACTTGATATGATCAAACGCCTCAAGATTAAACTTTGTACAATGTCTATACATATAAATACTCCAGTGCATTGACATAAATACTTTCAATACTTGATATTAATACTTTCAGAAACGTCATCTAGCGCCATGTGTAAAAAAAAATATTAAGTATTGCGGTCCCCACATATAGTCATGACAATATTGATATTTTTAGAAATGTGTATGGTCCCTCCTGGTTCCCCCATTTAGTTTGAGTGGTCCTCCATTGGTATTTATGGTGCGGGGACAGTTTGGAAGATTTGGTCGGGGAGACAATTATTTACGTTAAAATATTTTCGTATATAGTATAAATATTTTCATGCATATGTATAAATATTTTTGTTCATAAGTATTAATACTTTAGAAATTGTACGGAGATGATATAGATTATATAAGGAAATTGTGTATGGACGGTCCTCCAAGTTAGTTATAAAAGTTATGTGCGAGAACAGGGATGCGGAGACAATTATCAGTGTCCAAAAAGAAAACAAGCAAACAACGAAAAAAAATTGACTGCCAAAAAAAGAAAATTTTAGTTGGGTTGAGGCGCTGCGTGAAGAATAATTAAATTTACTTGAGCTGCACCGGTAAAAAAAATATATTAAAGGGTAAGAAAAAGCCAAAATATACATTAGTCTAATTTGAATTTTCAAAATCCAGAAGCAGCTGTCTATTTCTAATTTGAATTTTTCATTTTTCTAAATACTACAAATAAAAAAATGGCATCTCATCTTGATGGAATGATGGGTTCCCCTAACGTAGAAGGCACTGCATGCGACAAATGCGGACATGGTCGCATGGATCCCTTTTTAAATGACTTGGGATTGGGTCTTGGTCTTGTGACAGCCTTAGCCTCCAAGAAAACGCAACAATCGTCCCCATCAATTAATGAACCCCATAATAAATACAAATCTAGTCTAGCACTTGAAGCTAAGCGTTTTTATTTGTTGGTTTATTTTACATCGAAACAAGTAAACATTCAAGTTTCGCTTTGGAGTGCGCAAAATTTTTTTTTTTTTTTTTGAAAGATTTGGTAGTAGCTACCAAGCATACGAGTGCGCAAAAATATCAATCGGACTATTTCAAGTTCGTTTGGAATATTTGATTTTTCCGACATTTTTATTAATATCTAAAGTTAATTACAAATTAATAAATATATTCATGTTAGCTGAGTAATTTTAAAAATGTCTAAATTGGCTATTTAATAGCCGGTTCACTTTTTTTCTCAACCGGCCATTAAATGGGTGGTTCTCAATTTTTTTTTTTTTTTTTTTGGCTGTTTCAGATCCTAGAAATATTTATTTTTCTCTCTTCTTCCTCTCACAACTCACTCAACTCACAGAAGAGAAAGAGATGAAGGGAAAGAAAAAAAGAGAAGGCGGTTTTTGAGGCGATTTGAGGTGATTTCTCAGGCGATTTTCAGGTAATTTTTGTTTTTTAATTTAAATTTATTTATTTTTTTATTTAATTTAAATTTACTTTTTTTATAATTTTTTTATTTTACAGTAACTTATACATTTAAATTAGTAACTTGATAATTGTTTACTATTTATCAAAATGTAGTTTGTTTGCCATGGCCATGATTTCATTACACTGTGATAGAAAATTTCTTACTAATACATTTGGGCTTATTACTTTAAAGAGTTAGTTAATTCATTTATGGTTTCCGATGATATCTCTCACTTTGGGATTTGAAATCCATGATTTACGAATGCACTGGTTATAACCCAGAAAAGTGAAACTTAAAATTGACAATCCGAGTGAATCATGGAACACGCTCGACCTATACGCTATACCATTGTGAAAGTACTAACTGATGCTGCACGGAGAGCCATTTATGGCCATTTAAAGGCCACCGGAAATTTTGTAATAGAAATCTACGCCAAGAGGGTTCCGATAGAGTAAAGGGTTGAAAGTTCTGGCCAAAATTCAGTTGCGCCAACTTATACAACTTAGCAAGAACCATACACTCTCATAGTTCCTTTATTCATACCTGACCTAGAAACATACAGCCACTTCACCCCACCAGCACCCGAAACACGACCCCCATACAAGATCCCCACCTAGAAACGTGCATGTGACGCCTTTACCATTACCCCACCATCACCTCACCCCATACCGGCACCAGTAGACGACGAAACTGGGTGGGATTTTGAAAATATTAATAAAATTCCGGAGGAAGATCTGCAAACTGTGGATGAATTTGAGAAAGCAAACTGGGACTCTAATCACCTGGAGGGTTGTGATGAAGATAGTCTAGTGCCTATTCGAACAGGATACGGGAATATGTCGCTTAGTGGCCGGACTGATACTCACCCGTTCGCAAACTTCAATGATATATCTTTTTTTTCAAGAAGCATATGCTGCTTACTTTGGAAGACGAATTGAGTACAAAGGTGAGCTGGAGCCAGAACAATATTTTCAAAACCTCACACATGTAGGTCTGAGTATACAAGGACCGACTATGAATGTCTCACGGCATCAATCATTGCCGATGTCATTGAGACCAACATTAAGGATGATCCCTGTATGAGCATCCAAGGGGTGGCAAACTCTGTGAGGATTTTGTATGGCAATGTAACCCCGAAATACAACCGACTGTGGAGGGGTCGTGAGTTTGCAATAGCCCGACAATTTGAGAGTTGGGAGAGTTGAGTGAGTTGAGTGAGAGAGAGGAGAGAGAAAAATGGATATTTATAGAATTTGAAACAATAACAAAAAATTTGAGAGCCGGCCATTTAATGACTGGTTTGGGCATTTTTAAAATTACCCAACTAACATGAGTATATTTATTAATTTGTAATTAACTTTGGATATTAATAAAAATGTCGGTTGATTTTGTGACCGCAATTTTTTTTAAATAGCAGGATATTTGTGGGTTTCGAATAAATAGTAAAAAAATTCAAAATAAATATAATGAATGAGGGCTGTGAGGCTATGCATACCGATCCGTACTATATCTAAAAAGTAGTAAAAAATTCTTAAACAGTATAAAAATTTAGGCTGCATGTATACTTTCAAATAAAATAAAATAAAACTTAATTCAGTGTGGATCAATCTGCACTATACATACATAGTACCACAACCTCACTCAAATATAATTATAAAATTATTTAAACATAAATATATATTTGTATTCTTTTTTAATAAAAAAAAAAGACAAAAAGAAGCATGATTTCAAAAAGAAAATTGGATCAGAATAAGTCAAGTATCTTCTCCTAAACTAATGTGTCTCTGCCACTAATATTCGAGTATTTTAAGCCATCAACATATTAAATGAAACTTTAATTATCCAACTATTGGGTTGGGTTGGGTTGATATATTGTTTGTCCAAAAATATTTAAGAGGGTTTAGGGTTTAGGGATATGTTATGTTTACATTTATGCAAATAATTAAGATTATAGTATTTTCAGTATTTTATTCTAAACTATATAAAAAATCATGTAAAAGTATAAAATTTTTGAAAATAAATGAGGATCAATTAATCCCTATTCTTTCAAAATGAATCCACTTCTATCTAAGGGGACGGGACGTGTGTACTATCGAAGAAATAGTGTAAAGAAATGTTAATTTAAATTGTATGAATATAGTGTTAACATTGTGTTATATATTTTCAATAGTGCAAATGTTGGTTGAATTTTTATTTTCAAAATATAATTATTGGAAGAACTCTAATATGTTGCTCTTACAGTATATATTTGATTAGCATAATATAGTGTTGAACCGATTCCATTTTGAAAAGAGAAAAATGTTTTAAAGTTGCATCCAAATGAAAATAGCAACACTAATTCCAAATTAGTGCTATTTTTTTACACCCAAACATACCCTTAAATGATTGCATTATGTTGAAAAACTAAGTCTATATATAGAAATTACTTAATTAAACAAGAGATAAAAAAAAATTCAAACAATAATTTGGAAGAGTTTGATTTTTAACCATCAATTGAAGGGTTGAATTTCAAAATCACATCTCTAAGAAGGTTTAGATTTTCAAATCACTATCGCTCAATAGCCGGATTTTAATTAAAAGTTTTACATTTAGTAAATAAAATAATTCGGCTATTGTATTGTTCTTGGAAGAAATTAAATTTGTCATATTTTACTCCGGCTAAGGACGTATTTCTTACAAAACTTCATAATTTTCTCATAATGAATTTCAAACAAAACTAAATAAATTGTAGTTCTAATATTTTTGTCCATCAAAATTAACGCAATTTATATCAAAATCAATAGCGCTAAATTTCGGAGGTAACAAAATCAGTAGCACCAAATATTGAATGGAACAAAAAAGAGAAAACATTTATATGCTATTTATATGCATGGGTAATTGCCCATTTATAATAATAATAATAATAATAATAATACTAATAATAATAATAATAATAATAATAATAATAATAATAATAATAATAATAATAATAATAATAATAATAATAATAATAATAATAATGGAGCAAATATCATACAAATTAATATTATTTTTATTATTTTTATCTCACAAAATTCATAATTAAACAATTTTTACCTTTTTCAGGTTACTAGAAAATATGAGAACCTTTTTACAATTAATGTCTACACAATTTTTTTTTGTTTAAAATTTTTATATTTTTTTCTTTATAAATTTAACACATTATTTGTCCTTTTCATTTTAACAACGTTGAATATCTGAATCTTCTTGTTTTCTCTATTATTATTTCGAAATTAGAGATTAATTATTCATTATGATTTTAATAATATTATTTTCAAATCTTTATCAAAGTCAATAAATACATTGTGATTATGAAACGATTGGTTTTCTCCAAAGTCATAAGCTCATAGCATTTTAGAGTGTGGACAAAAATATTAAAACAAATTTTATATTAACCATGCTTTTATACACTTATTTTGAGGGTGCAGAGAAGTGCAAGATCTTAGTTTATTAAAGCTTTATAATATATATTTTAGCTGAGTAAACACGAAACGAGAAATAAATGATTTAACACGACATTTACCAATGCATGTGAAAAACACATGATATGAGTTAGACATTTTAAGAATCATCAACCAGTGTCCTTGCAAGAATGGTCAGATCATAGACGAGACGGCACACTGAGAATTTCTCATCCATGATTTTTTTTTTTGGAATAAAGTTAGAGGTCAAGCTACTTAACTATTTAATATCATTGTTATTACAACAAAATATTCTCCCATCTGGGTTCGACCATGATCTTGGAGAGAGATGTAACAGAAAAAGGATTGTACAAGCAACTCACATAGTATTAAGTCCTATCTGACCAATATGGTTCTAAAAACAATGAATTTGAAATATATTTGGTTATGTACAGATTGGATTAATCAACTATCAAATAAATAGTTATTATGGATTTAAAGATATATATATATATATATATATATATATATATATATATATATATATATATATATATATATATATATATGAGGTTGGCTACTCTACTTACATAAGCATATGAGGGTATATGCTTATAACTCATTTTTTCGTTTTCAAAATTCAAAAAGTCGATTTGAACCGTTAGATGTGATCTCTATATTGAAATGTGCTTGGAGACCAAATTTTACATTTTTCTGAATTTTTTTACTATTTATTAAGCCACTTTGAAAATCGTTGATCCAACGGTGGCTTCTGATTTTACTGTTTTGTTAAGCCCCCGTTGGATCAGTGATTTTCAAAGTGGCTTAATAAATAGTAAAAAAATTCAGAAAAATGTGAAATTTGGTCTCCAAGCACATTTCAATATAGAAATCACATCTAACGGTTCAAATCGACTTTTTGAATTTTGAAAATGAAAAAATGAGTTATAAGCATATACCCTCATATGCTTATGTAAGTAGAGTAGCCAAACACTATATATTATATATATAGAGTAAGGCTACGGTGCTTTGCAAAGTAAACCACTCCGTTTACTTCGGGTCATTTTTTGGATTTTGAAAATCCAAACAACCGATCCGAACCGTTCAACATGTTATAAATATTGAAATGTGCTTGGAGACCAAATTTTACATTTTTTAGAATTTTTTTTACTATTTATTAAGCCATTTTGAAAGTTTCTGATCCGGTGGTCTAGAAAATTTTACTGTTTTTTACTGTTCACCATCGGATCAGCGACTTTCAAAGTGGCTTAATAAATAGTAAAAAAATTCCAAAAAATGTAAAATTTGGTCTCCAAGCACATTTAAATATTTAGAACATGTTGAACGGTTCGGATCGGTTGTTTGGATTTTCAAAATCCAAAAAATGACCCGAAGTAAACGGGGTGGTTTACTTTGCAAAGCACCGTAGCCTTACTCTATATATATAATATAGTGTTTGGCTACTCTACTTACTCTATATATATATCAATTAAATCTGACCCGATTGACTACATAATATAATTGAAATTGTATTTTTTTTTTCATTGTTTTGGAAGAGCTCTCTAAAATATGTTTGTGAGTCGACATAATTTTGAAAATAAATTATGCTTATGTACATTAAATGTTGTTTAATGAATGATATTATATATGAATATTGTTATTTTAGATTCTTAGTAAAACTTCATTTATGTTATTATTTGTTGGTCCCAGGTTTTATTTATATTTTTTCCGAGAAAGTTTATTTATATTTTTTTTAATTATTAATCAATTTGGCCCTCTAATTTATTTACTTTTGGTTGATTCTTAAGTAGTTCAAAACAACTTAATATTTCTTTCAAGACATTCATTCATTAATTATTTCCCAGTATTTTGATTCCAACTATCTGTTGTTGGCCGCATTTAACAGAAGTTGATTGAGCAAACAAGAAAATGTTGTAGATTATAATAAAGCTCACTTAAGTGCACCAGCAATACATATTTATAACCAAAATTTCTTCTCTGTGCCCTACTAACAACAATACAAGTTATAAATGGTGTCAATTGGTTATTTTCTTTTTAATATTGGACCTTAAATTGAAGTTTGTGTGCAAAGCCCATTAGGCTGGAATGTATTACACCTATTTGGGCTTTTCAAATGTAACACAAGTACATCGTTTCCGTATTTTCTGTTACTGAAATTAGTATTTTGTTGGACTTTTGAAGGCCGGACTCAAAGTCGAATGCGTATCCTCTGCACTAACTCAAAAAGGAATATTTTGAGTTAATAAATTTGAACCGTCTGATTTTAAACGGAGCCAATCTGACTTCTGACTATAACTTAGGGAGATTTCCAATATTCGTGCAGATCTAGTCCGCACGAATCTTAAGATAGATTAGATGGTCAAAATACATTAACTCAAAAGATTCCCTTTTGAGTTAATGCAGAGGATACTAATTCCTCAAAGTCTATGGTACTATGCATAGCACGGATTGGTCCGTACTACGGATCAATATTTTCAATTTCAATATTTTAACGGTCGATCCGACATGATTGAATATACTTGTGGGTTAAATTTTCTATTTTTTAGAATTTTTTTACTATTTTTTTAGATAGGTAAACAATTACTGTTTTTGGATTGTCCAGAATTTTTAGATCAAGTGATTTTCTACCTATCTTAAAATATAGTAAAAAAATTCAAAAAAATATAAAATTTAGTATGCAAGTACATATTCATGTGGAGATCACGTTGAACGGTTCGGATCGACCATTAGAATTTTCAATATGAAAATATGACTCCGTAGTACAGACTAATCCATGCTATGCATAGTACCATAGACTCACTCATTATAAAATATAGGCAAATAATAAAAACACAATTGGGTTTACAAATATATTCAAAAGATAATAAGTTTTGCACATCGTCCATAAAGGGAGGCTGACAATTACCAAATTGTTGAATAGGACATAAGAATATTTCATAGCCATATTGAAGTGCAAAGAATTACATCATAACACATATTTTAAATGATCTAATCTCAAGTTTATTTTTGTTTTCCTCACAAGACTATTAAAACAACAATTTAATCATTATGAAAACTTTCTACATTAATTATTGAAAAATCAATTCATTTACAATAATCAATTAATTCTCCCTTTAGGATTTAGGCTAAAAATTCCAAATCCAATTCAATATTATATTTAAGCTGTAATCAACCCTTTACAACCAAGATTAAACCAAATCTAATGCATGATGCCAAATTTAAAACATTTATTCAGAAAAAACAAATAAAAATAAAATTTTATTTAATATGCTCTAATAAGACCAATTAACCCTCTACTACGAGTTTGTCCCAATTTTATGATAGCAAGTTAATTCAACTTTAATTCTTTTTTATAAGAAATTTTTATTTTTTTTATAACTCTAACACATTGTTTTTTTTTTAGTTTAACCACATTTATTTTTATTTCATCTTTCAACATAATTAATTCAAAATCAAATATCTTAATATTTATTTCTAAGATAATATTTGTTTTTGGCATTGATAATTTTAATAATAATTTTAAGAAATTAATTTAAGTGCATGTTATAAGTCTTATTTGAGCTTGACGTATCCCCTCAACTCTGATTGACTCTTGTTTATTCATTCAGAGGATTTCAGCTAGGCAAGATGATGTTGACAAAGCTTTCAATTTTATGTTTTAACCTCCGCGCCATAAAGTTAAATCTTTTTCCCATTTTCTGGATTTTTGGTTGAATTTCATTTGAAATTTGCTTTTTACTGTGGAGGATGACATTATTTGAAGAAGAGACACCTTTGGCAGGTAAACAATACAGATAAACCATTGGTATTCTCCAAAGTCATAGGTTCATAGCTTTTTAGACTTATGAGCATAAACATTAAAACAAATAACGCATGCTTTTATACAATTATTTCAAGGATGTAAAGAAGTGCAAGACATTGGGTAAAGCTTCATAATATATATTTGAGCTAAGAAAACATGAAATAAGAAATGGATGATTTAACATGATATTTACCATATAGGTGAAAAACACGTGATATGAAAACACATGATATTTACAATATATATGAAAAACACATGATATGGACTAGGGCTGCCAAAATAGCTCGTAGTTCGTGATTCAATTGACTTCGATTCAAAAAAAAAAATTTAATTAACTCGTTTGATTGAAGTTCGTTCTGAAATAAATCAAACTAGTTCAATTCAAATCTTATTCTAACTCAAACTCAAACTAATGTAAGTTTGATTTGGTTTGATTCGTTTGCAGCCATATCATGGACAATACATTTTAAGCATCATTAGCCAGAAGCCAGTGTCCTTGTAAGGAAGATCTGACCATAGACGAAAGGGCACGCAGAGTTGTCACAGAAATAGGATTGTATTTGTACACATAAATCATATAATCAATTAAATAAATAGGATTATCTAATTTGATTATGTATTTAAAAAATAAATATTGATTATGTATTTAAAAAATAAATATTGATTATGTATTTAAAAAATATGTCGGTTAAACGTTTAACCCGACCTGACTGAGTGACTGCATAATATAATATAATATAATTAATATTGTATTTCCCATTATTTGGAAGAAACCCAAATTATGTTTTTGAGTCAACCTGATTTTAAAAATGAATTATGTTTATATATGCACATTGAATTTGTTTATATTTGCTTAAGGCAATTTGTTTATTTATTTATTATTATGATTAATGATATTAGCCGACATTTTTATTAATATCCAAAGTTTAATACAAATTATTATTTATACCCAGAATCGGACTAATATCGAAAAATGCCCAAACCGGTTAGAAAATGGCCGGCTTACTCCCCCCCTAAGCCGGCCATTTTCTAGCAGGCTTAGTCTTTTTTTTTTTTTTTTTTTTAAGAGACATTATGAAAAGAAAAAATAATGAAATCTAATGAAAATTTGAATTTTTTTGTTTAAATTATTCGTTAGATTACTTCTTTTGATATATAATTAGTATATTTATACTAAAAAATACGCTAAATTACTTGAAATTATGTTGAATTACACCATATTAAGTTAAATTACACTACATTACATTACATTACGCTGAAATACGGTAAATTACATATGAATAGAGACGATATCTTCACTGAAAAGGTGAAAAACGACGACGAAACTTCAAACGGTCATAAAACGACGCTCGAGTGTCCAATTTCAGCAAATGACCACTTTTCGGAAAGCTTGCAAAAATACGCATGCATCCGTGCCCAAAATGCCGGATTCCAAAATTCAGAATCGCCAAAAAACTAAGGGAAGAGCCTCAAAACTTGAGTTGAAGTTTCCGATTAAGATTTTCATTTCTATTATTCAATCCAAGTAGCTCAGCAAATTAGTTACATAATGAACTTGTAGAATACCAGTTTTTACTATTTTTGGAATTTTTTTACTATTTTTTATGATTCATGAAAGATGGCACAGAATCGGTCTATTTTAGCGTAATTTACCGTATTTCAGCGTAATTAGCGAAGTTCTTGTAATTTAACGTAATTTAACGTAATTTAGTGTAATTCAACATAATTTATTGTAATATAGTGTAATTCAACATAATTTCAAGTAATCTAGTGTATTTTAGTATAAATATACTAATTATATATCAAGAGAAGTAATCTAACAAATAATTTAAACAAAAAAATTTAAATTTTCAGTGTTAGATTTCATTATTTTTTTCTCTTCATAATATCTCTTTAAAAAAAAAAAAAGACTAAGCCGGCCAGAAAATGGTCGTCTTAGGGGGGTGTAAGCCAGCCAGAAAAGGCCGGCTTAGGGGGGGAGTAAGCCGGCCATTTTCTGGCCGGTTTGGACATTTTTCGATATTGGGTCCGATTCTGAGTATAAATAATAATTTGTATTAAACTTTGGATATTAATAAAAATGTCGGTGATATTAGTATTGTTAGTTAAAATATGTTATGTTGAATTACATAGGATGCTATTGTATGAATATTGTTAATTTTAGATTCTTAGTAATAACTTTATTTATGTCATTATTTGATTGATTTGGGTTTTATTTATAAATTCTTTTCAATTATTAATATATGTATGATATTTTCTTGTCAATGAAATATGTTAAGAAATTTCAAAATCGGATAGTTTGAAAAATGAATAGATTGCACGTATTTTATGTTTGAAAACGTACATGTAGAGTCCATCTCCATTTATTCATTATCTGAACAGTCATAATTGAAATATGGATAATATTTGATTTTGAGAAAACAACTCATATTTCAATTATGACCGTCCAGATTATATATGGTAGACAGATGGAACCTGTTGACAGGAATTGGGTTCCAAGTGAATAAAATGTATCCCCTTTCTCTACTTCCATTTTTTTTTTAACAGAATTCTGTTACATTGATCAGATTACTGGTTCAGCTCCTGGCATTCATTTGCTCTTCATTCATTATATATTTCACACTCTGATTCCAACTATCTACTGTTGGGCCCTAATTAACAGAGGTTGATCCAGAAATAAAAAATGTTTGAGGTTCTAATAAAACCAAGTGAATAAGTATCAGACTGATTGAACCAACCTCTATTCTCTAACAATTCAACAAGGGAGAGGTGTATCTCCTCTCAAGCCCTGAAATTTCTTAAGTTTTTATTGGGGTTATCTAATGTGGAAACTAGAAATATTTAAGTGGAGAAAACAACAATAGTATGTTCTAAACGGTGTCAATTAATTATTTGCTTTTCAATATTGGGCCTTTTATTGAAATTTGTGTACTAAGCCCATTGGGCCTGTTGGGCAACCTACCCTTCTAACATTACATTTATGATTTATAATGTTGGTTGTTGTAAAGTAATGGTGTAACAGTTAAGTTCAAGTATTAGCAGCATAATATAACTAAAAAATTAACAACAAAATTTAGGTAACAAAAATTGTAACTATCTCCTGGGTGCATAAAATAAAATAAGCAACTAAGTCATCAAAAGAACCGAATTCCTCTCAGAAATCAAGTAGAAGAAATAAAAACAAGGAGATAACTCAAAATCTCCTGCAAAATAAACAATAAATCTACTTAAAATTTAGACGTCCGTTTAAGCTTTTTCTTGTTAAGTTTGGACAAATTATGTGCAATGTCATAATAAAGTATATCATTAACAAGTAGGAAACGTAAATAATAAAACATAGAAATGTTACAATGATGTTTGAAGATAACTATAGAATATGCAGCACTCGTACTAATTAGAAAAAAAAATCAGTATCAACTATTCTAACTTTGTATAATAATATTTAAAATATAAGAGAGCTTATAATTTTTTTTAGTTCACCCAAACATATATTTGACTAGTTTAATCTCTACATGAAAATTGATAAAAATGACGCCTATAATTAGTCGCTAATGACCGCCTACAATTAGTCGCTAATGACCAAATTGAAGAGCTGAATGTCACAAAATCCACTACTAGCCCATGTATTAATTATTTTTAATAATTGTAGTGACATGTGAAAATAAAAGAAAGTGAACATTGAGTATATCTTGAACAAAGTTTCATATAAATAAATGAATTTTGAAAACTAATTGGTATAATAATTTATAAATTGAGTCAAATTTCACAAATCAGTGAATAGTTAAGATTTAATAGAGGCAACTTGTCAATTAAATTGAGCCTTAACAGGTAACTCGCTAATGGCCTTTAATGTTGCCTCTTCCTGCCATTGTTGATTTATGAATGAGACATTTGCTTTCAGCATTAATAATTTTAATAATATTTTTTGTCAAATTAATTAAATCTAGCACACTATTATTATGAAACCATTGATTTTCTCCAAAGTCTTAAGTTCATAACTTTTGAGACGCGTGAACAAGAATATTATTTTTGCAAGGTGTAAAGAAGTGAAAGACATTGTGTAAAGCTTGATAATATATATTCGGAGTTGAGAAAACATAGAATTAGAAATTGATGATTTAACATGATATTGAACTACACAGGTAAAAAACACATGACATGGAACATACATTTTAAGCATAATTGACCACTGTACTGTTACTAGAGGGTAGGGGTGTTCATCGGTTCGGTTCGGTTTGTTCATCGGTTCGGTTCGGTTGAAACCGAACCGAACTAGGCAAACCAAAGTTATAATTCGGTTTCTAAAATAGAACGGAACCAAACCAATTTAGCATAGCAACCGAACCGAACCGAACCAAAGTTTTATTTCGTTTGTTCAGTTTGTTCAGTTCGAGCCAAAATATATTAATTTTTTTATTTAAAGCAATTATTTTATAATAAACCAAAGTATATTAAGAAATAAACCGGGACGGTCCGGAACAAATTCTTAATATATAAAAGTTCGGTCGGTTTAGTTATTTCGGTATTGAAAATTACCAAACCGAACAGAACCGAAATTACAATTTAGTTTTAAAAAGCAAACCGAACCGAACCATTAAACCGAAAAAACCAAACCGTTTAATCCAAACTAATTCGGTTCGGTTCAAAACCGACTAAACTGGACCCAATGAACACCCCTACTAGAGGGCACACCGAGAATTCCTAATAGTGATCTTATGGTAAGAGATGCAACTTCCTCAGAAAAAAAAAAATGCAACGGATATAAAGGTGCATAACTAACTCACATAATTCGACCAATTCACTCAATTTGCGTGACTCCATCAACCCGATTCAAAAAAGAACAAAATTCAATATAATGAAAATAATGACAGCAAATTAAAAGAAGCTAATTCAAAACCTACTAGTTCTTAAAAGCGAATCTGCCCCATAGAAGTTCACAAAAAAAAAATATATGAAAATTAAAAATGCGAAACTGAAGTTTTGTTTTTTTCTTCATCCAAATATTTCTCCATATTTTTTCGGCCACTGACAATTTCCAATACTAATATTCCAAAGCTGAAGACATCTGTCTTTGCTGATAAATATCCATTCATTGCATCCGTTAATTGATATTTTATGTGATAGTTCCTTGTAGATAGTAAAAGCAATGACATGAGAAGAGACCTGTTCAATGGATTTGCAATGCTTGCTTGCAATTTATCACCACTACCAGAGATAATTAAAAATGTATTAAGTTTAATAATTGTGAGGAAAAAGAGGCAATTGGTTGTAGATGTTTGCCTTTCTCAAGTTAGGGTCTGCATTGTACTAAAAAAGAAGGTTTTGGCCGTTGAGTGTATCCGTTATAAATTGTTCTTATCCGTACTCTATCTTTATCCGCTACAAATTATTTTATCCGTACTCTATCCTTACCCGTTATGGTTATCGGAGAACGAAACGGTAGCAGGTAAATAACAGGTAATACTAATATAATAATTATTTTTATTATTTATTATTTACCTGTATCCGTACCCGTACCCGATAAGTTTATGAAAAAAAATCTTATTTGTGCTCGTCTTATCGGATATAGTATGGGATCGGATAAACAGTAAAAGGATAAAAGAGTGCCATTGAGACCCCTAATTTATAATATTTCTATGTTTTACTGTTATAATTTTAGAGAAAATTCATTGAGATTTTATACAATCTATTTAATTGAATTATATTTTCAAATTTAGTTATTTATCATAATCACAGTAAAGCATTATTTGTGCATGACTAAAGCTTGAGAGTCACTGGTCCATAGCTTTTTTGTGCATTAGTTGAAATGAAAGATATTATATTCAACATTATAATATTATAAACCATCATTATTGAAAAAAAATGAATAGAACAAAAGATATAACACAATCTCTATAACAATCCTCTTTTTGGCAGGAGGTGGACCAGGTGGTGATGATCTCCAAATTCGGAATTATAACAAGATTTATACAATCAATACCATGTGACAAATATTAATTCAACATCTTATTTGCTTAATCACATGCAATAGTATCGTAACAATACCATTTTATTTGGGGTTGCAACCTATGAAAATAAAAAAGAAACATGAGTTTCATAGATATAAATGAACTTTGAAAAATAATTCGTATAATAATTCATAAATTAAGTCAAACTTAATTCACAAATCACTGCACACTTTAGATTTAACATAATCAAATTATTAATTAAATTGAATTAATTTTCTTTTTAATTTATAGTTGCTTTTAAACACTTATAATTTTAATATTTTTTCAAATAAATTAAATTAAGTGCATTAACTTACTATGAAACCATTGATTTTCTCCAAAGTCTTAAGTTCATAGCTTTTAAGTTTCGTGAGCAAAAGAAATTATTCCGAGGATGTAAAGAAGCGGAAGACATTGTGTAAAGCTTCATAATATATATTTAAATTGAGAGAGCATGAAATGAAAAATAGATGATTTAACATGATATTTAACTACACAAATGAAGAACACATGATATCAACCATACATTTTAAGCGACATTGGCCACTGTCCATTTTAAGATCTTATTAGATTAAATCAACCCATCCAATTCAAAACCTATCAAATATATATTGATTATGGATTTAAAAAACTATATAAATATTATTAAACTTGTATCTGCCATTATTATTTTAGAAGGGCACAATATTATGCTTTGAGTCAACATAATTTTGAAAATAAATTATGTTTATGCACATCCAATTTTTTTAATCTTTGCTTAAAGTAATTTATTTTATATTATTATATTAATAAATGCTGTTTAATAAATATTTAATTTATTATTGGATTTATTATCCAATGCAGAAAGTAAAAATATTTAAGTGGAGAAGACAAAACAACAATTGTATGTTCTACATGGTGTCAATTCGTTATTTGCTTTTCAATGTTTGACCTTCGCTTGAAGTTTGTGTACAAACTCCATTAGGTACATAAAACATGGGTTATTAGACCTACTTTTTCTAACGAGTTTTCCATTTCAACGGAGCTTGTCTATTTATATAGCAATGAAGAATGCACATTGGAACATATTGCACACCGAATTTTGAAGCACATTGGAACTAAATCGTCTGTTGAAATTAAAAAATTGAAACCCAAAAGAAAACGCTCATATAGTTTTCAATAAACCATTCGCCATCAACACACCTTTTTTTTGGAAAAAGTAGAAAGAAAGTAGAATGGTATAAATGAACTTTATCAGTAATAATTTTCAAGTTCAAAAATGAATTGTTTTAGAAGAATTACTTAATTATTGGAAAATATTCGTTATTGTGACACGGTTTTAGAAAGAAAATATCATCTGGCCTTTAAAAAAAATATCATCTGAAACTTATTTGAATTTAAGAATGATCTCTTTTGATAAATTTCTTCCATTTTCAAAAAATAATGTTGCAACTCAGAAAGTATATAATCCATCTGAATAAAAAAAAAAAACAATTCAAAAGTAAATCTCTCATATCTTAAATAAAAGAAAATTGCACTAAATTTAGTTTTAAACACTAATGTTTAATCCAGCATATATTAGATATATTAAAAAGTTTACAATATAAAAAATAAATATACTAATCTTAAAAATACAAAACTACGTTTATATTTAGTCTGGTTTTTTGTCACGGGGCTGAAGCTAAGTATTTTTTTGAGGAAACAAGAGGGGTCAAGTCCCACTTTATATTAACCATGTTCGGTTACAGTGGTGAAGGTTCTCAGAGTGAAAACCTAGTGATGTGTGTTTGGAAGAAAGTTAAGAAAATGATAAAAAATAAAAAGCCTAAAAGATGCTACGTGCTCAGTGAAAAGGAAGAAATAGAAAGTAAAATACAAATTTGCTATTTTTGTATAGTTTTATTGCTAGCCTAAGACATTATCAGCCATGGTTTGTGTTGTTGCTTCTGTGTATCCTTCCATTCAATCGTCGCATTTCGATTATCTATGCTATCAGTTGTTGCCTTGTTTTGGTTGTACCTCTGAAAATCCTGCTGCACTGTTCTCGCCAGATAACGAAGTTTGTTGTGATTATAGCCTCCCTTGCCATGCTTGGTACCCTTGTGTCGACCATACTCTCTATCCCTCCTTGATCATTTTGTGCAAGCTCTGGTAGTTGTAAAGAATACATAACTCCACTGATCACTGCTTACGTAAGAATCCAGTCAGTGAAGAGATGTTTGGTATCTTCATCGCTTGCTCTACACATATAGCACATCCCTACTATTATAAATCCTTTAGTTCTCAAATTTGCTACCGTCAATATTCTATTATTGTACAACAGCCATGCAAAAATTTTGCATTTTGGAACTATTTTGAGTTTCTAGATGTTGCCTGTCCTAGATCCGATTCTTGGTGTGTTGCATAGCATCTTGTAAGCTGATTTGACCTAAAAGCCCTTGTCTTCTTGTAGTTTCCAGATGGTCGGCCCTACTGCCTGCTGTGGCTATGCCAATTGCTACCGTAGGTCTCTCTGTATGCAACGCAATTCGAGCATTTCCTGTTCAGCTTGTTCTGTCAGTGCGTGTTCAAAGAGCTGTGTCGGGTCTGTTGCAGTGAGAAGGTCATAAAGGCTGCTGTCTTGATTTGTTACAAATGTGTATAGCGCTCTTAGCCGATTTTTAAGAATGCCTTCGCCCCAGTTGTGTTTCCCGAGTTTGATGCCTCTGTGGTGAAATGGCGCCCTTTGCATGAAATTATCACATAGAGGCTGCGCCTCCTTCAGATGCTTGGTGAAGAAGTTGGAGTCATATATCATTAAGGGGTCTTCATGGCAATATATTTCTATGAAGATCGTCTTCTACAATCTGGGCTGCAGTTGATGCCATTGCCAATACCACTTGGCGAGCATTGCTATGTTAAAATTCTTCAAGTTGATGATGCCAAGCCCTCCCCATTCCTTCGGTACACACACTAGTTCCCAATTCGCTAAGTGAATTTTCTTCTTCTCATGTTGAGCTCCTTGCCATAGGAAATTTCTCCTTATGCGATCTAGTTCATCAATGACGGTCTAAAGAGATTGAGACGGTCGAAGTAGACCAAAACGATAGAGTTCAACAAAACCGTCTTCTCTCTCTTTCAAATAATTTTTCTATTCTCTCTTTCTTTTCAAGAAATCCAAGAAATATAAAAAAATTAATACCCTTACTTCAACATACATCATCCGTGCTTCTCTCATTGCCTCGCGATCACTTTCTTTTCTTTCGATCCTCTTTCTCCTCCATAATCTTGTCAAATTATTTTTTTAATTAAGTCAATATGATTATGAAACCATCGGTTTTCTCCAAAATCATAGGCTCGTACCTTTTGAGAGGGTGGACAAAAATATTAAAAATTATTTCCAAGTAAAAAAAAAAATAAGAGGACAAAACAACAAGAGTGAGCCTATGGTGCGCGCTATGCATAGCACGGATGGCTAGTGTACTACGGCTCAATATGGTACTTTTTAAAATCCTAACGGTCGATCCAACCGTTCAAAGTGATAATCATATGAATATGTACTTGCAAACTAAATTTTATATTTTTTTGAATTTTTTTACTATTTTTTTTAGATAGGTAGAAAATCAGTGTTTTCTGAAAAGTCTGGACCATCAAAATTCTACCTATCTAAAAAAATAGTAAAAAAATTCGAAAAAATATAAAATTTAGTTTGCAAGTACATATTCATATGGTTATCACATTGAACGGTTGGATCGACCGTTAAGATTTTAAAAAATACCATATTGAGCCGTAGTACACTAACCATCCTTGTTATGCATAGCACCATAGGCTCACTCAAACAACAATACAAGTTCTAAATGCCGTCAATTTGTATTTGCTTTTCATTATTGGGCCTTTGATTGAAGTTCTCCTACAAAGCCCAATAGGCTGGAATGTATTACAGCTATCTGGGCTTTTAAAATGTAACACAGTTACAGTGCTTTCGTAATTTAAGTTACCTTTATTCTATAAATAAGTAATAAAATAAATTAAATTAAAAAAATTAGAAAAACGATAAACGGACTTTTAAAGGCCGGCCTTAATTACAAAACACAGGCCTGATTTTCACTGGATTTCTTTTGGTATGATAGCATCTCTCAGATCCAGTATCTGGAAACTAAATTTATGTGCATGGAAAATAACTGTTGAAATCATGAATTTGGCATTAACGTACCGGTTGAGTTAATTTTCAGACTATGAGATCAGAATTTGGATCAATCCGGTCTACGCTTATAGCGTACTGAGTCCCTTTAATATTAGTACAGATTTAAATCGGATTTCCAAATCTTAATTCAAAATTTGAGTTCACTCTAGGGGTGTCAATGGCACCATTTTATCCGTTTACCCGACCCGTACTATATCCGATAAGACGGGTACGGGTAAGATTTTTTTTCGTAAACTTATCGGGTATGGATACGGGTAAAGATTTTTTTCGTTATCTAAATGGGTAAGGGTATGAGTAAAGCCTATTTCGTACCCGTTACCCGATCGAGTAATTATAAAAAGAAATTATATATTATATATATATATGAGGAGGGATCCACTTACAACAAATTTGAGTTACAACATTCATTTTTTTCATTTTCAAAGTCCAAATCGTCGATCCAACCGTTCAACATGATCATCTAAATAAAATGTACTTGCAGATCAAATTTTATATTTTTTTTGAATTTTTTTACTATTTATTAAGTATTTTACAAAAAATAGCCATACTTAGACCATTGAATTTTGTACCCATCTTAATAAATAGTAAAAAAATTCAAAAAAATATAAAATTTGATCTGCAAGTACATTTTATTTAGATGATCATGTTGAACGGTTTGGATCGACGATTTGGACTTTGAAAATGAAACAAATGAATGTTGTAACTTTGTTGTAAGTGGATCCCTCCTCTATATATATATATATATATATTAATAAGCATTTAAAGGAGTAATTTAATTGGTTTACTTGTGCTTAGCATGATCATAATTTTTTTTTTCAATAAAGTAGTATACATGTGTGAAATGAATGTATATGTTTTATTGTTTTATTTAATAAATAATAAAAATAATTATTATATTAGTATTATCCGTTATTTACCCGCTACCGCTTCGTTATCCGACAACTATAACGGATAAGAGTAGGGTACGGATAAGATAATTTGTAGCAGGTAAGGGTAGGGTACAGATAAGGACAATTTGTAACGGGTACGGATATGAAAATGCATGCAATGCCTCTTACACCTGTTTATGTTGTAAATGTATCTCATTTCAAAAATAGTTTGATAGTGTTCATAAACAGTACTGATATATCAATTAGAAATTGTGGATGTTCATTTTAATCATGAAATTTTTTCAATTCAATTTATATTTTAGTTAAAAAAAATTAGAGGAATACGTAGAAATAAAGTGTTCAGTTGACCAATGGAAAATTTTATAGAAAAAGACTATTTCAATATAGAACTTTTTTATGGAGCAATTGTAGTTATTTAAATATATAATGTAATTGCCAAAATAATTGATATACAAAACCGAAGCTAACCTAAAATAAATAAAAGTAAAATAAAGTATCTAAAAAATTAGTGATTAGATCGTTTAAGAAAATTATGAACGATTGGTGATTGTAGAAAACGATATATATGTTAATTCTTAGTAAAATTAAAATAGTGCATGAAAACAAATACCAACGCAAATTAGGGAAAGATATGCAACGTGTTAACATTTTAAATAATACATGCAAATAGGGACAGATTTAGAGGAGACTGGCGTGCCGCGTGGCCGCGTGGGGGCTGTGCTTCCCCTAATTCATATACTCTGCATAAATTAAAATCAGTGGTGGAACCAGAAATGATCGGTAGGAGATCTAACTAGTTTCTCTCAGTATATCAGTAGAGGGTGCCAAGAGCCTAACAAGTTTAGATTGAAAAGAAATAGAGGGGGGCCTAATCTACTTATATCATATAAAGCAGAGGGGTGCCAAGGGCCTAATCTTCTTATATCATATAAAACAGAGGGGTGCCAAGGGCCTAATCTTCTTATATTCTCTGTATATTTTTCTGGGCCAAGGGGGAGCCAGGGCTCAGGCTTTGGTTCCGCCCCTGATTAAAAAATCGTTTCAGTTTAGAATCAATATCTTCCTTACGAGACTAGCTTGGGTTTGATGCCCATCGGACTCAAATTTGGGTCCAATGGGTTTCGGAACCGTCCGATCCACTTTAAGATTCGTGCGCACAAATTTTAAAACAGATGTGAAAGTTGCGGACGCGAATCTTAAAGCAGGTTGGACGGTCATCGAACCCATCGAACTCACTTTGAGTCCGATGGGCATCGTTAGGAGTGTAAACGGTCCGATGGACCCAAATTGACCTCCTCCCTTACATATTACAACAATTTTAAAAAGACCATCGTTAGGAGTGTAAACGGTCAGATCGATACGAATCGGATAGTGGTTAAGTTGTATTCTTATCTGTTATAATTTTTCGGATATGGATACGAACACGGATATTTTTGGATACGGATCGGATATCGGACGAATACGAATACAAATATGAATATAATTGGATAATTAGAAATAAATTACTAATGTACATTCTAGTAAACAATAACATTTAAATATAATTTTTTCATTCATAAATTAGATCTAATATTTTTCATAATAAGTTTGTTGGTTACAAAACATATATCATATTATCAAAACATTAGTCACTAATTATATCATAGTATATTGTTCATCAAAATATATATGTATATACAGTTTAATAAATCATTGGTATGTATATGCAATTTAATAAATTAATTTTAAGAACATAAGTACATTTGTTGTGGTTTAGAGATGTAAATGGTTGGATACGGAAAGTTACGGATAGTTAAATATCTTATTGTATCCTTATCTGTTATAATTCTTTTGATACGGATACGGATAATCTCGGATACTGATACGGATCGGATAATTTAAGTTATTTTCCGGATTCGGATCCGGACGAAACCGGATAATATCTGATCCATTTACACCCCTATCGATCGTGCTTTACAGATGTAGGCCGGATTGATCCGGAGATTGATTGAACTGTCTAAAACTAAATTCATACGGTGCGTTAATGCAAAGGAGGCGGACTATAGTGTATTGATTTTATCCGACCGGTCCAACCCGACCCGTGCAAACCCGGGACCCGGACCCGGACCGACCCGGATCCGAGCATGAACCCGACCCGAACCGTCCTAAAGGGATGGGTCGGGTTTAAAACGGGTCGGATGCGGTTTTCTGGGCGAAACCCGACCTCCCCCCCACCGTTTCAACCCGTCTACATGAACCCGACCCGGACCGGCCTAAACCCGATCCGAATCGACCTAACCCGACCCAAAACCCGACTAAACCCCCTCAAACCCGGCCGAACCCGGGTGAACCGACCCTAACCCGACCTAACCCGACCTAACCCGGGTCAAACCCGACCTAACCCCCCCGAAACCCGGGTCAAACCCGGCAGGACCCGACCCGACCCGACCCCCCCCCCCCCCACCGAAATTTGAAATTTTTTTGAGTTTCAACGGCAGATTCCCCCCCCCCCCCCAAAAAACACCCTTAAATATACCCCCATTATTCATAAATTTTCACATCTCATACTCATTATTCTCAATCTCTCATTCTCTCAATCTCATATTCTCATACTCTCAATATTTTTATTATTCTCAAATTTTATTTTTATTGTTTAAAAAAAAAAGAGTTGCAATTTATTTCATTCTACAAATACGCAAAGGAATACGAAAGACGAAAGTAGAGGAATTACGAAGGATTTTTTTCATTCTACGTCCCGCAAGATTAAAAGGTTAGATTTATTTTTAGTAATTGTTAAATAATTAGAATTAGTTTAAATAGGTTAATTTAGTAATTGTTAGGAATTGTTAGATAATTTTAAGTAATTGTTAGTAATGTTTAGAAATTTGTAGTAATTTTGAGTAATTGTTACTTTGTTAGTAATTGTTAGTAATTTTAAGTAGTTGTTAGTAATTTTTAGTAATTGTTAGATATTGTTAGTAATTTTTAATATTGTTAGTTTTTCTTTGTTAAATTCGGATTTATTTTTAAATTTGTTAGATAAATGAGCTACATTTATTTGTTTGTTCAAATAAATGTTATATTTGAAGATTTTTGAATATGTTAGATTATTGGATTTTATTTTTGAATATGTTAGATTATTGGATAATGGATATGTTAGATTATTGGATTTGTTAGATTATTATATTTTATTTTGAAAATCGGATTTATTTTGAAATATGTTAGATTTTATTTTTTTAAATTCGGATTTATCTTAAATAGGTTAGATTTTTTAGTTATTTTTTATTTTTGAATTTGTTGGATAGTTAGATTTATTTTTAAATATGTAATCTTTATTTTTAATAGGTTACATTTGAATAATTTCAAATATGTTAGATTTTAGATTTATTTTTAAATATGTTAGATTATTGTATTTAATTTTGAAATATGTTAGATTTTACTTGTTAAAATAAGTTATTTTATTTATAAATAGGTTAGATAAATAGATTTGTTAGATAAATATGTTATATTTTCTTTTTTAAATTTTGAATATGTTAGATTATTGGATTTTATTTTGAAATTCGGATTTATTTTGAAATAGACTAGATTTTATTTTTTAAAATTCGGATTTATCTTAAATAGGTTAGATTTTTTAGTTATTTTTTATTTTTGAATTTGTTGGATAGTTAGATTTAATTTTAAATATGTTATCTTTATTTTTAATAGGTTACATTTGAATATTTTCAAATATGTTAGATTTTAGATTTATTTTTAAATATGTTAGATTATTGTATTTAATTTTGAAATAGGTTAGATTTTACTTTTTAAAATAAGTTATTTTATTTATAAATAGGTTAGATAAATAGATTTGTTAGATTTTGAATATGTTAGATTTTAGATTTGTTAGATTTTGTTAGATTTTGTTAGATTTCTTAGATTTGTTAGATTTTGTTAGAGTTATAACAAATCTAACAAATCTATTGTTAGATTTTGAATATGTTAGATTTTGAAATTTTGAATATGTTAGATTTGTTAGATTTTAGATTTGTTACTTCAATATACAATAGATTTGTTAGATTTTGTTAGAGTTATAATTTAAATTTTGAATATGTTAGATTATTGGATTTTATTTTGAAATTCGGATTTATTTTGAAATATACTAGATTTTATTTTTTTAAATTCGAATTTATCTTAAATAGGTTAGATTTTTTAGTTATTTTTTATTTTTGAATTTGTTGGATAGTTAGATTTATTTTTAAATATGTTATCTTTATTTTTAATAGGTTACATTTGAATATGTTAGAAATATGTTATATTATAGATTTATTTTTGAATATGTTAGAAATATGTTAGATTTATTTTTAATAGGTTACATTTTTAGTAGGTTACATTTGAATATGTTAGATTATTGTATTTTATTTTGAAATAGGTTAGATTTTACTTTTTAAAATAAGTTATTTTATTTATAAATAGGTTAGATAAATAGGTTAGACATTTTAAAATAAGTTATTTTATTTTGAAATAGACTAGATTTTATTTTTTAAAATTCGGATTTATCTTAAATAGGTTAGATTTTTTAGTTATTTTTTATTTTTGAATTCCTTGGATAGTTATATTTATTTTCAAACATGTTATCTTTATTTTTAATAGGTTACATTTGAATATTTTCAAATATGTTAGATTTTAGATATATTTTTAAATATGTTAGATTATTGGATTTGTTAGATTATTGTATTTTATTTTGAAATAGTTAGATTTTACTTTGTAAAATAAGTTATTTTATTTATAAATAGGTTAGATAAATAGATTTGTTAGATAAATATGTTATATTTTTTTTTAAATTTTAAAATTTGAATTAGTCCTTTTTTTTAATTTGAATTAGACTTTATTTTTTAAATTTGAATTAAACTTTTTTTTTTAAATTTTAATTACACTTATTTTTTTTTCTTTTTCTTTTAGATTTTATTTTTTTAAATTCGGATTTATCTTAAATAGGTTAGATAAATAAGTTATATTTTATTTTTGAATTTGTTGGATAGTTATATTTATTTTTAAATAGACTTATATTTATCTTAAATATATATATATATTTTTTTATTTGAAGTTCGGTCAAGCCTTCAAGGAGGCAGAGGCAGAGCCGCAGAGGCTTCACTTATTTTTTTTTTTTTCATTTTTCTTTTTTCTTTTGAATTTCGGCCAAGGACTTTTGAATTAGACTTAGGAAGTTAGGAGGCAGAGGCCAGAGGGCCAGAGGCTCTTCATGAGCCCTTTTTTTTTTTTTTTTCTTCTACTTACTTTAATTTAAATTTAATTAGATTTGAATTCAATTTAGGTTTAATTTAGATTTAATTTAAATTTGAATTATTGTTATTTTTTTTAAATTTATAAATTTGAATTAGACCTAATTTTTAAATTTGAATTAGACTTATTTTTTAAATTTGAATTAGACTTTATTTTTTAAATTTCAATTAGACTTTATTTTTTAAATTTGAATTAAACTTTATTTCTTTTAAATTTGAATTAGAGTTATTTTTTAAAATTTTAATTACACTTATTTTTCTTTTTTCTTTTTTTTCTTTTTTTTTCTTTTTCTTTTGAATTTCAGCCAATGAGAACTTGAGAAGGCCAATGAGAATTGAGAAGGCACTCAAGGCAGAGGCCAATTTGAAGTTCGGCCAAGGATTTTTTTTTTTTTTTCTTGTGAAGTTCGGCCAAGGAGCCAGAGGCATTGTTAGAGGCCAATTTGAATTGTTTTTTTTTTCTTTTAATTAGTTTAATTTATATTTAATTTATATTTATGTTAGATTTAATTTGGATTTATTTTAGACGTAATTTAGATTTAATTTACATTTAATTTACATTTAATCTAATTTATATTGAATTTAGATTTACATTTAAATAGGTTAGATAATTTCGGATTTATTTTGAATGGATTTAATTTTAATATGTAGAACAAATGGCGGACGAACCTTGGGTGCATAGAGCTTCCGCCGATTTTTTCGACCCTACGCCCGATGGTCAACATCAAAATATGGACGCAATAGAAAGTAGAATTCAACAACAAGAACCACAACTTTTTCCACAAAATCCCTCCCAAGTGCAACCGCCGTATCCACAATATCCCTCCCAAGTGCCACCACCTATTTATCATCAACAATATCCTAACTATTATCCACAAAATCCATCCCAAATGGCACCACCTAATTACTATTATTCTAACCCTTCATATGGAGCAGGTACGGCTTCTACAGGATCGACTCAATACACCGCCCCTATAGGAAGCGGTCCCTCGACAAGTGTCCCGGAAATTGAAGTTGTCCCCGCAACCCAAGCCGAAGTTGTTGCTCCCATTCCCATCGAACCACCGAAGAAGAGGAAAACCAAGACACCCGAATACAAGGCGGATTGGTGGCGGTATTATGAGAGGACATTGAATGCGAGTGGAGTTGTCCGTACTCTAAAATGTAAGGTACGCGGTTGCAAGGTTATTTACGAGTATAAACTTGCAAATGGTATGTCCACTTTTAAGAAACATGCCGATGGTCATGCGAAAAAGGGTGAGTTACCGCAAGAAAATGCGGACCCGCGGTTAGTCCAAACCCTTATGAACCCGGATGGTAGTAGAACCCACCAAAGATATGATGAAAAAATAATGCTTGAAGAATTTGCCCGATATATTGCCCACAAGGAACAACCAATTAGTATGGGTAATTGTAGTAGTTTTGCCCGGCTATGCATTCGGGGGTTAGCTCAACCATTGTATAAGAAAATCCATCATAGAAAAATGGTACGTGAAATGAAAAACCAGTTTATCCAAAAGAAAAACGAGCTACTAGCTACATTTGGATATGCCAATTATAATGTCTCCATTACCTCCGATATATGGACTGCCGGTAAACACGGCCTAGGGTACTCTTGTATTACCGGTCATTGGATCGATGAGAATTGGGTTTTACAAAAACGGGTTTTAAGTTTTCGGGTGTTAGAGTCCCCGCACACTGCACAAGTTATTTACCATTCAATTATTGAGGTTTTACAAGAATATAATCTAAAAAGGGATTTACGGAACAAGATTTTTTCTAGTCTCGTTCGATAATGCTAGCAACAATGTAGCGTCTATCGATCATTTCATCCGGTCCCTAAACCCAATCATGAATGGTGCACTGTTTCACCAAAAGTGTGCTTGCCATATACTAAACCTTACCGTAAAAGATGACCTTAAAGTAGAAGCTGTAAAGGACTTGATAATTAAATTCAAGGGAGGTCTTGTCCATATTTATTCAAACCAAGAAAGAAAACAAAATTTCGCAGCTTTGTGCGAAAGAATAGGTTTGGGCAAAATGAGGGTACCTTGGGATATAGACACCCGTTGGAATTCCACCTACAGGATGCTGCACCGATGCATTCCTTACAAGGCGGCTATAGGGGAGATGTTGAGATCGACGGACGAAGGACAAGCTTTGGAACTCACCGACCCCGAATAGCAGCTAATAATAATGCTTGCACAATTCCTTGGAACCTTTTTCACCGCAACCGTGAAATTATCTTGCTCGTACACACCGACGGCACATGAGTTGCTGCACCATCTCTACTATATTTCCAAGGTGTACCGTGATATGGAAGATAGGGATAGTGAGGATTCCCCTCTCCATCCGATCGTAGCAGCCATGAAGGTAAAATTTCTTAAATATTGGGAAGAGGTACCCCTCTTGACCGTTCTCGCAAACTGCCTCCATCCGGCATACAAGAAGAAGTTCACGGTAAAAATACTTCAAGCCTACAAGAGAAATCTAAAATTAAACTGGAGGGACGAGGAGCCCCGCGTACAAAAGGCATTGGAGGACATGTTTGCCATATACAGCGAAAGAAGAAATGCCGACCAACCGCCTTCGACCGGTGGCGTGAGGTATGAATATAAATATACATATGTTTTTAATATTTATTATTTATAATATCTACATTATTTGTCCACTAATTTTTTCTATTGTTTTAATAGTCTATCCACACACAGCAGTACTGGATTGTTAGGCGATTTCCAGGATGATGACGACCCGACGGGATCCCAAGGTAACACGAACGAGTTAATGAGCTACTGTTTGGGGACCACCGAAAATGAAGGAGTTGACTTCATGGATTGGTGGAGGAGGAATGCAACTGCCTATCCAACACTGGCGATGATGGCCCGCGACATATTTGCCGTGCCCGTGTCAACCGTCCCTTCTGAATCCTGTTTTAGCTCGGCGAACAGGATCCTTACCGATAAACGAAGTAAGCTGGGTGCACATGTTTTCGAGAGACTTGTGTGCTTGAAAGACTGGATTGATGCTGAAAATCGCACGCAACATGCCATGAGATTGGAAGCGTCATCATCCGGTGTCGACACTCAAGAAAGCGGTACCGAGGGACCTGAGCCTAACGAGGATTCGGACGGTGAGCAAGAGAGCGACCTATGGTATATGCACAACAACTACTAGATAGGTAGTGTCGGTATAAAATTCTAACCTCTTTAATGTTTATTGTTATTTTTTTAAATTATAATTTCTAAATATTTCAATTGTTTCATTTTAAAGAATAATTACTAACAAAAAAAAAAAGTTAGAACTCCGCCTATGTTATTTTACATAGCCGGTCCCAAGCCCGGAATAAAGGAGGAGGGTAACTTTTGTTTTTAAATCTATTGTTTTAAAATAATTCGATTTTAAAGATAAAAAATAATTCGGTTTTAAACTAATTCGGTATATCTCGGTTTTAGAATAATTTGGTTTTAGACTAATTTGGTTTTAACAAAATTCGGTTTTAACTTAATTTGATTTTGTTATAACAAAAATATATTGAGTTCAAATAAAAAAAAATAAAAAAAAATGCCAAAAAAAAAACGTCTCTGCCTCTGTCTGGCCCTCTCTGCCTCTCTGGAAACAGAAAAAAAAAACAGAAACCGAAAAAAAAAAAAAAAAACCGGACCGGACCTACCCGGACCGGACCGACCCCCGACCCGACCTAACCCGCCCCGACCTAACCCGCCGGGTTTAGACCGGGTTAGGATCGGCCGAGTCAGACCCCAACCCGACCCCCCCCGACTCAATCCGGGGACCGGGCGGGTTTGGACCGGACCGACCCGACCCGGCCCTTTTTCAAACCACTAATCGGGAAGTCTAAATCAACAGTCACCAATACCCATCCCAGATACTGGTTTATAAGTTTAGTCACTGGAAGCAATCTTTAACCATGAGAACTGAAAATGGACAATTAAGATCTGCCTGTACTATTCTATGGGACTTCTTAAACTGGAGAGGAACTCAAGACGTAATCCTGTGGTTGATCAGACGATTGATCACTCAAAAGAGAGCAATGTTTCTTTTAATATTTATAAACTCGAAAATGCTATCGGTTTGGACTGCAAGCGCACAATCCTATCGAGTAGTATATTCGAGGTCGATCCACATGAAATATTGGTTCAGAGTTTTGAGCGATCGAATCACAATCTTTCGAAAGGCTAGACGAAATCTGAAAATTGAGAGTTGTTGTTGTGATCAATGTAAATTAGGAAGCAATTAAAAATAATTAAAATAAATATAGAGATGAAAATTCCTAGAGTTTCGGCACACCATTGCTACTCAATCCGCTTGGATAATATATTCCTGTCGGGTCTGATTTCTTGTTGTTGTTTTTATGAAAGACACCACATAGGTCACTGCGAGTTATGTTACGCAAGAATGACAGATCTTTCATCGAGATTCTACATAGGACACTGCGAGTTATCTTACGCAAATGACTGATCTCTTAAATACACAAGTTACTACATAGATCACTGCGATTTTTCTTACGCAAATGATAGAACTTGGTTCGCATTTTGTTGTTCTGGTTTATAGTTTTCCCGCTAAGATTGTCTTCACATAAACCTATAAACCTAATAGATCTCAACGAGGCTAATTCGTACAAATAATTTCTCTTACTATTAAAGCACTGTCACTACCCTAACGGATTAAACTAGATAATCGAAGTTAGATGAAGAGATAATAAATCACAAAAGTATTTCGATTAAATAACAAGAAATTTATATCAACAGAAAAAATATATATATATATATATCGAAACATCAAGAGTAACAAGGTTTACTGCCTAGCCCTAAGAAAATGAACTTAGCTGCATAACGGCATAGTTACAATCACTCATCTCTTCTCTCTTTAATTAAATCTAACCCTAATTACAAAGATGTCTTTTTCTTCTGCCCAGGGGCCTTATATAGGAGTGGAGGGACGTCTGGAGTTTGAGTAGGGGCTAAGGAACTGATCTGGATATAGCTGTCGGCAGTTAATGCCCAAGAGGCGCATTCGGTTACGGTCCGTATCAGGTGATACGGTCCATATTGAGACCTTGTCGCTGAGGGTTTTAATGCTTATCACTCTATCTTTTGGTCTGTATTAAGCTCGGTCTGTATTAGGCAATATGGGCCGTAACAGAGACTTAGTCGATGAGCGTCACTGATCCGATTGACCCGATTCTTGCTCCATTTGATGTAAAATAGTCCCAAAACATGTTTTCTGCAATAAAACATAAAGAAGGGTGACAATAGTCTTTTTCTCTAAATAATTAAATATAAGTGCGAGAAAATATGCAAAACCTAAGCCAAAATCCTACATAATTCATCATTATTTTGACTCTGATCAACGATATCTAAGAGCATCTACAACGGTAAGTTCTTTTAAATTGATAATCTGATGTGTTAATTGCTAATATAATTGTTGGGATGTACCACAGTTTTTAAATTAGCAAGTTTGTTTTAAAAGCAACTCTTTAGAGCATTTACAACTCTTTAAAAGCAACTATTTTTGTCGGCATGAACCCGGAGCAAACGAAAAAAAAAAGCCAAAACTGGCGAGGAGACAAAGACGTAGAGTGGAAAAAACGTGTCGTGCCGTAACTAACACGCTGTGACTTTGGTCTCGTGCCGTGTTGTGTTGTGACCAAGTTAATTTTTCATGTGCCGTGACCAAAATATCAAGGGGTGGTCAAGGCACGCGAATGATCACGCCACATGAGTCACACCGTGCCTAAACATGCTGTGACCATACGTGACTCGCGTGACCAATTAATCATAATTTAAGTTAATTTATTCAAGATTCACCATTAAATTAATATCTAATGGTCCTAATTACACGTGACTCGCGTAATACGTGTCGTGCCGTGCCGTGTCGTGCTGTGCCGAAGTTTCAAAAGATAACTAAATCTTTCACATACCGTGTCGTGTCGTGCTGTACGGTACACAATCACGACACGGGACACGCGAGTCACAACACGTAACTGACACGCGTGACGTGCCCTAATCATACCATTTTATGCTGTTCGAGCCGATTCTGCCGTGCTATTTTTCCCACTCTACGCGGGAGACGCACTATATATCTGACTAAAGGGCCCACGTTGGAGATTTGTCATTAGTCTATGTTCAGTTAGATTTTCAAATTTCCTCCGTCATTTCAGTGTTTACTATAACAGAAGCGGATTCAAAATCTTCTAGAAGCATCCCCACTGAGTCTATTGGCACTTCGGACTTCTAACGAAACAATGTAATTCTTATCTTACGTCGGCAAATCCTCAATTCAACTATATCAAAATCTAAATATTTCATCTCCAAAAATGTCTATACAAGTGTAGTAAGTAGTAACGCATTGCATATAATTTATTAGCTATCAAATGTTGATAGTATCATTTGGACAAATTATCAGATTATATAAAATGAATTTTAATACACTTTGTTTTGCATTAACCAATATGATGACTAAGTTTTAGTTTTATACACAAAATTAATTAAAATAACCCATGAAATATATATTCGTGAAGCAATCTCTTGAGTTTATTTTTTTTTCTATTATATCTTTCTTCTAAGAAAAAAAAAATCTGATATGATCTATACAAGGAAAAAAAAAAAAATCTGATATGCTCTCCTCTTCAGCGATAAAACACAGTGTTATCTTTTTTTTGATAAAAGAACACTTCAAACATATCCTCATAATATGTTCTACACAGATTTTTTTCGACACTTTTGCATTTTACAAAAATATATAAAATATATGCAATCTAAAAAATTCACATGACTATGCTCATAAAATAACTAATTGCATCAATTGGTCTTACTATCTTTTGAATTAAAAAAAACAATTATTAATAATCCACAAGTACGGCTGCCTATGGCAATATTGATGCATGTATCTAATAAAAATTGCAGTAGAGATCAGATGTCTCTGTTGAGGCTTACGCAATTGTACTGTCTCCCTTCCTCATAATTCAATCAATTATATGTGTATTATCTAGATATCAAAATGCGGTAGAGGATGATTATTTTAGCCACAATTTTTTTAAACTTATCATATTAAAGCAATTCTTTATAAAAAAGATAAACAAAAAAAATCATGCGCTCATAAAAATAGTTAGTATAAGTAGGGATTTTTTTTATATTTTCTCTAATAAAGGAGAAGAAATAGAATGTTTATTGCAGAATTTTTTCAACAAAGTACCGGCCACGTCATTTGTGTGTACTTCCGTAGAAGTTTACAGTGAGAAAATCAGAAAACTGTCCCGCTCCTCTACCCAGACCTCGGCATCTCCCCCAACTCCTCTCCGCTGAGCTCACCTACCCATCTAGAATCCCTCTTCTCACCAAACCCATAAATTTGGAGCGATACTCACAAAGAGAAAAGAGAGATTGAGGTGGGAGAGAAAGACAGAGAGAGAGAGCAGAGAGATGGAGATGACGCAAGGCGAGATCATCTCGATCGCCGTGGCAGTAGCGGCGGTTGGTGCAGCTGCTGCATTCTACTTCTACAGCAACAAGAAGCAGAAAGGTTCGTCTTCCTCTAGGTCAAGTTTATTTGATGAATAATCGGTCTGTTCTGTATGCAATTCCTATCGTGTTGATTGATTTGATTCGATTTGATTTGCTTTTTGTTTGGTCCTGATAAAGATGCCAGTAAAGCAGATTTGCGTAAATATTGTTTGATTGGTCGTATGAAACGGATCATCCAATATATTTAAAAGGCTGGGGATCAATTGACCGCTGATAAGTTTGACAACCTTGACACCTGTTCCTGATGGAATTGGGTGGCCAGAATATGATAGGTCCCAAACAGCCTAGCTTTGCTAATATATTCTTGAGTGGAATTAACTTATATTTTTGAAATCCGACATGAAAATTATAACCTATACTTTATACATTTTATATACATGAAAAATGATGAAATTTTATGCAAGTTTCACTGATCATCAAATGGCATGAAATTTGCAATAATTCATATTTAAGTATTTGACGGCATTTGATGGAATATCAAATATATTTAAATTGCATCAGAATTGATATAGAACCAATCTATTAGGAAAATGACATGTAAGTTTTTCTTATGTTTTTAAATTTAGTTGGCATGATTTGAGCATGTGTTAGCAATGTTGTCAAGATAAGCCGTTGTCTTGGGGTCCCCACCCAATATAAAAATAGAGGGGTCTTAATTTGTATGATTGAATATCTGATAGGATGCCTTCTTATTTTCACTTGAATTTCTTAGAGATAGATTAGCTCATTTGAGTAACTTCAATAATGTAGATCAAGTGCTGATATTTTACTAAAATCCTTCATGAAAGTTTGGTATGTTAATCAGAAAACTTAATAATGTGTACTAATTACGAATTAGCCAGCATACACTTTTTTATACTTACATTTTCTTTATTATTGATATCTCTTTTAGAAACATTATTACTTTCTGGTGTTGCTATCCTTTTGTAATTAAGGTTATATAACTAAGTCAAAAAATAATTACTTTCCAGGTTCTCTCGACCCAGAGAATTTCAAGGAATTCAAACTTGTAGAAAAGAAGCAATTGAGCCATAATGTGGCCAAATTCAAGTTTGCATTACCTACACCTACTTCTGTTCTGGGACTTCCAATTGGGCAACACATCAGCTGCAGGTCGGTTGGTCGTTCTTATTTAATTTAAATTCACACTTTTGTTTTGGTCTTTAAAGTTCTTACGAAGAATCAGGTTTGATCTGAAACAATGATTTAAGTCAATGGTGAAGCTCAGTGATCAAAACCAGAATCTCACCTCAATATAATTGGTGAAGTTGAAAGGATCAAAATTAGAATCTCGCTTCAAATTGATTTTGTCTTTCTTGTTATTTGTATTTATTTGTGGTGTTCCTATTAATGCAATAGAGGTAAAGATAGTGCGGGTGATGAAGTAATCAAGCCTTACACTCCAACCACACTTGATTCTGATATTGGTTACTTTGAACTGGTTATCAAGGTAATAATAATATTATGTATTTGATACTTTTCAAGCTTTCACCATTACTTGATTGAAATAGTATAACTTGGTACATGTGTAATCTCTAATTAGATGTATCCACAAGGAATAATGTCTCATCAGTTTCGGGAGATGAAAGTTGGTGCTACATGTCTGTGAAAGGACCAAAGGCATAATTTTTTCTTTAACCAAATTTTGCTCTAATTCTTATTATCATTTATTTTTTCATTTACAAATCATTCATCCCCCTTGTTTAATTGCCATAATTATTTTATCGCCTTATTCTAGACAGCCTAGTTGATCAATTATGTATTTATTGCTTAAATGCATTGTGCATTTGTGATGCTGGTGGTTTCTGGTTTGTTATTACCATGAGTCCTTGATCTTGTATTTTACATTTTATTATCGTGGTGAGCTTCTTAATCAAGAATAAGTGTATTTCTAGGGGCGTTTCTCATACAAGCCAGGACAAGTTAAGGCTTTTGGAATGTTTGGCTGGTGGGTCAGGAATCACACAACTGGTTCAAGTAATTTAATTTTGAATCTGCAATTGAATTTGTTTCTACAGATTGTTTCAGATCCTTTTTTTTCTCAGTCGTTAATTAATTCATAATAAATGGCACCATACCTTCATCCTCTAATATTTTAGGTGGCAAGGGCTATTCTTGAAAATCCAAATGAACAAGACGAAGGTCCATCTGATCTATGCTAATGTTACTTCTGAAGACATCCTTCTCAAGGTACTTTCTACTTGTCACATTTATTCTTTTAAAATCTTGCAAGTCATTGGTTGAATTGAATTACTAATTATGGCATGATGAGAGTTTAATGTAGGATGAGCTGGAAGCGATGGCTCAGAACTACCCAGACCAATTCAAAAATTTACCTATGTGTGAATCAGGTACCTAATGATTTCTTCTAATATAGTTGACCTTTGTCTTAGTAGTTATCTGTTTTCTAAATGTTTTCTAAGTTTTTTTGTTTGTTCTTTTACCTTTATTTTAATTCAGACTCCTGAGGTTTGGAATGGTGGAGTCGGGGTTGTATCCAAGGATATGATCAAGGATCAATTGCCACCCCCTGCATCTGACATTCAGGTATAATCTTGTCCCAAAAATTTAGTTGAAAGTTGAAGATAGAAAATTGAATCTCTCATTCAAGGTTTGGTGTTATATGATGGAATTCATTTTTTCTTTATTTATGCTAATTGATAGATTTTGAGATGTGGACCTCCACCAATGAACAAGGCTATGGCTGCACACCTGGATGACCCTTGGTTACACAAAGGAGATGCAGTTTCAGTTTTAGATTCTGGAGCTTTTACTTCAGTATATCAATAATTTTTATACTGTTTGTGATGGCATTGGTACTATGTCTTTTGACTATTTACTTATTTTGTCTAGTCATTGAGCTATTGGAAAACACTGGGTAATTAATTGAGGGGGCCAAAAAGAGAGAACTAGTGTGGCCCCCCAAACGGCTGTTTGCAGTACAAAGAATTTTCTTTCTTAGCTTCTATCTGACTATTATCAAAGTACATTAACTTAGTTCTTCTTGGAGGCTATTTAAAATTTAGAAATCCATAATCCTCAACATTTATTAACAGTACCAAAGGAATAGTGTCATTCTTCAAGTCCTTTATTTTGGTGCTGTTCATTGGCCCCATACTCTTTTTGCTGGTTTGTTTGGCAAGTGAAGTCTGTGTTATTGACTGATCAGTCCTCTGTTGCTCTGTCGTTCCTTTTATGTGTTTTTGGTCCGTTGTGTATTCATTGCTTATCATCTGAGCCTTTCTTGTTTCTTATGGGGGGTGTCCTTCCTCTCTCTTCGTGAGCACTGTCCTTGATGGCTCTTGTGTTGTCTAGGGAATGCGATGCATTATGTGCAATTCAGTTTTCAAATCGGATTCTTTTGTCCTTCGGATATGTGGACAGTTCAGATTGGTGATGGATTTTTTTATTTGTTGCTGGATCATGCGGGGGACGAATATTAAAGGGTTCCAGTGCATTCTACCTCGGACTGGATTGACCCGAAATTTGATCGGACTGTCCGGATCTAAATAGAAATATTCTGTTGCCTCAGAGGATTTGGTTTCTCGTAGTAATTTTTTTTTTGTTTCTTTGTCGCAAGGGTTTCTGACGGTCAAATGCCTTTCTCTATTTTTTAATATTTTTTTTGTGTGTATGATGCTGTAAATGTTAGTATCTTGGTCTGTTAATAGGCCCTTTCTTTTTTAATTTGATCTATCAAAATTTTAGATTACCATCAATTGCATGCGAACGTTCTAGTGGCCTCAACTATGGTGTTGGTATTAAATGCGAAGTATGTCAAGCTGTCTAATAGCTGTAATATAAATATGTGTTGTAACTAAGTCAGATTTTTAGATTTTTATGTACCGTGATTAAATTCGGAAGATAGTTACGGTACGTGAATATCACGACATGTTAGTCATGCTGTGACTATGCGTGACATGTTCAAACATTATTGGTAACATTTGGTCATATTTAACTATTTTTTGAATTTAATTTAGTTTATTCAATATTCTCATTCGATTAAGATCTAATAGTTCTAATTATATATGACCATGTGATATGATGTGTTATGCTATAACTAGATCTTTCACGTGACCGTGTTGTGCCGTGACAAGTTTTTGAAAAATAATCACATCGCGCAAATAGTCATGTCACGGAACACATAAATCACGTCCTGCGCACGTGTCTTTTGGTGACGGAACCGTACCATACCGTGATGTATTCGGTCACGGTGTTACTTTTTTACATCCATGTCGTATATAAATGTCAGTATTTTTGGTCTATCAACAAGCTCTTTCTTCTTTCTTTTTTGATTTTATCAAATTTTGGAGTACCATCATTCAATGCTAACGGTAACAGTGCCCTTAAATATGATGTTGGCATTGTCGTATTGAAGGTATTGAATGTGAGGTTCGTCAAGCTGTCATGCATGATAATTGGATGTGACTAGCGATCTACTGGCCTTTAAATGTGGTGTTGGTATTAAATCATACTTTACTATGTCTATGTCAAATATTATACATGGTTATCGGCAAAAGAAAAAAAAAAATATTATGCATGGTAATTGATCAAATGGTACTTCATCAAATTATTGTTGGGTATAATAATGGTAACAATACTATCATTTCATGCAATTTGAGTACTTTCGATATTTGAATCAGATCATTATGAAAAGTTTGTTCAAATGTATCCAATTTTATCAACCTGTACAATATAAATCATCTACTTAAAATGTTGGTTTTTCAATTCAAGTTTTATTCACGATATTTGATAAAATTGTCAAGTTATTTATAGTTTTCATGGAATATAATTCTTAAAAGTAATAGTCATGTCAATCGATTGTACCATGCATCCAATTGGTTATCTTTTTTCGAACTCAAAGAAGGTGCTTAATTGCTTGAATGAGGCTTAACTGGGGCTCATGGTAAGAGTAAAGCCAGCCCCATTAGAGTTTCTATGCATCATACTAAATGCTTTAGAGAATGAGGAAAATAAAATGGAGAATTTTTTATTTTTTTTGGTATCTTTCATGACCCTTAGGTCTTACAACCTTTCTATCATCACACAGCTACCGAAATCTGCAAAACATAAATCCAAACCCTGTTCTGTCCTATCCCAACCCACTGTTCTTCCCAAATTAGCTAATAGATGAGCCATTTGCAGTTTTGTATAATTCCTGTCACAGTGAATCGCACAAAGTTGATTACCACTCAAATTTTGTAGCTGCCACGCCTCACACACTTCATTTAAAAAACAAAGTTAATATTTGCAATACGTCTGTAACTGGTATTTACAATACAACAACAACAACAACAACAACAACAACAACCAAACCTTTAGTCCCAAACAATGCATCTACTACTTAAAGCACTAAGCAGGTGGTATTTTCTAGATATGTCATATCATGAAAGGAGAAGCAACGGAAACACATGGAGTAAGAAACACTTCTGAGAACAAAAGCAGCAGCATTTCAATATTTGAAAAGATGGGAGGAAGGAGAGAATAAGGCATCAATACAATAAGGTACTTCATGCAATTTAACCCTCAGATACATATCCAGCACATTGTCATTTAGTTTACTGACAACTAATTCCACACCACCTCAATTCTAAAAGCATGCTTTCCTTCAAATGGACCATTTTGGAGCAGGAAAAAAAGGCCATTGTGAGGTTAAATTTTGAGATTTTTGCAAGGATATACATGAAATTTTGCTGAAACAATTTAGTACTCCCAGTGGCATTACTAATGCCAACAAGAACCGTAATTAGCTGTGTTGCACCTGAATCCACAGTGACAAGTTTGTAAATCAAGAATAATTTGGCAAAGTCTAAAATTTGTATTGGGTATAATACAAATGCTATCCAGAGACCTTATTACTATGCCTGAACATGTGTACTTCTCAGGGAAAAGTGAGCAAGCCAAAATTGTTCCCTGTTTCACCACTTGCTTCTTTGAAGGTAGCATGCTTGGCTCAAAAACTAGCCATCCCATGATTTTTTTTACATAATTGTGCTAATCATATAGCACAATTGACAGTAAAAAAAATAACAAAAATAAAAAGGCAATTGAATATAATAAGAAAGCTAATAGGAAAAATAGATTACTGAATCTCAACACACACATAATGAAAACACAGAACTATTGACAAATACAAATAGCTTTAATCTTCTAAAACAAAAAAAGGAAGCAATATTAAGAACTTTGAGAAACAATATATAAAGAAAGAATAATAAGGTCTCTTGCAGGTACGAATGAAAGGACACAAGCAAATGAAAAAATATTGTCAAAAGTCAGTGAAAATGAAGTGAAATATGTGAATGAAATGTCAGATTCATATGATTTTATTAGTATTCAAATGCCTCAATCCTACAGGTACAGCATGAGAATCTATCAAATTGGATACTATTATTTGATCTCGACTCTATCTGCTTCTCTTTTCTGTTGCCATAGCAGGATCAATCGAGTCAAAATCATACTAACAAAATTAGAAAAAGAAACAGTTTACAGTAGCATGCTGGTCTCATGTCATTCTAATCAGACAGCAAATTATCAGAACTCATTTTAAAGAAGAAGATAAATAAACAATAAGCATCAGTTTTACATATTTATGTTCAAAAATAGCAAGTTTAATGAAGTTATATGCCCTCAGAAAGCTTATGATTTCACTTTTCCAAAATTTCTTAGACAGCCAGAAGAGAATGAGCAAGCTTATCTTTTCAGTACCAAGTAGGATCCTCTAAAAGCTTTAGAGAAGGTGTCTGATATGATCCCTTAAAGTGTACTTAACCAGAAGGGGCAGTATCGGAAAATCACTACTTTCAGATGGTCCAGAATTTTTAGATCAAGTGATTTTCTACCAATCTAAAAAATAGTAAAAAATTCTAAAAAATGTAAAATTTGGTCTGCAAGTACATTTTCATATGGAGATTCGGCTGTTTGAACTTAGAAAAATGAGAAATGGATCCATATCACAGGTCAAATCCATATATGCATATCACCATAGTCTCACTCTTTCACTTTCCAAAATTAGCATTTAAAAAAATAAATCCATCGCATCAAATTGCCAATATTCACCGACCAGTGAATCCTTTGTTTAATTTTTATGGACCCATAAAAACAAGAATCTGTATCCTCCCAGGTACTGCACTCGGTACAATTAGCTCCAATGAGCTCCCAGCCGAGCTAACTCAAATTTTGAGTTAATATCTGGACCATCCAATTTATAACTGCACTAATATTAAAGGGCCCCGTGCATTATAGGCATAGGCTGGATTGGCCTGAATTGCCCGGCTGAAAAAATTAACTCAAACGGTACGTTAATACAGAGGATGCGGATTCGAGCGATTGGAATTTAGTGCCTATTTAGATATAGGGGGTCTGTTTTGATATTCGTGCCAGATTAAAACTGACGACTCAGATCTCATTCTACACAGTCAGGTATTGCACTGGATCTGAATTCTAAAACCAAGGGGCCAAATCAAATTCTACTTGCATCTCAAAAAACAAAGCTTGCTATGTTCTCATGCCAATGAAATCAATCCACCAGAAAGGCATCAAGCTGTCTCAATTTTCTTAAGGATCAACACTTCATCATTGGGCATAAAGCAAAACTAAGAGAGAAAGAGGTAGAGAAGAATGAAACATCGAAACAAAAAACAAATACAGAAGTCACAATCACAATGTACTAATATGCATCTTCACAGAAGAACTAAAACGGCTTCAATATTAAAAGAATAAGCCAAATATTGGGGAGGTGGTGCAGTTCATGCCAGCATATTTAATGCTCATTTGGTAGAATAACTGAGGTCTAAACCCTTTATTCTATGGTTAGTCCTCAACCAAACATGGTGAAAAGTACCAATGCCAATGAGAACTGTAACTAGTTGTGTTGCACCTGAATCCACAGTGACAAGTTTGCAATTCAAGAATAATTTGGCAAAGTCTAAAATTAGTATTAGGTACAAATACATATGTTATTCAGAGACCTTATTACTGTGCCTGAACATGTGTACTTCTCAGGGAATAGTGAGCTAGCCACAATTGTTTCCCTGTTTCACCAATTGCTTCTTTGAAGGTAGCATGCTTGGTTCAAAAACTCCTGAAAGGAACATAATCCAAGGAAAACAGCCATCCCATGATTATTTTTTCATAATTGTGCTAATCAATATAGCACAATTGACAGTAAAAAATAACAAAATAAAAATGCAATTGATATAATAAGAAAGCTAATAGGAAAAATAGATTACTGAATCTCAATACACACAGAATGAAAACAGGAACTATCAACAAATACAAATAGCTTCAATCTTCTAAAACAAAAAAGGAAGCAATATTAAGAACTAGAGAAACAACATATTAAAGAAAGAATAATAAGTCTGACATGTACGAATAAAAGGACACAAGCAAATTAAAAAATATTAAGTCAAAAGTTGGTGAAATTGAAGTGAAATATGTGAATGAAATGTCAGATTCACATGGTTTTATAGTATTCAATTTTCAAATGCCTCAATCCTATAGGTACAGCATGAGAATCTATCAAATTGAATACTATTATTTGATCTCAACTCATATCTGCTTGCCAAAAGCGTACTGACAAAATTAGAAAAAGAAACAGTTTACCAGTAGCAAGCTGGTCTCATGTCATGCATACTAATCAGACAGCAAACTATCAGAACTCATTTTAAAGGAGATAAATAAACAATAAGCATCGGTTTTACAAAATTTATGTTCAATAGAAGCAAGTTTAGTAAAGTTACATGCCCTCAGAAAGCTTATGATTTTACTTATCCAAAATTTCTTAGACAGCCAGAAGAGGAGGAGCAAGCTTATCTTTTCAGTACTAAGTAGGATCCTCTAAAAGCTTTAGAGAAGGTGTCTGATATGACTACACATTCCTTAAGAGTACTTGACCAGAAGGGGCAGTATCTGAAAATCACTACTTTTTTACAGTCCAGAATTTTTAGATCAAGTGATTTTTTACCTATAAAAACATATAGTTAAAATAATTCTACAAAATGTAAAATTTGGTCTACAAGTGCATTTTCATAGAGATCATGTTTAAGTTCGGATTAGCTGTTTGAACTTAGAAAATAAAGATATTGATCCATAGCAAGGGTCGATCCATAATATGCATATTACCATAGCCTCACTCTTTCACTTTTCCAAAATTTCTTAGATAGCCAGAAGAGATAACAACAACCTTATCTTTTCAGTACCAAGTAGGATCCTCTACCAGCTTTAGAGGAGGTACGGGTAGGGAGGGAAAGAGAGAGGAAAATGAGGGCCCCACAAAGCATTTTGTTAATAATATAGAGGGGCATTTTGTTTAAAATTTTGGAAGGTAGGGCAATTTGTAAAATTTCCCCAACACATACTTAACCAGAAGAGGCAACCTGCAGCACAACCATTTCAAATAGTGGGCACCTCAGAGGATACATGCTCATTTAAATCTTGGTTAAATTAATAAATTCAAATATCCAATCTCCTACAACCCTATTTTTCTTTCCATCACCAACTTTTTGACAGTTATCAAAAGGGATGGTCCAATCTGAGTGGATGGTAGATTTTGAATTTCCCAAAGGTCAGAAATTTGAAATATTAAGATGGTAACTAAAAAAATCTCGGAGATATGTTCCGATTTTTTTATCCATGGCATTTAAACAAAACTAAATCCATCACATCAAATTGCCAATATTCACGGACCAGTGAATCCTTATTTTTTATTTTTATGGACCCACAAAAACAAGAATCCGTATCCTCCCAGGTACCTGACTGAGTACAATTAGTTCTCATTAGCTCCCACTCAAGGTTCTAAATAGCGATTACCGCGTCATCACAGAAAGGTTTCAAAAACAGCTATAGCGTTGAAAATGGCTAATAGCGCTATTGCTTTTTAGGCCCGAAAAAGCTATAGCTAGCTAATTAGAACCCTGATTGTACTGGATCTGAATTCTCTGAATTCTAAAAACAAGGGGCCAAATCAAATTCTACTTGCATCTCAAAACAAAAATCTTGCTATGTTCTCATGCCAAAGAAATCAATCCACCACATCAAGCTGTCTCAATTTTCGTAAGGATCAACACTTCATCATTGGGCATAAAGCAAAACTGAGAGAGACAGAGATAAGAAGATTAAAACATCCAAACAAAATACACAATCACGATGTGCTAATGCAATTTGACAAAAGAACTAAAACAACTTCAATAGTAAAAGAATAAGTAAAAACAGAAGAAAAAAAAGGACAATCGACAAAGTAAAATCTTCTAGTTTCTTTAAAATTCAAATTTACGGTGCTTAATCTCAAATAAGTATACCATTTATATAAGGTTTGCATAGAAGATGTAATTAGATTTGGTTGTAAGTCTTCTGGTAAGATTACATCATTATCAGCTTTTATTCGATAATAGTACACTTAAAAGGAGCATTCAAAATCAAGTGAAATGTCAAATTTAAAATATGAGTTGGTCCTAACTAACGATCTCATAAAGTTGAGAAACAATAAAAAACAAGTATATATTAGACTAATCAAAAAAGAGAAGAAAAAAAGAAACAACATTGCTAAAAGGGACAAATCCACTTAA